>CATIWC010001476.1:0-236190 GCA_948472305.1 Vicia faba
GAAACAAAGTTAAAAAACTATTTCTTAATGACACATATTCCATATACATTTGAAATAATTCAAATTATCTAATGAGTCTCGATAGTATATTTATCCACCATATTCATATTGTATTATGGTATAATAGATGTAAACAATTTCAATATTTTTCTTCTTCTCCATCAACAAATTTTAGGTTATTTCATCACTAAGAAACTAAGTTAAAATACTATTACTTATTGACACATGTTCCATATACATTTGAAATAATTCAAATGATCTATTGAGTCTCGATAGTTTATTTATCCACCATATTCATATTGTATTATGGTATAATAGATGTAAACAATTTCAGTATTTTCCTTCTCCTCCATAACCAAATTTTAGGTTACTTTTTCACCAAGAAACTAAGTTAAAAGACTATTAAATAATAACACATATTCCATATACATTAGAAATAATTCAAATTATATAATGAGTCTCGATAGTATATTTATTCATCATATTCATATTGTATTATGGTATAATTGATGTAAACAATTTTAATATTTTTCTTCTCCTCCATCACCAAATTTTGGGTTACTTCATCACTAAGAAACTAAGTTAAAAGCCTATTACTTAATGACACATATTCCATATATATTTGAAATAATTCAAATTATCTAATGAGTCTCGATAGTATATTTATTCACCATATTCATATTGTATTATGGTATAATAGATGTAAACAGTTTCAGTATTTTCTAATTCTCCATCACCAAATTTTAGGTTACTTCATCACTAAGAAACTAAGTTAAAAGACTATTACTTAATGACACATATTCCATATACATTTGACATAATTCAAATTATCTAATGAGTCTCGATAGTATATTTATCCACCATATTCATATTGTATTATGGTATAATAGATGTAAACAATTCCAGTATTTTCTAATTCTCCATCACCAAATCTTAGGTTTATTCATCACTAAAAAACTAAGTTAAAACACTATTACTTAATGACAAATATTCCATATACATTTGAAATAATTCAAATTATCTAATGAGTCTCGATAGTATATTTATTCACCATATTCATATTGTAGTATGGTATAATAGATGTAAATAATTTCAATATTTTTCTTCTTCTCCATCACAAATTTTAGGTTACTTCATCACTAAGAAATTAAGTTAAAAGACTATTGTTTAATGACACATATTCCATATACATTTAAAATAATTCAAATTATATAATGAGTCTCGATAGTATATTTATCCACCATATTTATATTGTATTATGGTATAATAGATGTATACAATTTCAGTATTTTCCTTCTTCTCCATCACCAAATTTTAGGATACTTCTTCTCCAAGAAACTAAGTTAAAAGACTATTACCTAATGACACATATTCCATATACATTTGAAATAATTCAAATTATCTAATGAGTCTCGATAGTATATTTATCCACCATATTCATATTGTATTATGGTATAATAGATGTAAACAGTTTCAGTATTTTCGAATTCTCCATCTCCAAATATTAGGTTACTTCATCACTAAGAAACTAAGTTAAAAGACTATTACTTAATGACACATATTCCATATACATTTGAAGTAATTCAAAATATCTAATGAGTCTCGATAATATATTTATCCACCATATTCATATTGTATTATGGTATAATAGATGTAAACAATTTCAGTATTTTCCTTCTTCTCCATCACCAAATTTTAGGTTACTTCTTCTCCATGAAACTAAGTTAAAAGACTATTACTTAATGACACATATTCCATATACATTTGAAATAATTCAAATGTTCTAATGAGTCTCGATAGTATATTTATCCACCATATTCATACTGTATTATGGTATAATAGATGTAAACAGTTTCAGTATTTTCTAATTCTCCATCACCAAATTTTAAGTTACTTCATCACTAAGAAACTAAGTTAAAATACTATTACTTAATGACACATATTCCATATACATTTGAAATAATTCAAATTATCTAATGAGTCTCGATAGTATATTTATCCACCATATTCATATTGTATAATGGTATAATAGATGTAAACAATTTCAGTATTTTCTAATTCTCCATCACCAAATTTTAGGTTATTTCATCACTAAGAAACTTAGTTATAAGACTATTACTTAATGACACATATTCCATATACATTTGAAATAATTCAAAATATCTAATGAGTCTCGATAATATATTTCTCCACCATATTCATATTGTATTATAGTATAATAGATGTAAACAATTTCCATATTTTTCTTCTTCTCCATCATCAAATTTTAGGTTACTTCATCACTAAGAAACTAAGTTAACAGACTATTACTTAATGACACATATTCCATATACATTTGAAGTAATTCGAATTATCTAATGAGTCTCGATAATATATTTATCCACCATATTCATATTGTATTATGATATAATAGATGTAAACAATTTCAATATTTTTTTACTTCTCAATCACAAAATTTTAGGTTATTTCATCACTAAGAAACTAAGTTAAAAGAGTATTACTTAATGACACATATTTCATATACATTTGAAATAATTCAATTATCTAATGAGTCTCGATAGTATATTTATCCACCATATTTATATTGTATTATGGTATAATAGATGTAAACAATTTCAGTATTTTCCTTCTTCTCCATCACCAAATTTTAGGTTACTTCTTCTCCAAGAAACTAAGTTAAAAGACTATTACTTAATGACACATATTCCATAAACATTGGAAATATTTCAAATTATTTAACGAGTGTCGATAGTATATTTATTCACCATATTCATATTGTATTATGGTATAATAGATGTAAACAATTTCAGTATTTTCCATCTTTTTCCATCACCAAATTTTAGGTTACTTCTTCACCAAGAAACTAAGTTAAAAGACTATTACTTAATGAAACAAATTACATATACGTTAGAAACAATTCAAATTTTATAATGAGTCTCGATAGTATATTTATTCACCATATTCATATTGTATTATGGTATAATAGATGTAAACAGTTTCAGTATTTTCTTCTTCTCCATCAACAAAATTTACGTTACTTCATCACTAAGAACCTAATTTAAAAGACTATTAATTGATGACACATATTCCATATACATTGGAAATATTTCAAATTATTTAATGAGTGTCGGTAGTATATTTATTCACCATATTCATATTGTATTATGGTATAATAGATTTAAACAATTTCAATATTTTTCTTCTTCTCCATCACCAAATTTTAGGTTACTTCATCACTAAGAAACTAAGTTAAAAGACTATTACTTAATGACACATATTCCATATACATTTGAAATAATTCAAATTATCTAATGAGTCTCGATAGTATATTTATCCACCATATTCATATTGTATTATGGTATAATAGATGTAAACAATTTCAGTATTTTTCTTCTTTTTCCATCACCAAATTTTAGGTTACTTCTTCACCAAGAAACTAAGTTAAAAGACTATTACTTAATGACACATATTACATATACGTTAGAAATAATTCAAATTATATAACGAGTTTCGATAGTATATTTATTCACCATATTCATATTGCATTATGGTATAATAGATGAAAACAATTTCCGTATTTTCTTCTTCTCCATCACCAAATTTAAGGTTACTTCATCACTAAGAAACTAAGTTAAAAGACTATTACTTAATGACACATATTCCGTATACATTTGGAATAATTCAAATTATCTAATTAGTCTCGATAGTATATTTATTCACCATATTCATATTGTAGTATGGTATAATAGATGTAAATAATTTCAATATTTTTCTTCTTTTCCATCACCAAATTTTAGGTTACTTCATCACTAAGAAATTAAGTTAAAAGACTATTGTTTAATGACACATATTCCATATACATTTCAAATAATTCAAATTATCTAATGAGTCTCGATAGTATATTTATCCACCGTATTTATATTGTATTATTGTATAATAGATGTATACAATTTCAGTATTTTCCTTCTTCTCCATCACCAAATTTTAGGTTACTTCTTCTCCAAGAAACTAAGTTAAAAGACTATTACTTAATGACACATATTCCATATACATTTGAAATAATTCAAATTATCTAATGAGTCTCGATAGTATATTTATCCACCATATTCATACTGTATTATGGTATAATAGATGTAAATAGTCTCAGTATTTTCTAATTCTCCATCACCAAATTTTAAGTTACTTCATAAATAAGAAACTAAGTTAAAAGACTATTACTTAATGACACATATTCCATATACATTAGAAATAATTCAAATTATATAATGAGTTTCGAAAGTATATTTATTCACCATATTCATATTGCATTATGGTATAATAGATGTAAACAATTTTAGTATTTTCTTCTTCTCCATCACCAAATTTTAGGTTACTTCATCACTAAGAAACTAAGTTAAAAGACTATTAATTGATGACACATATTCTTTATACATTGGAAATAATTCAAATTATATAATGAGTCTCGATAGTATAATTATTCACCATATTCATATTGTATTATGGTATAATAGATGTAAATAATTTCAATATTTTTCTTCTTCTGCATCACCAAATTTTAGGTTACTTCATCACTAAGAAACTAAGGTAAAAGACTATTACTTAATGACACATATTCCGTATACATTTGGAATAATTTAAATTATCTAATGAGTATCAATAGTATATTTATCAACCATATTCATATTGTATTATGGTATAATAGATGTAAACAATTTCAATATTTTTCTTCTTCTCCATCACCAAATTTTAGGTTACTTCATCACTAAGAACCTACGTTAAAAGACTATTACTTAATGACACATATTCCATATACATTTGAAATAATTCAAATTATCTAATGAGTCTCGATAGTATATTTAATCACCATATTCATATTGTAATATGGTATAATTGATGTAAACAATTTCAGTATTTTTGTTCTTCTCCATCACCAAATCTTAGGTTACTTCATCACTAAGAAACAAAGTTAAAAGACTATTACTTAATGACACGTATTCCATTAAATTTGAAATAATTCAAATTATCTAATGAGTCTCGATAGTATATTTATCCACCATATTCATATTGTATTATGGTATAATAGATGTAAACAGTTTCATTATTTTCTAATTCTCCATCACCAAATTTTAAGTTACTTCATCACTAAGAAACTAAGTTAAAAGATTATTACTTAATGACACATATTCCATATACATTTGAAATAATTCAAATTACCTAATGAGTCTCGATAGTATATATATCCACCATATTCATATTGTATTATGGTATAATACATGTAAACAATTTCAGTATTTTCCTTCTTTTCCATCACCAAATTTTAGGTTACTTCTTCACCAAGATACTAAGTTAAAAAACTATTACTTAATGACACATATTACATATAAGTTAGAAATAATTCAAATTATATAATGAGTTTCGATAGTATACTTATTCACCATATTCATATTGCATTATGGTATAATAAATGTAAACAATTTCCGTATTTTCTTCTTCTCCATCACCAAATTTAAGGTTACTTCATCACTAAGAAACTAAGTTAAAAGACTATTACTTAATGACATATATTCCGAATACATTTGGAATAATTCAAATTATCTAATGAGTCTCGATAGTATATTTATCCACCATATACATATTGTATTATGGTATAATAGATGTAAACAATTTCAATATTTTTCTTCTTCTCCATCATCAAATTTTAGGTTACTTCATCACTAAGAAACTAAGTTAACAGACTATTACTTAATGACACATATTCCATATACATTTGAAGTAATTCAAATTATCTAATGAGTCTCGATAGTATATTTATCCACCATATTCATATTGTATTATGGTATAATAGATGTAAACATTTTCAGTATTTTCTAATTCTCCATCACCAAATCTTAGGTTTATTCATCACTAAGAAATTAAGTTAAAAGATTATTGTTTAGTGACACATGTTCCATATACATTTCAAATAATTCAAATTATCTAATGAGTCTCGATAGTATATTTATCCACCATATTTATATTGTATTATGGTATAATAGATGTATACAATTTCAGTATTTTCCTTCTTCTCCATCACCAAATTTTAGGTTACTTCTTCTCCAAGAAACTAAGTTAAAAGACTATCACTTAATGTCACATATTCCATATACATTTGAAATAATTCAAATTATCTAATGAGTCTCGTTAGTATATTTATCCACCATATTCATACTGTATTATGGTATAATAGATGTAAACAGTTTCAGTATTTTCTAATTCTCCATCACCAAATTTTAAGTTACTTCATCACTAAGAAACTAAGTTAAAAGACTATTAATTGATGACACATATTCTATATACATTGGAAATATTTCAAATTATATAATGAGTCTCGATAGTATAATTATTCACTATATTTATATTGTATTATGGTATAATAAATGTAAACAATTTCAATATTTTTCTTCTTCTCCATCTACAAATTTTAGGTTACTTCATCACTAAGAAACTACGTTAAAAGACTATTAGTTAATGACACATATTCCATATACATTTGAAATAATTCAAATTATCTAATGAGACTCGATAGTATATTTATTCACCATATTCATATTGTAATATGGTATATTAGATATAAACAGTTTCAGTATTTTCTAATTCTCCTTCACCAAATCTTAGGTTACTTCATCACTAAGAAACAAAGTTAAAAAACTATTACTTAATGACACATATTCCATATACATTTGAAATAATTCAAATTGTCTAATGAGTATCGATAGTATATTTATCCACCATATTCATACTGTATTATGGTATAATGGATGTAAATAGTTTCAGTATTTTCCAATTCTCCATCACCAAATTTTAAGTTACTTCATCACTAAGAAACTAAGTTAAAAGACTATTACTTAATGACACATATTCCATATACATTAGAAATAATTCAAATTATATAATGAGTTTCGATAGTATATTTATTCACCATATTCATATTGCATTATGGTATAATAGATGTAAACAATTTCAGTATTTTCTTCTTCTCCATCACCAAATTTTAGGTTACTTCATCACTAAGAAACTACGTTAAAAGACTATTACTTAATGACACATATTCCATATACATTTCAAATAATTCAAATTATCTAATGAGTCTCGATAGTATATTTATCCACCATATTTATATTGTATTATTGTATAATAGATGTATACAATTTCAGTATTTTCCTTCTTCTCCATCACCAAATTTTAGGTTACTTCTTCTCCAAGAAACTAAGTTAAAAGACTATTACTTAATGACACATATTCCATATACATTTTAAATAATTCAAATTATCTAATGAGTCTCGATAGTATATTTATCCACCATATTCATACTGTATTATGGTATAATAGATGTAAATAGTTTCAGTATTTTCTAATTCTCCATCACCAAATTTTAAGTTACTTCATCACTAAGAAACTAAGTTAAAAGACTATTACTTAATGACACATATCCCATATACATTAGAAATAATTCAAATTATATAATGAGTTTCGATAGTATATTTATGCACCATATTCATATTGTATTATGGTATAATAGATGTAAACATTTTTAGTATTTTCTTCTTCTCCATCACCAAATTTTAGGTTACTTCATCACTAAGAAACTAAGTTAAAAGACTATTAATTGATGACACATATTCTATATACATTGGAAATAATTCAAATTATATAATGAGTCTCGATAGTATAATTATTCACCATATTCATATTGTATTATGGTATAATAGATGTAAATAATTTCAATATTTTTCTTCTTCTCCATCACCAAATTTTAGGTTACTTCATCACTAAGAAACTAAGTTAAAAGACTATTACTTAATGACACATATTCCGTATACATTTGGAATAATTCAAATTATCTAATGAGTCTCGATAGTAAATTTATCCACCATATTCATATTGTATTATGGTATAATAGATGTAAACAATTTTAATATTTTTCTTCTTCTCCATCACCAAATTTTGGGTTACTTCTTCACTAAGAAACTAAGTTAAAAGACTATTACTTAATGACACATATTCCATATACATTTGAATTAATTCGAATTATCTAATGAGTCTCGATAGTATATTTATCCACCAAATTCATATTGTATTATGGTATAATAGATGTAAACAGTTTCAGTATTTTCTAATTCTCTATCACCAAATCGTAGGTTACTTCATCACTAAGAAACTAAGTTAAAACACTATTACTTAATGACAAATATTCCATATACATTTGAAATAATTCAAATTATCTAATGAGTCTCGACAGTATATTTATTCACCATATTCATATTGTAGTATGGTATAATAGATGTAAGTAAGTTCAATATTTTTCTTCTTCTCCATCACCAAATTTTAGGTTACTTCATCACTAAGAAATTAAGTTAAAAGACTATTTTTTAATGACACATATTCCATATACATTTCAAATAATTCAAATTATCTAATGAGTCTCGATAGTATATTTATCCGCCATATTTATATTGTATTATGGTATAATAGATGTATACAATTTCAGTATTTCCTTCTTCTCCATCACCAAATTTTAGGGTACTTCTTCTCCAAGAAACTAAGTTAAAAGACTATTACTTAATGACACATATTCCATATACATTTGAAATAATTCAAATTATCTAATGAGTCTCGATAGTATATTTATCCACCATATTCATATTGTATTATGGTATAATAGATGTAAACAGTTTCAGTATTTTCTAATTCTCCATCACCAAATTGTAAGTTACTTCATCACTAAGAAACTAAGTTAAAAGACTATTACTTAATGACACATATTCCACATACATTTGAAATAATTCAAAATATCTAATAAGTCTCGATAATATATTTATCCACCATATTCATATTGTATTATGGTATAATAGATGTAAACAATTTCAATATTTTTCTTCTTCTCTATCACCAAATTTTATGTTATTTCATCATTAAGAAACTAAGTTAAAAGACTATTACCTAATGACACATATTTCATATACATTTGAAATAATTCAAATTATCTAATGAGTCTCGATAGTATATTTATCCACCATATTCATATTGTATTATGGTATAATAGATGTAAACAATTTCAGTATTTTCCTTCTTCTCCATCACCAAATTTTAGGTTACCTTTTCACCAATAAATTAAGTTAAAATACTATTAATTAATAACACATATTCCATATACATTAAAAATAATTCAAATTATATAATGAGTCTCGATCGTATATTTATTCACCATATTCATATTGTATTATGGTATAATAGATGTAAACAATTTCAATATTTTTTTTCTTCTCCATCATCAAATTTTAGGTTACTTCATCACTAAGAAACTAAGTTAAGAGACTATTACTTAATGACACATATTCCATATACATTTGAAATAATTCAAATTATCTAATGAGTCTCGATAGTATATTTATCCACCATACTCATATTGTATTATGGTATAATAGATGTAAACAGTTTCAGTATTTTTCTTCTACTCCATCATCAAATTTTAGGTTACTTAATCACTAAGAAATTAAGTTAACAGACTATTACTTAATGACGCATATTCCATATACATTTGAAGTAATTCAAATTATCTAATGAGTCTAGATAGTACATTTAACCACCATATTCATATTATATTGTGGTATAATAGATGTAAACAGTTTCAGTATTTTCTAATTCTCCATCACCAAATTTTAAGTTACTTCATCACTAAGAAACTAAGTTAAAAGACTATTACTTAATGACACATATCCCATATACATTAGAAATAATTCAAATTATATAATGAGTTTTGATAGTATATTTATTCACCATATTCATATTGTATTATGGTATAATAGATGTAAACATTTTTAGTATTTTCTTCTTCTCCATCACCAAATTTTAGGTTACTTCATCACTAAGAAACTAAGTTAAAAGACTATTAATTGATGACACATATTCTATATACATTGGAAATAATTCAAATTATATAATGAGTCTCGATAGTATAATTATTCACCATATTCATATTGTATTATGGTATAATAGATGTAAATAATTTCAATATTTTTCTTCTTCTATATCACAAAATTTTAGGTTACTTCATCACTAAGAAACTAAGTTAAAAGACTATTACTTAATGACACATATTCCGTATACATTTGGAATAATTCAAATTATCTAATGAGTCTCGATAGTATATTTATCCACCATATTCATATTGTATTATGGTATAATAGATGTAAACAATTTTAATATTTTTCTTCTTCTCCATCACCAAATTTTGGGTTACTTCTTCACTAAGAAACTAAGTTAAAAGACTAATACTTAATGACACATATTCCATATACATTTGAATTAATTCGAATTATCTAATGAGTCTCGATAGTATATTTATCCACCATTTTCATATTGTATTATGGTATAATAGATGTAAACAGTTTAAGTATTTTCTAATTCTCCATCACCAAATCGTAGGTTACTTCATCACTAAGAAACTAAGTTAAAACACTATTACTTAATGACAAATATTCCATATACATTTGAAATAATTCAAATTATCTAATGAGTCTCGACAGTATATTTATTCACCATATTCATATTGTAGTATGGTATAATAGATGTAAGTAAGTTCAATATTTTTCTTCTTCTCCATCACCAAATTTTAGGTTACTTCATCACTAAGAAATTAAGTTAAAAGACTATTTTTTTAATGACACATATTCCATATACATTTCAAATAATTCAAATTATCTAATGAGTCTCGATAGTATATTTATCCGCCATATTTATATTGTATTATGGTATAATAGATGTATACAATTTCAGTATTTTCCTTCTTCTCCATCACCAAATTTTAGGTTACTTCTTCTCCAAGAAACTAAGTTAAAAGACTATTACTTAATGACACATATTCCATATACATTTGAAAAAATTCAAATTATCTAATGAGTCTCGATAGTATATTTATCCACCATATTCATATTGTATTATGGTATAATAGATGTAAACAGTTTCAGTATTTTCTAATTCTCCATCACCAAATTGTAAGTTACTTCATCACTAAGAAACTAAGTTAAAAGACTATTACTTAATGACACATATTCCACATACATTTGAAATAATTCAAAATATCTAATAAGTCTCGATAATATATTTATCCACCATATTCATATTGTATTATGGTATAATAGATGTAAACAATTTCAATATTTTTCTTCTTCTCTATCACCAAATTGTAGGTTATTTCATCATTAAGAAACTAAGTTAAAAGACTATTACCTAATGACACATATTTCATATACATTTGAAATAATTCAAATTATCTAATGAGTCTCGATAGTATATTTATCCACCATATTCATATTGTATTATGGTATGATAGATGTAAACAATTTCAGTATTTTCCTTCTTCTCCATCACCAAATTTTAGGTTACCTTTTCACCAATAAATTAAGTTAAAATACTATTAATTAATAACACATATTCCATATACATTAAAAATAATTCAAATTATATAATGAGTCTCGATCGTATATTTATTCACCATATTCATATTGTATTATGGTATAATAGATGTAAACAATTTCAATATTTTTTTTCTTCTCCATCGTCAAATTTTAGGTTACTTCATCACTAAGAAACTAAGTTAAGAGACTATTACTTAATGACACATATTCCATATACATTTGAAATAATTCAAATTATCTAATGAGTCTCGATAGTATATTTATCCACCATACTCATATTGTATTATGGTATAATAGATGTAAACAGTTTCAGTATTTTTCTTCTACTCCATCATCAAATTTTAGGTTACTTAATCACTAAGAAATTAAGTTAACAGACTATTACTTAATGACGCATATTCCATATACATTTGAAGTAATTTAAATTATCTAATGAGTCTAGATAGTATATTTAACCACCATATTCATATTATATTGTGGTATAATAGATGTAAACAGTTTCAGTATTTTCTAATTCTCCATCACCAAGTCTTAGGTTACTTCATCACTAAGAAACTAAGTTAAAACACTATTACTTAATGTCAAATATTCCATATACATTTGAAATAATTCAAATTATCTAATGAGTCTCGATAGTATATTTATTCACCATATTCATATTGTAGTATGGTATAATAGATGTAAATAATTTCAATATTTTTCTTCTTTTCCATCACCAAATTTTACGTTACTTCATCTCTTAGAAATTAAGTTAAAAGACTATTGTTTAATGACACATATTCCATATACATTTCAAATAATTAAAATTATCTAATGAGTCTCGACAGTATATTTATCCACCATATTTATATTGTATTATGGTATAATAAATGTATACAATTTCAGTATTTTCCTTCTACTCCATCACCAAATTTTAGTTTACTTCTTCTCCAAGAAACTAAGTTAAAAGACTATTACTTAGTGACACATATTCCATATACATTTGAAATAATTCAAATTATTTAATGAGTCTCGATAGTATATTTATCCATCATATTCATATTGTATTATGGTATAATAGATGTAAACAGTTTCAGTATTTTCTAATTCTCCATCACCAAATTTTAGGTTACTTTATCACTAAGAAACTAAGTTAAAAGACTATTACTTAATGACACATATTTCACATACATTTGAAATAATTCTAATTATCTAATGAGTCTCGATAATTTATTTATCCCCCATATTCATATTGTATTATGGTATAATAGATGTAAACAATTTCAATATTTTCTTCTTCTCCATCACCAAATCTTAGGTTACTTCATCACTAAGAAACTAAGTTAAAAAACTATTACTTAATGACACATATTACATATACATTTGAAATAATTCAAATTATATAATGAGTCTCGATAGTATATTTATCCATCATGTTCAAATTGTATTATGGTATAATAGATGTAAACAATTTAAATTTTTTCTTCTTCTCCAACACCAAATTTTAGGTTACTTCATCACTAAGAAAAAAAGGTTAAAACACTATTGTTTAATGACACATATTCCATATACATTGGAAATATTTCAAATTATATAATGAGTTTCGATAGTATATTTATCCATCATGTTCATATTGTATTATGGTATAATAGATGTAAACAATTTCCGTATTTTCTTCTTCTCCATCACCAAATTTTAGGTTACTTCATCACTAAGAAACTAAGTTAAAAGACTATAAATTGATGACACATATTCTATATACATTGGAAATAATTCAAATTATATAATGAGTCTCGATAGTATATTTATTCACCATATTCATATTGTATTATGGTATAATAGATGTAAACAATTTCAATATTTTTCTTCTTCTCCATCACCAAATTTTAGGTTACTTCATCACTAAGAAACTAAGTTAAAAGATTATTACTTAATGACACATATTCCATATACATTTGAAATAATTCAAATTATCTAATGAGTCTCGATAGTATATTTATCCACCATATTCATATTGTATTATGGTATAACAGATGTAAACAATTTCAATATTTTTCTTCTTCTCCATCACCAAATTTTAGGTTACTTTTTCACCAAGAAACTAAGTTAAAAGACTATTAATTAATGACACATATTCTATATACATTAGAAATAATTCAAATTATATAATGAGTCTCGATAGTATATTTATTCACCATAATCATATTGTATTATGGTATAATAGATGTAAACAATTTTAATTTTTTCTTCTTCTTCATCACCAAATTTTAGGTTACTTCATCACTAAGAAACTAAGTTAAAAGACTATTACTTAATCACACATATTCCATATACATTTGAAATAATTCTAATTATCTAATGAGTCTCGATAGTACATTTATCCACCATTTTCATATTGTACTATGGTATAATAGATGTAAATAATTTCAATATTTTTCTTCTTCTCCATCATCAAATTTTTGGTTACTTCATCACTAAGAAACCAAGTTAAAAGACTATTACTTAATGACACATATTCCATATACATTTGAAATAATTCAAATTATCTAATGAGTCTCGATAGTATATTTATCCACCATATTCATATAGTATTATGGTATAATAGATGTAAACAATTTCAGTACATTCCTTCTTCTCCATCACCAAATTTTAGGTTACTTTTTCACCAAGAAACTACGTTAAAAGACTATCAACTAATGACACATATTCTATATACATTAGAAATAATTCAAATTATATAATGAGTCTCGATATTATATTTATTCACCATAATTATATTGTATTATTGTATAATAGATATAAACAATTTTAATTTTTTCTTCTTCTCCATCACCAAATTTTAGGTTACTTCATCACTAAGAAAAAAAGGTTAAAAGACTATTGTTTAATGACACATATTCCATATACATTGGAAATATTTCAAATTATATAATGAGTTTCGATAGTATATTTATCCATCATGTTCATATTGTATTATGGTATAATAGATGTAAACAATTTCCGTATTTTCTTCTTCTCAATCACCAAATTTTAGGTTACTTCATCACTAAGAAACTAAGTTAAAAGACTATAAATTGATGACACATATTCTATATACATTGGAAATAATTCAAATTATATAATGAGTCTCGATAGTATATTTATTCACCATATTCATATTGTATTATGGTATAATAGATGTAAACAATTTCAATATTTTTCTTCTTCTCCATCACCAAATTTTAGGTTACTTCATCACTAAGAAACTAAGTTAAAAGATTATTACTTAATGACACATATTCCATATACATTTGAAATAATTCAAATTATCTAATGAGTCTCGATAGTATATTTATCCACCATATTCATATTGTATTATGGTATAACAGATGTAAACAATTTCAATATTTTTCTTCTTCTCCATCACCAAATTTTAGGTTACTTTTTCACCAAGAAACTAAGTTAAAAGACTATTAATTAATGACACATATTCTATATACATTAGAAATAATTCAAATTATATAATGAGTCTCGATAGTATATTTATTCACCATAATCATATTGTATTATGGTATAATAGATGTAAACAATTTTAATTTTTTCTTCTTCTTCATCACCAAATTTTAGGTTACTTCATCACTAAGAAACTAAGTTAAAAGACTATTACTTAATCACACATATTCCATATACATTTGAAATAATTCTAATTATCTAATGAGTCTCGATAGTACATTTATCCACCATTTTCATATTGTACTATGGTATAATAGATGTAAATAATTTCAATATTTTTCTTCTTCTCCATCATCAAATTTTTGGTTACTTCATCACTAAGAAACCAAGTTAAAAGACTATTACTTAATGACACATATTCCATATACATTTGAAATAATTCAAATTATCTAATGAGTCTCGATAGTATATTTATCCACCATATTCATATAGTATTATGGTATAATAGATGTAAACAATTTCAGTACTTTCCTTCTTCTCCATCACCAAATTTTAGGTTACTTTTTCACCAAGAAACTACGTTAAAAGACTATCAACTAATGACACATATTCTATTTACATTAGAAATAATTCAAATTATATAATGAGTCTCGATATTATATTTATTCACCATAATTATATTGTATTATTGTATAATAGATATAAACAATTTTAATTTTTTCTTCTTCTCCATCACCAAATTTTAGGTTACTTCATCACTAAGAAAAAAAGGTTAAAAGACTATTGTTTAATGACACATATTCCATATACATTGGAAATATTTCAAATTATATAATGAGTTTCGATAGTATATTTATCCATCATGTTCATATTGTATTATGGTATAATAGATGTAAACAATTTCCGTATTTTCTTCTTCTCCATCACCAAATTTTAGGTTACTTCCTCACTAAGAAACTAAGTTAAAAGACTATAAATTGATGACACATATTCTATATACATTGGAAATAATTCAAATTATATAATGAGTCTCGATAGTATATTTATTCACCATATTCATATTGTATTATGGTATAATAGATGTAAACAATTTCAATATTTTTCTTTTTCTCCATCACCAAATTTTAGGTTACTTCATCACTAAGAAACTAAGTTAAAAGATTATTACTTAATGACACATATTCCATATACATTTGAAATAATTCAAATCATCTAATGAGTCTCGATAGTATATTTATCCACCATATTCATATTGTATTATGGTATAATAGATGTAAACAATTTCAATATTTTTCTTCTTCTCCATCACCAAATCTTAGGTGACTTCATCACTAAGAAACTAAGTTAAAAAACTATTACTTAATCACACATATTCCATATACATTTGAAATTATTCAAATTATATAATGAGTCTCGATAGTATATTTATCCAACATATTCATATTGTATTATGGTATAATAGATGTAAACAATTTCAGTATTTTCCTTCTTCTCCATCACCAAATTTTAGGTTACTTTTTCACCAAGAAACTAAGTTAAAAGACTATTAATTAATGACACATATTTTATATACATTAGAAATAATTCAAATTATATAATGAGTCTCGACAGTATATTTATTCACCATAATCATATTGTATTATGGTATAATAGATGTAAACAATTTTAATTTTTTCTTCTTCTTCATCACCAAATTTTAGGTTACTTCATCACTAAGAAACTAAGTTAAAAGACTATTACTTAATCACACATATTCCATATACATTTGAAATAATTCTAATTATCTAATGAGTCTCGATAGTATATTTATCCACCATATTCATATTGTATTATGGTGTAATAGATGTAAACAGTTTCAGTACTTTCTAATTCTCCATCACCAAATTTTAAGTTACTTCATCACTAAGAATCTAAGTTAAAAGACTATTACTTAATGACACATATTCCACATACATTTGAAATAATTCAAATTATCTAATGAGTCTTGATAATATATTTATCCACCATATTCATATTGTATTATGGTATAATAGATGTAAACAATTTTAATATTTTTCTTCTTCTCCATCACCAAATCTTAGGTTACTTCATCACTAAGAAACTAAGTTAAAAAACTATTACTTAATGACACATATTCCACATACATTTGAAATTATTCAAATTATCTAATGAGTCTCGATAGTATATTTATCCACCATATTCATATTGTATTATGGTATAATAGATGTAAACAATTTCAGTATTTTCCTTCTTCTCCATCACCAAATTTTAGGTTACTTTTTCACCAAGAAACTAAGTTAAAAGACTATTAATTAATGACACATATTCCATATACATTAAAAATAATTCAAATTATATAATGAGTCTCGATAGTATATTTATTCACCATAATCATATTGTATTATGGTATAATAGATGTAAACAATTTTAATTTTTTCTTCTTCTTCATCACCAAATTTTAGGTTACTTCATCACTAAGAAACTAAGTTAAAAGACTATTACTTAATCACACATATTCCATATACATTTGAAATAATTCTAATTATCTAATGAGTCTCGATAGTATATTTATCCACCATATTCATATTGTATTATGGTATAATAGATGTAAACAGTTTCAGTACTTTCTAATTCTCCATCACCAAATTTTAAGTTACTTCATCACTAAGAATCTAAGTTAAAAGACTATTACTTAATGACACATATTCCACATACATTTGAAATAATTCAAATTATCTAATGAGTCTTGATAATATATTTATCCACCATATTCATATTGTATTATGGTATAATAGATGTAAACAATTTTAATATTTTTCTTCTTCTCCATCACCAAATCTTAGGTTACTTCATCACTAAGAAACTAAGTTAAAAAACTATTACTTAATGACACATATTCCACATACATTTGAAATTATTCAAATTATCTAATGAGTCTCGATAGTATATTTATCCAACATATTCATATTGTATTATGGTATAATAGATGTAAACAATTTCAGTATTTTCCTTCTTCTCCATCACCAAATTTTAGGTTACTTTTTCACCAAGAAACTAAGTTAAAAGACTCTTAATTAATGACACATATTCCATATACATTAAAAATAATTCAAATTATATAATGAGTCTCGATAGTATATTTATTCACCATAATCATATTGTATTATGGTATAATAGATGTAAACAATTTTAATTTTTTCTTCTTCTTCATCACCAAATTTTAGGTTACTTCATCACTAAGAAACTAAGTTAAAAGACTATTACTTAATGACACATATTCCATATACATTTGAAATAATTCAAATTATATAATAATTATCGATAGTATATTTATTCACCATATTCATATTGTATTATGGTATAATACATGTAAACAGTTTCAGTATTTTCTAATTCTCCATCACCAAATCTTAGGTTATTTCATCACTAAGAAACTAAGTTAAAAGACTATTACTTAATGACACATATTCCATATACATTTGAAATAATTCAAATTATCTAATGAGTCTAGATAGTATATTTATCCACCATTTTCATATTGTACTATCGTATAATAGATGTAAATAATTTCAATATTTTTCTTCTTCTCCATCATCAAATTTTTGGTTACTTCATCACTAAGAAACTAAGTTAAAAGACTATTACTTAATGACACATATTCCATATACATTTGAAATAATTCAAATTATCTAATGAGTCTCGATAGTATATTAATCCACCATATTCATATTGTATTATGGTATAATAGATGTAAACAATTTCAGTACTTTCCTTCTTCTCCATCACCAAATTTTAGGTTACTTTATCACTAAGAAATTAAGTTAAAAGACTATCAATTAATGACACATATTCTATATACATTAGAAATAATTCAAATTATATAATGAGTCTCGATAGTATATTTATTCACCATAATTATATTGTATTATGGTATAATAGATATAAACAACTTTAATTTTTTCTTCTTCTCCATCACCAAATTTTAGGTTACTTCATCACTAAGAAACTAAGTTAAAAGACTATTACTTAATGACACATATTCCATATACATTTGAAATAATTCAAATTATCTAATAATTATCGATAGTATATTTATTCACCATATTCATATTGTATTATGGTATAATACATGTAAACAGTTTCAGTATTTTCTAATTCTCCATCACCAAATCTTAGGTTACTTCATCACTAAAAACTAAGTTAAAAGACTATTACTTAACGACACATATTCCATATACATTTGAAATAATTCAAATTATCTAATGAGTCTCGATAGTATATTTATCCACAATATTCATATTGTATTATGGTATAATAGATGTAAATAATTTCAATATTTTTCTTCTTCTCCATCACCAAATTTTAGGTTACTTTATCACTAAGAAATTAAGTTAAAAGACTATTGTTTAATGACACATATTCCATATACATTTCAAATAATTAAAATTATCTAATGAGTCTCTATAGTATATTTATCCACCATATTTATATTGTATTATGGTATAATAGATGTATACAATTTCAGTATTTTCCTTCTTCTCCAACACCAAATTTTTGGTTACTTCTTCTCCAAGAAACTAAGTTAAAAGACTATTACTTTATGACACATATTCCATATACATTTGAAATAATTCAAATTATCTAATGAGTCTCGATAGTATATTTATCCACCATATTCATATTGTATTATGGTATAATTGATGTAAACAATTTCAGTATTTTTGTTCTTCTCCATCACCTAATTTTAGGTTACGTCTTCCCCAAGAAACTAAGTAAAAAGACTATTAATTAATGACACATATTCCAAATACATTGGTTATAATTCAAATTTTATAATGAGTCTCGATAGTATATTTATTCACCATATTCATATTGTATTATGGTATAATAGATGTAAACAATTTCAGTATTTTCCTTCTTTTCCATCACCAAATTTTAGGTTACTTCTTCACCAAGAAACTAAGTTAAAAGACTATTACTTAATGAAACATATTCCATATACGTTAAAAATAATTCAAATTATATAATGAGTTTCGATAGTATATTTATTCACCATATTCATATTCCATTATGGTATAATAGATGTAAACAATTTCAATATTTTTCTTCTTCTCCATCACCAAATTTTAGGTTACTTCATCACTAAGAAACTAAGTTAAAAGACTATTACTTAATGACACATATTCCATATACATTTGAAATAATTCAAATTATATAATAAGTCTCGATAGTATATTTATTCACCATATTCATATTGTATTATGGTATAATAGATGTAAACAGTTTCAGTATTTTCTAATTCTCCATCACCAAATTTAAGGTTAGTTCATCACTAAGAAACTATGCTAAAAGACTATTACTTAATGACACATATTCCATATACATTTGAAATAATTCAAATTATCTAATGAGTCTCGATAGTATATTTATCCACCATTTTCATATTGTACTATGGTATAATAGATGTAAATAATTTCAATATTTTTCTTCTTCTCCATCATCAAATTTTTGGTTACTTCATCACTAAGAAACTAATTTAAAAGACTATTACTTAATGACACATATTCCATATACATTTGAAATAATTCAAATTATCTAATGAGTCTCGATAGTATATTTATCCACCATATTTATATTGTATTATGGTATAATAGATGTATACAATTTCAGTATTTTCCTTCTTCTCCATCACCAAATTTTAGGTTACTTCTTCTCCAAGAAACTAAGTTAAAAGACTATTACTTAATGACACATATTCCATAAGCATTGAAAATATTTCAAATTATTTAATGAGTGTCGATAGTATATTTATTCACCATATTCATATTGTATTATGGTATAATAGATGTAAACAATTTCAATATTTTTCTTCTTCTCCATCACCAAATTTTAGGTTACTTCATCACTAAGAAACTAAGTTAAAAGACTATTACTTAATGACACATATTCCATATACATTTGAAATAATTCAAATTATCTAATGAGTCTCGATAGTATATTTATACACCATATTCATATTGTATTATGGTATAATACATGTAAACAATTTCAGTATTTTCCTTCTTTTTCCATCACCAAATTTTTGGTTACTTCTTCACCAAGAAACTAAGTTAAAAGACTATTACTTAATGAAACATATTACATATACGTTAGAAACAATTCAAATTTTATAATGAGTCTCGATAGTTTATTTATTCACCATATTCATATTGTATTATGGTATAATAGATGTAAACAGTTTCAGTATTTTCTTCTTCTCCATCAACAAAATTTACGTTACTTCATCACTAAGAACCTAATTTAAAAGACTATTAATTGATGACACATATTCCATATACATTGTAAATATTTCAAATTATTTAATGAGTGTCGATAGTATATTTATTCACCATATTCATATTGTATTATGGTATAATAGATTTAAACAATTTCAATATTTTTCTTCTTCTCCATCACCAAATTTTAGGTTACTTCATCACTAAGAAACTAAGTTAAAAGACTATTACTTAATGACACATATTCCATATACATTTGAAATAATTCAAATTATCTAATGAGTCTCGATAGTATATTTATCCACCATATTCATATTGTATTATGGTATAATAGATGTAAACAATTTCAGTATTTTTCTTCTTTTTCCATCACCAAATTTTAGGTTACTTCTTCACCAAGAAACTAAGTTAAAAGACTATTACTTAATGACACATATTACATATACGTTAGAAATAATTCAAATTATATAACGAGTTTCGATAGTATATTTATTCACCATATTCATATTGCATTATGGTATAATAGATGAAAACAATTTCCGTATTTTCTTCTTCTCCATCACCAAATTTAAGGTTACTTCATCACTAAGAAACTAAGTTAAAAGACTATTACTTAATGACACATATTCCGTATACGATTGGAATAATTCAAATTATCTAATGAGTCTCGATAGTATATTTATCAACCATATACATATTGTATTATGGTATAATAGATGTAAACAATTTCAATATTTTTCTTCTTCTCCATCATCAAATTTTAGGTTACTTCATCACTAAGAAACTAAGTTAACAGACTATTACTTAATGACAAATATTCCATATACATTTGAAATAATTCAAATTATCTAATGAGTCTCGATAGTATATTTATTCACCATATTCATATTGTAGTATGGTATAATAGATGTAAATAATTTCAATATTTTTCTTCTTTTCCATCACCAAATTTTAGGTTACTTCATCACTAAGAAATTAAGTTAAAAGACTATTGTTTAATGACACATATTCCATATACATTTCAAATTATTCAAATTATCTAATGAGTCTCGATAGTATATTTATCCACCGTATTTATATTGTATTATTGTATAATAGATGTATACAATTTCAGTATTTTCCTTCTTCTCCATCACCAAATTTTAGGTTACTTCATCACTAAGAAACTACGTTAAAAGACTATTACTTAATGACACATATCCATATACATTTGAAATAATTCAAAGTATCTAATGAGTCTCGATAGTATATTTATTCACCATATTCATATTGTAATATGGTATAATTGATGTAAACAATTTCTGTATTTTTGTTCTTCTCCATCACCAAATCTTAGGTTACTTCATCACTAAGAAACAAAGTTAAAAGACTATTACTTATTGACACGTATTCCATTACATTTGAAATAATTCAAATTATCTAATGAGTCTCAATAGTATATTTATCCACCATATTCATATTGTATTATGGTATAATAGATGTAAACAGTTTCATTATTTTCTAATTCTCCATCACCAAATTTTAAGTTACTTCATCAATAAGAAACTAAGTTAAAAGATTATTACTTAATGACACATATTCCATATACATTTGAAATAATTCAAATTATCTAATGAGTCTCGATAGTATATATATTCACCATATTCATATTGTATTATGGTATAATAGATATAAACAATTTCAGTATTTTCCTTCTTTTCCATCACCAAATTTTAGGTTACTTCTTTACCAAGAAACTAAGTTAAAAGACTATTACTTAATGACACATATTACATATAAGTTAGAAATAATTCAAATTATATAATGAGTTTCGATAGTATATTTATTCACCATATTCATATTGCATTTTGGTATAATAAATGTAAACAATTTCCGTATTTTCTTCTTCTCCATCACCAAATTTAAGGTTACTTCATCACTAAGAAATTAAGTTAAAAGACTATTACTTAATGACATATATTCCGAATACATTTGGAATAATTCAAATTATCTAATGAGTCTAGATAGTATATTTATCGACCATATACATATTGTATTATGGTATAATATATGTAAACAATTTCAATATTTTTCTTCTTCTCCATCATCAAATTTTAGGTTACTTCATCACTAAGAAACTAAGTTAACAGCGTATTACTTAATGACACATAATCCATATACATTTGAAGTAATTCAAATTATCAATGAGTCTCGATAGTATATTTATCCACCATATTCATATTGTATTATGGTATAATAGATGTAAACAGTTTCAGTATTTTCTAATTCTCCATCACCAAATCTTAGGTTTATTCATCGCTAAGAAACTAAGTTAAAACAGTATTACTTAATGACAAATATTCCATATACATTTGAAATATTTCAAATTATCTAATGAGTCTCGATAGTATATTTATTCACCATATTCATATTGTAGTATGGTATAATAGATGTAAATAATTTCAATATTTTTCTTCTTCTCCATCACCAACTTTTAGGTTACTTCATCACTAAGAAATTAAGTTAAAAGACTATTACTTAGTGACACATATTCCATATACATTTCAAATAATTAAAATTATCTAATGAGTTTCGATATTATATTTATCCACCATATTTATATTGTATTATGGTATAATAGATGTATACAATTTCAGTATTTTCCTTCTTCTCCATCACCAAATTTTAGGTTACTTCTTCTCCAAGAAACTAAGTTAAAAGACTATCACTTAATGACACATATTCCATATACATTTGAAATAATTCAAATTATCTAATGAGTCTCGATAGTATATTTATCCACCATATTCATACTGTATTATGGTATAATAGATGTAAACAGTTTCAGTATTTTCTAATTCTCCATCACCAAATTTTAAGTTACTTCATCACTAAGAAACTAAGTTAAAAGACTATTACTTAATGACACATATTCCATATACATTAGAAATAATTAAAATTATATAATGAGTCTCGATAGTATATTTATTCACCATATTCATATTGCATTATAGTATAATAGATGTAAATAATTTCAATATTTTTCTTCTTCTCCATCACCAAATTTTAGGTTACTTCATCACTAAGAAACTAAGTTAACAGACTATTACTTAATGACACATATTCCATATACATTTGAAGTAATTCGAATTATCTAATGAGTCTCGATAATATATTTATCCACCATATTCATATTGTATTATGATATAATAGATGTAAACAATTTCAATATTTTTCTTCTTCTCTATCACCTAATTTTAGGTTATTTCATCACTAAGAAACTAAGTTAAAAGAGTATTACTTAATGACACATATTTCATATACATTTGAAATAATTCAAATTATCTAATGAGTCTCGATAGTATATTTATCCACCATATTTATATTGTATTATGGTATAATAGATGTAAACAATTTCAGTATTTTCCTTCTTCTCCATCACCAAATTTTAGGTTACTTCTTCTCCAAGAAACTAAGTTAAAAGACTATTACTTAATGACACATATTCCATAAAACATTGGAAATATTTCAAATCATTTAATGAGTGTCGATAGTATATTTATTCACCATATTCATATTGTATTATGGTATAATAGATGTAAACAATTTCAATATTTTTCTTCTTCTCCATCACCAAATTTTAGGTTACTTCATCACTAAGAAACTAAGTTAAAAGACTATTACTTAATGACACATATTCCATATACATTTGAAATAATTCAAATTATCTAATGAGTCTCGATAGTATATTTATCTACCATATTCATATTGTATTATGGTATAAAAGATGTAAACAATTTCAGTATTTTCCTTCTTTTTCCATCACCAAATTTTAGGTTACTTCTTCACCAAGAAACTAAGTTAAAAGACTATTACTTAATGAAACATATTACATATACGTTAGAAACAATTCAAATTATATAATGAGTTTTGATAGTATATTTATTCACCATATTCATATTGCATTATAGTATAATAGATGTAAACAATTTCCGTATTTTCTTTTTCTCCATCACCAAATTTAAGTTTACTTCATCACTAAGAAACTAAGTTAAAAGACTATTACTTAATGACACATATTTCGTATACATTTGGAATAATTCAAATTATCTAATGAGTCTCGATAGTATATTTATCCACCATATACATATTGTGTTATGGTATAATAGATGTAAACAATTTCAATATTTTTCTTCTTCTCCATCATCAAATTTCAGGTTACTTCATCACTAAGAAACTAATTTAACAGACTATTACTTAATGACACATATATCATATACATTTTAAGTAATTCAAATTATCTAATGAGTCTCGATAGTATATTTATCCACCATATTCATATTGTATTATGGTATAATAGATATAAACAGTTTCAGTATTTTCTAATTCTCCATCACCAAATCTTAGGTTACTTCATCACTAAGAAACTAAGTTAAAACACTATTACTTAATGACAAATATTCCATATACATTTGAAATAATTCAAATTATCTAATGAGTCTCGATAGTATATTTATTCACCATATTCATATTTTAGTACGGTATAATAGATGTAAATAATTTCAATATTTTTCTTCTTTTCCATCACCAAGTTTTAGGTTACTTCATCACTAAGAAATTAAGTTAAAAGACTATTGTTTAATGACACATATTCCATATACATTTCAAATAATTCAAATTATCTAATGAGTCTCGATAGTATATTTATCCATCGTATTTATATTGTATTATTGTATAATAGATGTATACAATTTCAGTATTTTCCTTCTTCTCCATCACCAAATTTTAGGTTACTTCTTCTCCAAGAAACTAAGTTAAAAGACTATTACTTAATGACACATATTCCATATACATTTGAAATAATTCAAATTATCTAATGAGTCTCGATAGTATATTTATCCACCATATTCATAATGTATTATGGTATAATAGATGTAAACAGTTTCAGTATTTTCTAATTCTCCATCACCAAATTGTAAGTTACTTCATAAATAAGAAACTAAGTTAAAAGACTATTACTTAATGACACATATTCCATATACATTAGAAATAATTCAAATTATATAATGAGTTTCGATAGTATATTTATTCACCATATTCATATTGCATTATGGTATAATAGATGTAAACAATTTTAGTATTTTCTTCTTCTCCATCACCAAATTTTAGGTTACTTCATCACTAAGAAACTAAGTTAAAAGACTATTAATTGATGACACATATTCTATATACATTGGAAATAATTCAAATTATATAATGAGTCTCGATAGTATAATTATTCACCATATTCATATTGTATTATGGTATAATTGATGTAAATAATTTCAATATTTTTCTTCTTCTGCATCACCAAATTTTAGGTTACTTCATCACTAAGAAACTAAGTTAAAAGACTATTACTTAATGGCACATATTCCGTATACATTTGGAATAATTTAAATTGTCTAATGAGTATCAATAGTATATTTATCAACCATATTCATATTGTATTATGGTATAATAGATGTAAACAATTTCAATATTTTTCTTCTTCTCCATAACCAAATTTTAGGTTACTTCATCACTAAGAAACTACGTTAAAAGACTATTACTTAATGACACATATCCATATACATTTGAAATAATTCAAAGTATCTAATGAGTCTCGATAGTATATTTATTCACCATATTCATATTGTAATATGGTATAATTGATGTAAACAATTTCTGTATTTTTGTTCTTCTCCATCACCAAATCTTAGGTTACTTCATCACTAAGAAACAAAGTTAAAAGACTATTACTTATTGACACGTATTCCATTACATTTGAAATAATTCAAATTATCTAATGAGTCTCAATAGTATATTTATCCACCATATTCATATTGTATTATGGTATAATAGATGTAAACAGTTTCATTATTTTCTAATTCTCCATCACCAAATTTTAAGTTACTTCATCAATAAGAAACTAAGTTAAAAGATTATTACTTAATGACACATATTCCATATACATTTGAAATAATTCAAATTATCTAATGAGTCTCGATAGTATATATATTCACCATATTCATATTGTATTATGGTATAATAGATATAAACAATTTCAGTATTTTCCTTCTTTTCCATCACCAAATTTTAGGTTACTTCTTTACCAAGAAACTAAGTTAAAAGACTATTACTTAATGACACATATTACATATAAGTTAGAAATAATTCAAATTATATAATGAGTTTCGATAGTATATTTATTCACCATATTCATATTGCATTTTGGTATAATAAATGTAAACAATTTCCGTATTTTCTTCTTCTCCATCACCAAATTTAAGGTTACTTCATCACTAAGAAACTAAGTTAAAAGACTATTACTTAATGACATATATTCCGAATACATTTGGAATAATTCAAATTATCTAATGAGTCTAGATAGTATATTTATCCACCATATACATATTGTATTATGGTATAATATATGTAAACAATTTCAATATTTTTCTTCTTCTCCATCATCAAATTTTAGGTTACTTCATCACTAAGAAACTAAGTTAACAGCGTATTACTTAATGACACATAATCCATATACATTTGAAGTAATTCAAATTATCAATGAGTCTCGATAGTATATTTATCCACCATATTCATATTGTATTATGGTATAATAGATGTAAACAGTTTTAGTATTTTCTAATTCTCCATCACCAAATCTTAGGTTTATTCATCGCTAAGAAACTAAGTTAAAACAGTATTACTTAATGACAAATATTCCATATACATTTGAAATATTTCAAATTATCTAATGAGTCTCGATAGTATATTTATTCACCATATTCATATTGTAGTATGGTATAATAGATGTAAATAATTTCAATATTTTTCTTCTTCTCCGTCACCAACTTTTAGGTTACTTCATCACTAAGAAATTAAGTTAAAAGACTATTACTTAGTGACACATATTCCATATACATTTCAAATAATTAAAATTATCTAATGAGTTTCGATATTATATTTATCCACCATATTTATATTGTATTATGGTATAATAGATGTATACAATTTCAGTATTTTCCTTCTTCTCCATCACCAAATTTTAGGTTACTTCTTCTCCAAGAAACTAAGTTAAAAGACTATCACTTAATGACACATATTCCATATACATTTGAAATAATTCAAATTATCTAATGAGTCTCGATAGTATATTTATCCACCATATTCATACTGTATTATGGTATAATAGATGTAAACAGTTTCAGTATTTACTAATTCTCCATCACCAAATTTTAAGTTACTTCATCACTAAGAAACTAAGTTAAAAGACTATTACTTAATGACACATATTCCATATACATTAGAAATAATTAAAATTATATAATGAGTCTCGATAGTATATTTATTCACCATATTCATATTGCATTATAGTATAATAGATGTAAATAATTTCAATATTTTTCTTCTTCTCCATCACCAAATTTTAGGTTACTTCATCACTAAGAAACTAAGTTAACAGACTATTACTTAATGACACATATTCCATATACATTTGAAGTAATTCGAATTATCTAATGAGTCTCGATAATATATTTATCCACCATATTCATATTGTATTATGATATAATAGATGTAAACAATTTCAATATTTTTCTTCTTCTCTATCACCTAATTTTAGGTTATTTCATCACTAAGAAACTAAGTTAAAAGAGTATTACTTAATGACACATATTTCATATACATTTGAAATAATTCAAATTATCTAATGAGTCTCGATAGTATATTTATCCACCATATTTATATTGTATTATGGTATAATAGATGTAAACAATTTCAGTATTTTCCTTCTTCTCCATCACCAAATTTTAGGTTACTTCTTCTCCAAGAAACTAAGTTAAAAGACTATTACTTAATGACACATATTCCATAAAACATTGGAAATATTTCAAATCATTTAATGAGTGTCGATAGTATATTTATTCACCATATTCATATTGTATTATGGTATAATAGATGTAAACAATTTCAATATTTTTCTTCTTCTCCATCACCAAATTTTAGGTTACTTCATCACTAAGAAACTAAGTTAAAAGACTATTACTTAATGACACATATTCCATATACATTTGAAATAATTCAAATTATCTAATGAGTCTCGATAGTATATTTATCTACCATATTCATATTGTATTATGGTATAATAGATGTAAACAATTTCAGTATTTTCCTTCTTTTTCCATCACCAAATTTTAGGTTACTTCTTCACCAAGAAACTAAGTTAAAAGACTATTACTTAATGAAACATATTACATATACGTTAGAAACAATTCAAATTATATAATGAGTTTTGATAGTATATTTATTCACCATATTCATATTGCATTATAGTATAATAGATGTAAACAATTTCCGTATTTTCTTTTTCTCCATCACCAAATTTAAGTTTACTTCATCACTAAGAAACTAAGTTAAAAGACTATTACTTAATGACACATATTTCGTATACATTTGGAATAATTCAAATTATCTAATGAGTCTCGATAGTATATTTATCCACCATATACATATTGTGTTATGGTATAATAGATGTAAACAATTTCAATATTTTTCTTCTTCTCCATCATCAAATTTCAGGTTACTTCATCACTAAGAAACTAATTTAACAGACTATTACTTAATGACACATATATCATATACATTTTAAGTAATTCAAATTATCTAATGAGTCTCGATAGTATATTTATCCACCATATTCATATTGTATTATGGTATAATAGATATAAACAGTTTCAGTATTTTCTAATTCTCCATCACCAAATCTTAGGTTACTTCATCACTAAGAAACTAAGTTAAAACACTATTACTTAATGACAAATATTCCATATACATTTGAAATAATTCAAATTATCTAATGAGTCTCGATAGTATATTTATTCACCATATTCATATTTTAGTACGGTATAATAGATGTAAATAATTTCAATATTTTTCTTCTTTTCCATCACCAAGTTTTAGGTTACTTCATCACTAAGAAATTAAGTTAAAAGACTATTGTTTAATGACACATATTCCATATACATTTCAAATAATTCAAATTATCTAATGAGTCTCGATAGTATATTTATCCATCGTATTTATATTGTATTACTGTATAATAGATGTATACAATTTCAGTATTTTCCTTCTTCTCCATCACCAAATTTTAGGTTACTTCTTCTCCAAGAAACTAAGTTAAAAGACTATTACTTAATGACACATATTCCATATACATTTGAAATAATTCAAATTATCTAATGAGTCTCGATAGTATATTTATCCACCATATTCATACTGTATTATGGTATAATAGATGTAAACAGTTTCAGTATTTTCTAATTCTCCATCACCAAATTTTAAGTTACTTCATAAATAAGAAACTAAGTTAAAAGACTATTACTTAATGACACATATTCCATATACATTAGAAATAATTCAAATTATATAATGAGTTTCGATAGTATATTTATTCACCATATTCATATCGCATTATGGTATAATAGATGTAAACAATTTTAGTATTTTCTTCTTCTCCATCACCAAATTTTAGGTTACTTCATCACTAAGAAACTAAGTTAAAAGACTATTAATTGATGAAACATATTCTATATACATTGGAAATAATTCAAATTATATAATGAGTCTCGATAGTATAATTATTCACCATATTCATATTGTATTATGGTATAATAGATGTAAATAATTTCAATATTTTTCTTCTTCTCCATCACCAATTTTAGGTTACTTCATCACTAAGAAACTAAGTTAAAAGACTATTACTTAATGACACATATTCCGTATACATTTGGAATAATTTAAATTATATAATGAGTATCAATAGTATATTTATCAACCATATTCATATTGTATTATGGTATAATAGATGTAAACAATTTCAATATTTTTCTTCTTCTCCATCACCAAATTTTAGATTACTTCATCACTAAGAAACTACGTTAAAAGACTATTACTTAATGACACATATTCCATATACATTTGAAATAATTCAAATTATATAATGAGTCTCGATAGTATATTTATTCACCATATTCATATTGTAATATGGTATATTAGATATAAACAGTTTCAGTATTTTCATATTCTCCTTCACCAAATCTTAGGTTACTTCATCACTAAGAAACAAAGTTAAAAGACTATTACTTATTGACACGTATTCCATATACATTTGAAATAATTCAAATTATCTAATGAGTCTCGATAGTATATTTAGCCACCATATTCATATTGTATTATGGTATAATAGATGTAAACAGTTTCATTATTTTCTAATTCTCCATCACCAAATTTTAAGTTACTTCATCACTAAGAAACTAAGTTAAAAGATTATTACTTAATGACACATATTCCATACACATTTGAAATAATTCAAATTACCTAATGAGTCTCGATAGTATATATATCCACCATATTCATATTGTATTATGGTATAATACATGTAAACAATTTCAGTATTTTCCTTCTTTTCCATCACCAAATTTTAGGTTACTTCTTCACCCAGAAACTAAGTTAAAAGACTATTACTTAATGACACATATTACATATAAGTTATAAATAATTCAAATTATATAATGAGTTTCGATAGTACACTTATTCACCATATTCATATTGCATTATGGTATAATAAATGTAAACAATTTCCGTATTTTCTTCTTCTCCGTCACCAAATTTAAGGTTACTTCATCACTAAGAAACTAAGTTAAAAGACTATTACTTAATGACATATATTCCGAATACATTTGGAATAATTCAAATTATCTAATGAGTCTCGATAGTATATTTATACACCATATACATATTGTATTATGGTATAATAGATGTAAACAATTTCAATATTTTTCTTCTTCTCCATCATCAAATTTTAGGTTACTTCATCACTAAGAAACTAAGTTAACAGACTATTACTTAACGACACATATTCCATATACATTTGAAGTAATTCAAATTATCTAATGAGTCTCGATAGTATATTTATCCACCATATTCATATTGTATTATGGTATAATAGATGTAAACAGTTTCAGTATTTTCTAATTCTCCATCACCAAATCTTAGGTTTATTCATCACTAAGAAATTAAGTTAAATGATCTATTGTTTAGTGACACATATTCCATATACATTTCAAATAATTCAAATTATCTAATGAGTCTCGATAGTATATTTATCCACATATTTATATTGTATTATGGTATAATAGATGTATACAATTTCAGTATTTTCCTTCTTCTCCATCACCAAATTTAGGTTACTTCTTCTCCAAGAAACTAAGTTAAAAGACTATCACTTAATGACACATATTCCATATACATTTGAAAATAATTCAAATTATCTAATGAGTCTCGATAGTATATTTATCCAACATATTCATACTGTATTATGGTATAATAGATGTAAACAGTTTCAGTATTTTCTAATTCTCCATCACCAAATTTTAAGTTACTTCATCACTAAGAAATTAAGTAAAAGACTATTATTGACGACACATATTCTATATACATTGGAAATATTTCAAATTATATAATGAGTCCTCGATTAGTATAATTATTCACTATATTTATATTGTATTAAGGTATAATAAATGTAAATAATTTTCATATTTTTCTTCTTCTCCATCACCAAATTTTAGGTTACTTCATCACTAAGAAACTAAGTTAAAAAGACTATTACTTAATGACACATATTCCGTATACGTTTGGAATAATTCAAATTATCTAATGAGTCTTGATAGTATATTTATCCACCATATTCATATTGTATTATGGTATAATAGATGTAAACAATTTCAATATTTTTCTTCTTCTCCATCTACAAATTTTTAGGTTACTTCATCACTAAGAAACTACGTTAAAAGACTATTACTTAATGACACATATTCCATATACATTTGAAATAATTCAAATTATCTAATGAGACTCGATAGTATATTTATTCACCATATTCATATTGTAATATGTTATTAGATATAAACAGTTCAGTATTTTCTAATTCTCCTTCACCAAATCTTAGGTTACATCCTCACTAAGAAAACAAAGTTAAAAAACTATTACTTAATGACACATATTCCATATACATTTGAAATAATTCAAATTATCTAATGAGTATCGATAGTATATTTATCCACCATATTCATACTGTATTATGGTATAATAGATGTAAATAGTTTCAGTATTTTCTAATTCTCCATCACCAAATTTTAAGTTACTTCATCACTAAGAAACTAAGTTAAAAGACTATTACTTAATGACACATATTCCATAACATTTGAAGTAATTCAAATTATCTAATGAGTCTCGATAGTATTTTTATCCCACCATATTCATATTGTATTATGGTATAATAGATGTAAACAGTTCAGTATTTTCTAATTCTCCATCACCAATCTTAGGTTTATTCATCACTAAGAAATTAAGTTAAATGACTATTGTTTAGTGACACATATTCCATATACATTTCAAATAATTCAAATTATCTAATGAGTCTCGATAGTATATTTATCCACCATATTTATATTGTATTATGGTATAATCGATGTATACAATTTCAGTATTTTCCTTCTTCTCCATCACCAAATTTTAGGTTTACTTCTTCTCCAAGAAACTAAGTTAAAGACTATCACTTAATGACACATATTCCATATACATTTGAAATAATTCAAAGTATCTAATGAGTCTCGATAGTATATTTATCCACCATATTCATACTGTATTATGGTATAATAGATGTAAACAGTTTCAGTATTTTCTAATTCTCCATCACCAATTTTTAAGTTTACTTCATCACTAAGAAATTAAGTTAAAAGACAATAATTGACGACACATATTCTATATACATTGGAAATATTTCAAATATTATAATGAGTCTCGATAGTATATCTATTCACTATATTTATATTGTATTATGGTATAATAAATGTAAATAATTTCAATATTTTTCTCTTCTCCATCACCAAATTTAGGTTACTTCATCACTAAGAAACTAAGGTTAAAAGACTATTACTTAATGACAACATATTCCGTAACGTTTGGAATAATTCAAATTATCTAATGAGTCTTGATAGTATATTTATCCACCATATTCATATTGTATTATGGTATAATAGATGTAAACAATTTTCAATATTTTTCTTCTCTCCATCTACAAATTTATGGTTACTTCATCACTAAGAAACTACGTTAAAAAGACTATTACTTAATGACACATATTCCATATACATTTGAAATAATTCAAATTATCTAATGAGACTCGATAGTATATTTATTCACCATATTCATAATGTAATATGGTATATTAGATATAAACAGTTTCAGTATTTTCTAATTCTCCTTCACCAAATCTTAGGTTACTTCCTCACTAAGAAACAAAGTTAAAAAACTATTACTTAATGACACATATTCCATATACATTTGAAATAATTCAAATTATCTAATGAGTATCGATAGTATATTTATCCACCATATTCATACTGTATTATGGTATAATAGATGTAAATAGTTTCAGTATTTTCTAATTCTCCATCACCAAATTTTAAGTTACTTCATCACTAAGAAACTAAGTTAAAAGACTATTACTTAATGACACATATTCCATATACATTAGAAATAATTCAAATTATCTAATGAGTCTCGATAGTATATTTATCCACCATATTTATATTGTATTATTGTATAATTGATGTATACAATTTAAGTATTTTCCTTCTTCTCCATCACCAAATTTTAGGTTACTTCTTCTCCAAGAAACTAAGTTAAAAGACTATTACTTAATGACACATATTCCATATACATTTTAAATGATTCAAATTATCTAATGAGTCTCGATAGTATATTTATCCACCATATTCATACTGTATTATGGTATAATAGATGTAAATAGTTTCAGTATTTTCTAATTCTCCATCACCAAATTTTAAGTTACTTCATCACTAAGAAACTAAGTTAAAAGACTATTACTTAATGACACATATTCCATATACATTAGAAATAATTCAAATTATATAATGAGTTTCGATAGTATATTTATTCACCATATTCATATTGCATTATGGTATAATAGATGTAAACATTTTTAGTATTTTCTTCTTCTCCATCACCAAATTTTAGGTTACTTCATCACTAAGAAACTAAGTTAAAAGACTATTAATTGATGACACATATTCTATATACATTGGAAATAATTCAAATTATATAATGAGTCTCGATAGTATATTTATCCACCATATTCATATTGTATTATGGTATAATAGATGTAAACAGTTTCAGTATTTTCTAATTCTCCATCACCAAATCGTAGGTTACTTCATCACTAAGAAACTAAGTTAAAACACTATTACTTAATGACAAATATTCCATATACATTTGAAATAATTCAAATTATCTAATGAGTCTCGACAGTATATTTATTCACCATATTCATATTGTAGTATGGTATAATAGATGTAAGTAAGTTCAATATTTTTCTTCTTCTCCATCACCAAATTTTAGGTTATTTCATCACTAAGAAATTAAGTTAAAAGAGTATTTTTTAATGACACATATTCCATATACATTTCAAATAATTCAAATTATCTAATGAGTCTTGATAGTATATTTATCCACCATATTCATATTGTATTATGGTATAATAGATGTAAACAGTTTCAGTATTTTCTAATTCTCCATCACCAAATTGTAAGTTACTTCATCACTAAGAAACTAAGTTAAAAGACTATTACTTAATGACACATATTCCACATACATTTGAAATAATTCAAAATATCTAATAAGTCTCGATAATATATTTATCCACCATATTCATATTGTATTATGGTATAATAGATGTAAACAATTTCAATATTTTTCTTCTTCTCTATCACCAAATTTTAGGTTATTTCATCATTAAGAAACTAAGTTAAAAGACTATTACTTAATGACACATATTTCATATACATTTGAAATAATTCAAATTATCTAATGAGTCTCGATAGTATATTTATCCACCATATTCATATTGTATTATGGTATAATAGATGTAAACAATTTCAGTATTTTCCTTCTTCTCCATCACCAAATTTTAGGTTACCTTTTCACCAATAAATTAAGTTAAAATACTATTAATTAATAACACATATTCCATATACATTAAAAATAATTCAAATTATATAATGAGTCTCGATCGTATATTTATTCACCATATTCATATTGTATTATGGTATAATAGATGTAAACAATTTCAATATTTTTTTTCTTCTCCATCATCAAATTTTAGGTTACTTCATCACTAAGAAACTAAGTTAAGAGACTATTACTTAATGACACATATTCCATATACATTTGAAATAATTCAAATTATCTAATGAGTCTCGATAGTATATTTATCCACCATACTCATATTGTATTATGGTATAATAGATGTAAACAGTTTCAGTATTTTTCTTCTACTCCATCATCAAATTTTAGGTTACTTAATCACTAAGAAATTAAGTTAACAGACTATTACTTAATGACACATATTCCATATACATTTGAAGTAATTCAAATTATCTAATGAGTCTAGATAGTATATTTAACCACCATATTCATATTATATTGTGGTATAATAGATGTAAACAGTTTCAGTATTTTCTAATTCTCCATCACCAAGTCTTAGGTTACTTCATCACTAAGAAACTAAGTTTAAAACACTATTACTTAATGTCAAATATTTCATATACATTTGAAATAATTCAAATTATCTAATGAGTCTCGATAGTATATTTATTCACCATATTCATATTGTAGTATGGTATAATAGATGTAAATAATTTCAATATTTTTCTTCTTCTCCATCACCAAATTTTACGTTACTTCATCTCTAAGAAATTAAGTTAAAAGACTATTGTTTAATGACACATATTCCATATACATTTCAAATAATTAAAATTATCTAATGATTCTCGACAGTATATTTATCCACCATATTTATATTGTATTATGGTATAATAAATGTATACAATTTCAGTATTTTCCTTCTTCTCCATCACCAAATTTTAGTTTACTTCTTCTCCAAGAAACTAAGTTAAAAGACTATTACTTAATGAAACATATTCCATATACATTTGAAATAATTCAAATCATCTAATGAGTCTCGATAGTATATTTATCCATCATATTCATATTGTATTATGATATAATAGATGTAAACAGTTTCAGTATTTTCTAATTCTCCATCACCAAATTTTAAGTTACTTTATCACTAAGAAACTAAGTTAAAAGACTATTACTTAATGACACATATTCCACATACATTTGAAATAATTCAAAATATGTAATGAGTCTCGATAATATATTTATCCACCATATTCATATTGTATTATGGTATAATAGATGTAAACAATTTCAAAAATTTTCTTCTTCTCCATCACCAAATTTTAGGTTATTTCATCACGAAGAAACTAACTTAAAAGACTATTACTTAATGACACATATTTCATATACATTTGAAATAATTCAAATTATCTAATGAGTCTCAATAGTATATTTATCAACCATATTCATATTGTATTATGGTATAATAGATGTAAACAATTTCAGTATTTTCCTTCTTCTCCATCACCAAATTTTAGGTTACTTTTTCACCAAGAAACTAAGTTATAAGACTATTAATTAATAACACATATTTCGTATACATTAGAAATAATTCAAATTATATAATGAGTCTCGATAGTATATTTATTCACAGTATTCAGATTGTATTATGGTATAATAGATGTAAGCAATTTCAATATTTTTCTTTTTCTCCATCATCAAATTTTAGGTTACTTCATCACTAAGAAACTAAGTTAAGAGACTATTAATTAATGACACATATTCCATATACATTTGAAATAATTCAAATTATCTAATGAGTCTCGATAGTATATTTATCCACCATATTCATATTGTATTATGGTATAATAGATGTAAACAGTTTCAATATTTTCTAATTCTCCATCACCAAATCTTAGGTTACTTCATCACTAAGAAACTAAGTTAAAACACTATTACTTAATGACACATATTACATATACATTTGAAATAATTCAAATTATATAATGAGTCTCGATAGTATATTTATTTATCATATTCATATTGTATTATGGTATAATAGATGTAAATAATTTCAATATTTTTCATCTTCTCCATCACCAAATTTTAGGTTACTTCATCACTAAGAAATTAAGTTAAAAGACTATTGTTTAATGACACATATTCCATATACATTTCAAATAATTAAAATTATCTAATGAGTCTCTATAGTATATTTATCCACCATATTTATATTGTATTATGGTATAATAGATGTATACAATTTCAATATTTTCCTTCTTCTCCATCACCAAATTTTAGGTTACTTCTTCTCCAAGAAACTAAGTTAAAAGACTATTACTTAATGACACATATTCCATATACATTTGAAATAATTCAAATTATCTAATGAGTCTCGATAGTATATTTAATCCACCATATTCATATTGTATTATGGTATAATTGATGTAAACAATTTCAGTATTTTTGTTCTTCTCCATCACCAAATTTTAGGTTACGTCTTCACCAAGAAACTAAGTAAAAAGACTATTAATTAATGACAAATATTCCATATACATTGGAAATAATTCAAATTATATAATGAGTGTCGATAGTATATTCGTTCACCATATTCATAATGTATTATGGTATAATAGATGTAAACAATTTCAGTATTTTCCTTCTTTTCCATCACCAAATTTTAGGTTACTTCTTCACCAAGAAACTAAGTTAAAAGACTATTACTTAATGACACATACTCCATATACATTAGAAATAATTCAAATTATATAATGAGTTTCGATAGTATATTTATTCACCATATTCATATTGCATTATGGTATAATAGATGTAAACAATTTTAATATTTTTCTTCTTCTCCATCACCAAATTTTTGGTTACTTCATCACTAAGAAACTAAGTTAATAGACTATTACTTAATGACACATATTCCATATACATTTGAATTAATTTGAATTATCTAATGAGTCTCGATAGTATATTTATCACCCATATTCAAATTGTATTATGGTATAATAGATGTAAACAGTTTCAGTATTTTCTAATTCTCCATCACCAAATCGTAGGTTACTTCATCAATAAGAAATTAAGTTAACAGACTATTACTTAATGACACATATTCCATATACATTTGAAGTAATTCAAATTATCTAACGAGTCTAGATAGTATATTTAACCACCATATTCATATTATATTGTGGTAAAATAGATATAAATAGTTTCAGTATTTTCTAATTCTCCATCACCAAGTCTTAGGTTACTTCATCACTAAGAAACTAAGTTAAAACATTATTACTTAATGTCAAATATTCCATATACATTTGAAATAATTCAAATTATCTAATGAGTCTCGATAGTATATTTATTCACCATATTCATATTGTAGTATGGTATAATAGATGTAAATAATTTCAATATTTTTCTTCTTCTCCATCACCAAATTTTAGGTTACTTCATCACTAAGAAATTAAGTTAAAAGACTATTGTTTAATGACACATATTCCATATACATTTCAAATAATTCAAATTATCTAATGAGTCTCGATAGTATATTTATCCGCCATATTTATATTGTATTATGGTATAATAGATGTATACAATTTCAGTATTTTCCTTCTTCTCCATCACCAAATTTTAGGTTACTTCTTCTCCAAGAAACTAAGTTAAAAGACTATTACTTAATGACACATATTCCATATACATTTGAAATAATTCAAATTATCTAATGAGTCTCGATAGTATATTTATCCACCATATTCATATTGTATTATGGTATAATAGATGTAAACGGTTTCAGTATTTTCTAATTCTCCATCACCAAATTTTAAGTTACTTCATCACTAAGAAACTAAGTTAAAAGACTATTACTTAATGACACATATTCCACATACATTTGAAATAATTCAAAATATCTAATAAGTCTCGATAATATATTTATCCAAAATATTCATATTGTATTATGGTATAATAGATGTAAACAATTTCAATATTTTTCTTCTTCTCTATCACCAAATTTTAGGTTATTTCATCACTAAGAAACTAAGTTAAAAGACTATTACTTAATGACACATATTTCATATACATTTGAAATAATTCAAATTATCTAATGAGTCTCGATAGTATATTTATCCGCCATATTTATATTGTATTATGGTATAATAGATGTATACAATTTCAGTATTTTCCTTCTTCTCCATCACCAAATTTTAGGTTACTTCTTCTCCAAGAAACTAAGTTAAAAGACTATTACTTAATGACAACATATTCCATATACATTTGAAATAATTCAAATTATCTAATGAGTCTCGATAGTATATTTATCCACCATATTCATATTGTATTATGGTATAATAGATGTAAACGGTTTCAGTATTTTCTAATTCTCCATCACCAAATTTTAAGTTACTTCATCACTAAGAAACTAAGTTAAAAGACTATTACTTAATGACACATATTCCACATACATTTGAAATAATTCAAAATATCTAATAAGTCTCGATAATATATTTATCCAAAATATTCATATTGTATTATGGTATAATAGATGTAAACAATTTCAATATTTTTCTTCTTCTCTATCACCAAATTTTAGGTTATTTCATCACTAAGAAACTAAGTTAAAAGACTATTACTTAATGACACATATTTCATATACATTTGAAATAATTCAAATTATCTAATGAATCTCGATAGTATATTTATCCACCATATTCATATTGTATTATGGTATAATAGATGTAAACAATTTCAGTATTTTCCTTCTTCTCCATCACCAAATTTTAGGTTACCTTTTTCACCAATAAACTAAGTTAAAAGACTATTAATTAATAACACATATTCCATATACATTAAAAATAATTCAAATTATATAATGAGTCTCGATCGTATATTTATTCACCATATTCATATTGTATTATGGTATTAATAGATGTAAACAATTTCAATATTTTTTTTCTTCTCCATCATCAAATTTTAGGTTACTTCATCACTAAGAAACTAAGTTAAGAGACTATTACTTAATGACACATATTCCATATACATTTGAAATAATTCAAATTATCTAATGAGTCTCGATAGTATATTTATCCACCATATTCATATTGTATTATGGTATATTAGATGTAAACAGTTTCAGTATTTTCTAGTTCTCCATCACCAAATCTTAGGTTACTTCATCACTAAGAAACTAAGTTTAAAACACTATTACTTAATGACACATATTACATATATATTTGAAATTATTCAAATTATATAATGAGTCGCGATAGCATATTTATTCACCATATTCATATTGTATTATGGTATAATAGATGTAAATAATTTCAATATTTTTCTTCTTCTCCATCTCTAAATTTTAGGTTACTTCTTTACTAAGAAACTAAGTTAAAAGACTATTGTTTAATGACACATATTCCATATACATTTCAAATAATTAAAATTATCTAATGATTCTCTATAGTATATTTATCCACCATATTTATATTGTATTATGGTATAATAGATATAAACAGTTTCAGTATTTTCTAATTCTCCTTCACCAAATCTTAGGTTACTTCATCACTAAGAAACTAAGTTAAAAAACTATTACTTAATGACACGCATTCCATATACATTTGAAATAATTCAAATCATCTAATGAGTCTCGATAGTATATTTATCCACCATATTCATATTGTATTATAGTATAGTAGATGTACACAGTTTCATTATTTTCTAATTCTCCATCACCAAATCTTATGTTACTTCATCACTAAGAAACTAAGTTAAAAGACTATTACTTAATGACACATATTCCATATACATTTTAAATAATTCAAATTATCTAATGAGTCTCGATAGTATATTTATCCACCATATTCATATTGTATTATGGTATAATTGATGTAAACAGTTTCAGTACTTTCTAATTCTCCATCACCAAATTTTAAGTTACTCAATCACTAAGAATCTAAGTTAAAAGACAATTACTTAATGACACATATTCCACATACATTTGAAATAATTCAAATTATCAAATGAGTCTCGATAATATATTTATCCACCATATTCATATTGTATTATGGTATAATAGATGTAAACAATTTCAGTATTTTCCTTCTTTTCCATCACCAAATTTTAGGTTACTTCTTCACCAAGAAACTAAGTTAAAAGACTATTAACTTAATGACACATACTCCATATACATTAGAAATAATTCAAATTATATAATGAGTTTCGATAGTATATTTATTCACCATATTCATATTGCATTATGGTATAATAGATGTAAACAATTTTAATATTTTTCTTCTTCTCCATCACCAAATTTTGGGTTACTTCATCACTAAGAACCTAAGTTAACAGACTATTACTTAATGACACATATTGCATATACATTTGAATTAATTCGAATTATCTAATTAGTCTCGATAGTATATTTATCCACCATATTCAAATTGTATTATGGTATAATAGATGTAAACAGTTTCAGTATTTTCTAATTCTCCATCGCCAAATCGTAGGTTACTTCATCACTAAGAAACTAAGTTAAAACACTATTACTTAATGACAAATATTCCATATACATTTGAAATAATTCAAATCATCTAATGAGTCTCGATAGTATATTTATCCACCATATTCATATTGTATTATGGTATAATAGATGTAAACAGTTTTAGTATTTTCTAATTCTCCATCACCAAATTTTAAGTTACTTCATCACTAAGAATCTAAGTTAAAAGACTATTAATTAATGACACATATTCCATATACGTTGGTTATAATTCAAATTTTATAATAAGTCTCGATAATATATTTATTCATCAACATATTCATATTGTATTATGGTATAATAGATGTAAATAATTTCAGTATTTTCTTCTTCTCCATCAACAAAATTTAGGTTACTTCATCACTAAGAACCTAATTTAAAAGACTATTAGTTGATGACACATATTCCATATACATTGGAAATATTTCAAATTAATTAATGAGTGTCGACAGTATATTTATTTACCATATTCATATTGTATTATGGTATAATAGATGTAAACAATTTCAATATTTTTCTTCTTCTCCATCACCAAATTTTAGGTTACTTCATCACTAAGAAACTAAGTTAATAGACTATTACTTAATGACACATATTCCATATACATTTGAAATAATTCAAATTATCTAATGAGTCTCGATAGTATATTTATCCACCATATTCATATTGTATTATGGTATAATAGATGTAAACAATTTCAGTATTTTCCTTCTTTTCCTTCATCAAATTTTAGGTTACTTCATCACTAAGAAATTAAGTTAAGAGATTATTACTTAATGACACATATTACATATACGTTAGAAATAATTCAAATTATCTAATGAGTCTCGATAGTATATTTATCCACCATATTCATATTGTATTATGGTATATTAGATGTAAACAGTTTCAGTATTTTCTTCTTCTCCATCACCAAATCTTAGGTTACTTCATCACTAAGAAACTAAGTTAAAAGACTATAAATTAATGACACATATTCTATATACATTGGAAATAATTCAAATTATATAACGAGTCTCGATAGCATATTTATTCACCATATTCATATTGTATTATGGTATAATATATGTAAATAATTTCAATATTTTTCTTCTTCTCCATCTCCAAATTTTAGGTTACTTCATAACTAAGAAATTAAGTTAAAAGACTATTGTTTAATGACACATATTCCATATACATTTTAAATAATTAAAATTATCTAATGATTATCTATAGTATATTTATCCACCATATTTATATTGTATTATGGTATAATAGATGTAAACAGTTTCAGTATTTTCTAATTCTCCTTCACCAAATCTTAGGTTACTTCATCACTAAGAAACTAAGTTAAAAAACTATTACTTAATGCCACACATTCCATATACATTTGAAATAATTCAAATCATCTAATGAGTCTCGATAGTATATTTATCCACCATATTCATATTGTATTATGGTATAGTAGATGTAAACAGTTTCACTATTTTCTAATTCTCCATAACCAAATCTTATGTTACTTCATCACTAAGAAACTAAGTTAAAAGACTATTACTTAATGACACATATTCGATATACATTTGAAATAATTCAAATTATCTAATGAGTTTCGATAGTATATTTATCCACCATATTCATATTGTATTATGGTATAATAGATGTAAACAGTTTCAGTACTTTCTAATTCTCCATCACCAAATTTTAAGTTACTCCATCACTAAGAATCTAAGTTAAAAGACTATTACTTAATGACACATATTCCACATACATTTGAAATAATTCAAATTATCTAATGAGTCTCGATAATATATTTATCCACCATATTCATTTTGTATTATGGTATAATAGATGTAAACAGTTTCAGTATTTTCTAATTCTCCATCACCAAATCTTATGTTACTTCATCACTAAGAAATAAGTTAAAAGACTATTACTTAATGACACATATTCCATATACATTTGAAATAATTCAAATTATCTAATGAGTCTCGATATTATATTTATCCACCATATTCATATTGTATTATGGTATAATAGAAGTAAACAGTTTCAGTACTTTCTAATTCTCCATCACCAAATTTTAAGTTACTCCATCACTAAGAATCTAAGTTAAAAGACTATTACTTAATGACACATATTCCACATACATTTGAAATAATTCAAATTATCTAATGAGTCTCGATAATATATTTATCCACCATATTCATATTGTATTATGGTATAATAGATGTAAACAATTTCAATTATTTTTCTTCTTCTCCATCACCAAATCTTAGGTTACTTCATCACTAAGAAACTAAGTTAAAAAACTATTACTTAATGACACATATTCCATATACATTTGAAATTATTCAAATTATCTAATGAGTCTCGATAGTATATTTATCCAACATATTCATATTGTATTATGGTATAATAGATGTAAATAATTTCAGTATTTTCCTTCTTCTCCATCACCAAATTTTAGGTTACTTTTTCACCAAGAAACTAAGTTAAAAGACTATTAATTAATGACACATATTCTATATACATTAGAAATAATTCAAATTATATAATGAGTCTCGATAGTATATTTATTCACCATAATCATATTGTATTATGGTATAATAGATGTAAACAATTTTAATTTTTTCTTCTTCTTCATCACCAAATTTTAGGTTACTTCATCAATAAGAAACTAAGTTAAAAGACTATTACTTAATGACACATATTCCATATACATTTGAAATAATTCAAATTATCTAATGAGTCTCGATAGTATATTTATTCACCGTATTCATATTGTATTATGGTATAATAGATGTAAACAATTTCAATATTTTCCTTCTTCTCCACCACCAAATTTTAGGTTAATTCATCACTAAGAAACTAAGTTAAAAGACTATTACTTAATGACATGTATTCCATATACATTTGAAATAATTCAAATTATCTAATGAGTCTAGATAGTATATTTATTCACCATATTCATATTGTATTATGGTATAATAGATGTAAACAGTTTCAGTGTTTTCTAATTCTCCTTCACCAAATCATAGGTTACTTCATCACTAAGAAATTAAGTTAAATAACTATTACTTAATGACAAATATTCCACATACATTTGAAATAATACAAATTATCTAATGAGTCTCGATAGTATATTTATCCACCATATTCATATTGTATTATGGTATAATAGATGTAAACAGTTTCAGTATTTTCTAATTCTCCATCACCAAATCTTAGGTTACTTCATCACTAAGAAACTAAGTTAAAAGACTATTACTTAACGACACATATTCCATATACATTTGAAATAATTCAAATTATCTAATGAGTCTCGATAGTATATTTATCCACCATATTCATATAATATTATGGTATAATAGATGTAAACAATTTCAATATTTTTCTCTTCTCCATCACCAAATTTTAGGTTACTTCATTACTAGGAAACTAAGTTAAAAGACTATTACTTAATGACACATATTACATATACATTTGAAATAATTCAAATTATCTAATGAGTCTCGATAGTATATTTATCCACCATATTCATATTGTATTATGGTATAATAGATGCAAACAATTTCAGTATTTTCCTTCTTTTCCATCACCAAATTTTAGGTTACTTCTTCACCAAGAAACTAAGTTAAAAGACTATTACTTAATGACACATATTCCATATACGTTAGAAATAATTCAAATTATATAATGAGTTTCGATAGTATATTTATTCACCATATTCATATTGCATTATGGTATAGTAGATGTAAACAATTTCCGTATTGTCTTCTTCTCAATCACCAAATTTTAGGTTACTTCATCCCTAAGAAACTAAGTTAAAACACTATAAATTGATGACACATATTCTATATACATTGGAAATAATTCAAATTATATAATGAGTCTCGATAGTATATTTATTCACCATATTCATACTGTATTATGGTATAATTGATGTAAACAATTTCAATATTTTTCTTCTTCTCCATCACCAAATTTTAGGTTAGTTCATCACTAAGAAACTAAGTTAAAAGACTATTACTTAATGACACATATTCCATATACATTTGAAATAATTCAAATTATCTAATGAGTCTTGATTTTATATTTATTCACCATATTCATATTGTATTATGGTATAATAGATGTAAACAGTTTCAATATTTTCTAATTCTCCATCACCAAATTTTAGGTTACTTCATCACTAAGAAATTAAGTTAAAAGACTATAAATTGATGACACATATTCTATATACATTTGAAATAATTCAAATTATCTAATGAGTCTCGATAGTATATTTATTCACCATATTCATATTGTATTATGGTATAATAGATGTAAACAATTTCAATATTTTTCTTCTTCTCCATCACCAAATTTTAGGTTACTTCATCACTAAGAAACTAAGGTAAAAGACTATTACTTAATGACACATATTCCATATACATTTGAAATAATTCAAATTATCTAATGAGTCTCGATAGTATATTTATTCACCATATTCATATTGTATTATGGTATAATAGATGTAAACAGTTTCAGTATTTTCTAATTCTCCATCACCAAATTTAAGGTTACTTCCTCACTAAGAAACTAAGTTAAAAGACTATTACTTAATGACACATATTCCGTATACATTTGGAATAATTCAAATTATCTAATGAGTCACGATAGTATATTTATCCACCATATACATATTGTATTATGGTATAATAGATGTAAACAATTTCAATATTTTTATTCTTCTCCATCACAGAATTTTAGGTTACTTCATCACTAAGAAACTAAGTTAAAAGACTATTACTTAATGACACATATTCCATATACATTTGAAATAATTCAAATCATCTAATGAGTCTTGATAGTATATTTATCCACCATATTCATATTGTATTATGGTAAAATATATGTAAATAATTTCAATATTTTTCTTCTTCTCCATCACCAAATCTTAGGTTACTTCATCACTAAGAAACTAAGTTAAAAAACTATTACTTAATGACACATATTCCATATACATTTGAAATTATTAAAATTATCTAATGAGTCTCGATAGTATATTTATCCAACATATTCATATTGTATTATGGTATAATAGATGTAAACAATTTCAGTACTTTCCTTCTTCCCCATCACCAAATTTTAGGTTACTTTTTCACCAAGAAACTAAGTTAAAAGACTATCAATTAATGACACATATTCTATACACATTAGAAATAATTTAAATTAAATACTGAGTCTCGATAGTATATTTATTCACCATAATCATATTGTATTATGGTATAATAGATGTAAACAGTGTCAGTATTTTCTAATTCTCCTTCACCAAATCTTAGGTTACTTCATCACTAAGAAATTAAGTTAAAAAACTATTACTTAATGACAAATATTCCATATACATTTGAAATAATACAAATTATCTAATGAGTCTCGATAGTATATTTATCCACCATATTCATATATTATTATGGTATAATAGATGTAAACAATTTCAATATTTTTCTCTTCTCCATCATCAAATTTTAGGTTACTTCATCACTAAGAAACTAAGTTAAGACACTATTACTTAATGACACATATTCCATATACATTTGAAATAATTCAAATTATATAATGAGTCTCGATAGTATATTTATTCACCATATTCATATTGTATTATGGTATAATAGATGTAAATATTTCAATATTTTTCTTCTTCTCCATCACCAAATTTTAGGTTACTTCATCACTAACAAACTAAGTTAAAAGACTATTACTTAATGACACATATTCCATATACATTTGAAATAATTCAAATTATCTAATGAGTCTCGATAGTATATTTATCCACCATATTCATATTGTATTATGGTATAATAGATGCAAACAATTTCAGTATTTTCCTTCTTTTCCATCACCAAATTTTAGGTTACTTCTTCACCAAGAAACTAAGTTAAAAGACTATTACTTAATGACACATATTCCATATACGTTAGAAATAATTCAAATTATATAATGAGTTTCGATAGTATATTTATTCACCATATTCATATTGCATTATGGTATAGTAGATGTAAACAATTTCCGTATTTTCTTCTTCTCCATCACCAAATTTTAGGTTACTTCATCACTAAGAAACTAAGTTAAAACACTATAAATTGATGACACATATTCTATATACATTGGAAATAATTCAAATTATATAATGAGTCTCGATAGTATATTTATTCACCATATTCATATTGTATTATGGTATAATAGATGTAAACAATTTCAATATTTTTCTTCTTCTCCATCACCAAATTTTAGGTTACTTCATCACTAAGAAACTAAGTTAAAAGACTATTACTTAATGACACATATTCCATATACATTTGAAATAATTCAAATTATCTAATGAGTCTCGATAGTATATTTATTCACCATATTCATATTGTATTATGGTATAATAGATGTAAACAGTTTCAATATTTTCTAATTCTCCATCGCCAAATTTAAGGTTACTTCATCACTAAGAAACTAAGTTAAAAGACTATTACCTAATGACACATATTCCGTATACATTTGGAATAATTCAAATTATCTAATGAGTCTCGATAGTATATTTATCCACCATATACATATTGTATTATGGTATAATAGATGTAAACAATTTCAATATGTTTATTCTTCTCCATCACCAAATTTTAGGTTACTTCATCACTAAGAAACTATGTTAAAAGACTATTATTGAATGACACATATTCCATATACATTTGAAATAATTCAAATTATCTAATGAGTCTCGATAATTTATTTATCCCCCATATTCATATTGTATTATGGTATAATAGATGTAAACAATTTCAATATATTTCTTCTTCTCCATCACCAAATCTTAGGTTACTTCATCACTAAGAAACTAAGTTAAAAAACTATTACTTAATGACACATATTCCATATACATTTTAAATTATTCAAATTATCTAATGAGTCTCGATAGTATATTTACCCATCATGTTCAAATTGTATTATGGTATAATAGATGTAAACAATTTCAGTATTTTCCTTCTTCTCCATCACCAAATTTTAGGTTACTTTTTCCCCAAGAAACTAAGTTAAAAGACTATTAATTAATGACACATATTCTATATACATTAGAAATAATTCAAATTATATAATGAGTCTCGATAGTATATTTATTCACCATAATCATATTGTATTATGGTATAATAGATGTAAACAATTTAAATTTTTTCTTCTTCTCCATCACCAAATTTTAGGTTACTTCATCACTAAGAAATTAAGTTAAAAGACTATTGTTTAATGACACATATTCCATATACATTGGAAATATTTCAAATTATTTAATGAGTGTCGATAGTATATTTATTCACCATATTCATATTGTATTATGGTATAATAGATGTAAACAATTTCCATATTTTTCTTCTTCTCCATCACCAAATTTTAGGTTACTTCATCACTAAGAAACTAAGTTAAAAGACAATTACTTAATGACACATATTCCATATACATTTGAAATAATTCAAATTATCTAATGAGTCTCGACAGTCTATTTATCCACCATATTCATATTGTATTATGGTATAATAGATGTAAACAATTTCCATATTTTTCTTCTTCTCCATCACCAAATTTTAGGTTTCTTCATCATTAAGAAACTAAGTTAAAAGACTATTACTTAATGACACATATTCCATATACATTTGAAATAATTCAAATTAACTAATGAGTCTCGATAGTATATTTATCCACCATATTCATATTGTATTATGGTATAATAGATGTAAACAATTTCCATATTTTTCTTCTTCTCCATCACCAAATTTTAGGTTACTTCATCACTAAGAAACTAAGTTAAAAGACTATTACTTAATGACACATATTCCATATACATTTGAAATAATTCAAATTATCTAATGAGTCTCGACAGTCTATTTATCCACCATATTAATATTGTATTATGGTATAATAGATGTAAACAATTTCCATATTTTTCTTCTTCTCCATCACCAAATTTTAGGTTACTTTATCACTAAGAAACTAAGTTAAAAGACTATTACTTAATGACACATATTCCATATACATTTGAAATAATTCAAATTATCTAATGAGTCTTGATAGTATATTTATCCACCATATTCATATTGTATTATGGTATAATAGATGTAAACAATTTCAATATTTTTCTTCTTCTCCATCACCAAATCTTAGGTTACTTCATCACTAAGAAACTAAGTTAAAAAACTATTACTTAATCACACATATTCCATATACATTTGAAATTATTCAAATTATCTAATGAGTCTCGATTGTATATTTATCCAACATATTCATATTGTATTATGGTATAATAGATGTAAACAATTTCAGTATTTTCCTTCTTCTCCATCACCAAATTTTAGGTTACTTTTTCACCAAGAAACTAAGTTAAAAGACTATTAATTAATGACACATATTCTATATACATTAGAAATAATTCAAATTATATAATGAGTCTCGATAGTATATTTATTCACCATAATCATATTGTATTATGGTATAATAGATGTAAACAATTTCAATATTTTTCTTCTTCTCCATCACCAAATTTTAGGTTACTTCATCACTAAGAAACTAAGTTAAAAGATTATTACTTAATGACACATATTCCATATACATTTGAAATAATTCAAATCATCTAATGAGTCTCGATAGTATATTTATCCACCATATTCATATTGTATTATGGTATAATAGATGTAAACAATTTCAATATTTTTCTTCTTCTCCATCACCAAATCTTAGGTTACTTCATCACTAAGAAACTAAGTTAAAAAGCTATTACTTAATCACACATATTCCATATACATTTGAAATTATTCAAATTATCTAATGAGTCTCGATAGTATATTTATCCAACATATTCATATTGTATTATGGTATAATAGATGTAAACAATTTCAGTATTTTCCTTCTTCTCCATCACCAAATTTTAGGTTACTTTTTCACCAAGAAACTAAGTTAAAAGACTATTAATTAATGACACATATTCTTTATACATTAGAAATAATTCAAATTATACAATGAGTCTCGATAGTATATTTATTCACCATAATTATATTGTATTATGGTATAATAGATATAAACAATTTTAATTTTTTCTTCTTCTCCATCACCAAAGTTTAGGTTACTTCATCACTAACAAAACTAAGTTAAAAGACTATTACTTAATGACACATATTCCATATACATTTGAAATAATTCAAATTATCTAATAATTATCGATAGTATATTTATTCACCATATTCATATTGTATTATAGTTTAATACATGTAAATAGTTTCAGTATTTTCTAATTCTCCATCACCAAATCTTAGGTTACTTCATCACTAAAAACTAAGTTAAAAGACTATTACTTAACGACACATATTCCATATACATTTGAAATAATTCAAATTATCTAATGAGTCTCGATAGTATATTTATCCACTATATTCATATTGTATTATGGTATAATAGATGTAAACAATTTCAATATATTTCTTCTTCTCCATCACCAAATCTTAGGTTACTTCATCACTAAGAAACTAAGTTAAAAAACTATTACTTAATGACACATATTCCATATACATTTTAAATTATTCAAATTATCTAATGAGTCTCGATAGTATATTTACCCATCATGTTCAAATTGTATTATGGTATAATAGATGTAAACAATTTCAGTATTTTCCTTCTTCTCCATCACCAAATTTTAGGTTACTTTTTCCCCAAGAAACTAAGTTAAAAGACTATTAATTAATGACACATATTCTATATACATTAGAAATAATTCAAATTATATAATGAGTCTCGATAGTATATTTATTCACCATAATCATATTGTATTATGGTATAATAGATGTAAACAATTTAAATTTTTTCTTCTTCTCCATCACCAAATTTTAGGTTACTTCATCACTAAGAAATTAAGTTAAAAGACTATTGTTTAATGACACATATTCCATATACATTGGAAATATTTCAAATTATTTAATGAGTGTCGATAGTATATTTATTCACCATATTCATATTGTATTATGGTATAATAGATGTAAACAATTTCCATATTTTTCTTCTTCTCCATCACCAAATTTTAGGTTACTTCATCACTAAGAAACTAAGTTAAAAGACAATTACTTAATGACACATATTCCATATACATTTGAAATAATTCAAATTATCTAATGAGTCTCGACAGTCTATTTATCCACCATATTCATATTGTATTATGGTATAATAGATGTAAACAATTTCCATATTTTTCTTCTTCTCCATCACCAAATTTTAGGTTTCTTCATCATTAAGAAACTAAGTTAAAAGACTATTACTTAATGACACATATTCCATATACATTTGAAATAATTCAAATTAACTAATGAGTCTCGATAGTATATTTATCCACCATATTCATATTGTATTATGGTATAATAGATGTAAACAATTTCCATATTTTTCTTCTTCTCCATCACCAAATTTTAGGTTACTTCATCACTAAGAAACTAAGTTAAAAGACTATTACTTAATGACACATATTCCATATACATTTGAAATAATTCAAATTATCTAATGAGTCTCGACAGTCTATTTATCCACCATATTAATATTGTATTATGGTATAATAGATGTAAACAATTTCCATATTTTTCTTCTTCTCCATCACCAAATTTTAGGTTACTTTATCACTAAGAAACTAAGTTAAAAGACTATTACTTAATGACACATATTCCATATACATTTGAAATAATTCAAATTATCTAATGAGTCTTGATAGTATATTTATCCACCATATTCATATTGTATTATGGTATAATAGATGTAAACAATTTCAATATTTTTCTTCTTCTCCATCACCAAATCTTAGGTTACTTCATCACTAAGAAACTAAGTTAAAAAACTATTACTTAATCACACATATTCCATATACATTTGAAATTATTCAAATTATCTAATGAGTCTCGATTGTATATTTATCCAACATATTCATATTGTATTATGGTATAATAGATGTAAACAATTTCAGTATTTTCCTTCTTCTCCATCACCAAATTTTAGGTTACTTTTTCACCAAGAAACTAAGTTAAAAGACTATTAATTAATGACACATATTCTATATACATTAGAAATAATTCAAATTATATAATGAGTCTCGATAGTATATTTATTCACCATAATCATATTGTATTATGGTATAATAGATGTAAACAATTTCAATATTTTTCTTCTTCTCCATCACCAAATTTTAGGTTACTTCATCACTAAGAAACTAAGTTAAAAGATTATTACTTAATGACACATATTCCATATACATTTGAAATAATTCAAATCATCTAATGAGTCTCGATAGTATATTTATCCACCATATTCATATTGTATTATGGTATAATAGATGTAAACAATTTCAATATTTTTCTTCTTCTCCATCACCAAATCTTAGGTTACTTCATCACTAAGAAACTAAGTTAAAAAGCTATTACTTAATCACACATATTCCATATACATTTGAAATTATTCAAATTATCTAATGAGTCTCGATAGTATATTTATCCAACATATTCATATTGTATTATGGTATAATAGATGTAAACAATTTCAGTATTTTCCTTCTTCTCCATCACCAAATTTTAGGTTACTTTTTCACCAAGAAACTAAGTTAAAAGACTATTAATTAATGACACATATTCTTTATACATTAGAAATAATTCAAATTATACAATGAGTCTCGATAGTATATTTATTCACCATAATTATATTGTATTATGGTATAATAGATATAAACAATTTTAATTTTTTCTTCTTCTCCATCACCAAAGTTTAGGTTACTTCATCACTAACAAAACTAAGTTAAAAGACTATTACTTAATGACACATATTCCATATACATTTGAAATAATTCAAATTATCTAATAATTATCGATAGTATATTTATTCACCATATTCATATTGTATTATAGTTTAATACATGTAAATAGTTTCAGTATTTTCTAATTCTCCATCACCAAATCTTAGGTTACTTCATCACTAAAAACTAAGTTAAAAGACTATTACTTAACGACACATATTCCATATACATTTGAAATAATTCAAATTATCTAATGAGTCTCGATAGTATATTTATCCACTATATTCATATTGTATTATGGTATAATAGATGTAAACAATTTCAATATTTTACTTCTTCTCCATCACCAAATTTTAGGTTACTTCATCACTAAGAAACTAAGTTAAAAGACTATTATTTAACGACACATATTTCATATACATTTGAAATAATTCAAATTATCTAATGAGTCTCGATAGTATATTTATCCACAATATTCATATTGTATTATGGTATAATAGATGTAAATAATTTCAATATTTTACTTCTTCTCCATCACCAAATCTTAGGTTACTTCATCACTAAGAAACTAAGTTAAAAAACTATTACTTAATGACACATATTCCACATACATTTGAAATTATTCAAATTATCTAATGAGTCTCGATAGTATATTTATCCACCATATTTATATTGTATTATGGTTTAATAGATGTATACAATTTCAGTATTTTCCTTCTTCTCCAACACCAAATTTTTGGTTACTTCTTCTCCAAGAAACTAATTTAAAAGACTATTACATTATGACACATATTCCATATACATTTGAAATAATTCAAATTATCTAATGAGTCTCGATAGTATATTTATCCACCATATTCATATTGTATTATGGTATGATTGATGTAAACAATTTCAGTATTTTTGTTTATCTTCGTCACCAAATTTTAGGTTACTTTTTCACCAAGAAACTAAGTTAAAAGACTATTAATTAATGACACATATTCCATATACATTAAAAATAATTCAAATTATATAATGAGTCTCGATAGTATATTTATTCACCATAATCATATTGTATTATGGTATAATAGATGTAAACAATTTTAAGTTTTTCTTCTTCTCCATCACCAAATTTTAGGTTACTTCATCACTAAGAAACTAAGTTAAAAGACTATTACTTAATGACACATATTCCATATACATTTGAAATAATTCAAATTATATAATAATTATCGATAGTATATTTATTCACCATATTCATATTGTATTATGGTATAATACATGTAAACAGTTTCAGTATTTTCTAATTCTCCATCACCAAATCTTAGGTTACTTCATCACTAAGAAACTAAGTTAAAAGACTATTACTTAATGACACATATTCCATATACATTTGAAAGAATTCAAATTATCTAATGAGTCTCGATAGTATATTTATCCACCATTTTCATATTGTACTATGGTATAATAGATGTAAATAATTTCAATATTTTACTTCTTCTCCATCACCAAATCTTAGGTTACTTCATCACTAAGAAACTAAGTTAAAAAACTATTACTTAATGACACATATTCCACATACATTTGAAATTATTCAAATTATCTAATGAGTCTCGATAGTATATTTATCCACCATATTTATATTGTATTATGGTTTAATAGATGTATACAATTTCAGTATTTTCCTTCTTCTCCAACACCAAATTTTTGGTTACTTCTTCTCCAAGAAACTAATTTAAAAGACTATTACATTATGACACATATTCCATATACATTTGAAATAATTCAAATTATCTAATGAGTCTCGATAGTATATTTATCCACCATATTCATATTGTATTATGGTATAATAGATGTAAACAATTTCAGTATTTTCCTTTATCTTCGTCACCAAATTTTAGGTTACTTTTTCACCAAGAAACTAAGTTAAAAGACTATTAATTAATGACACATATTCCATATACATTAAAAATAATTCAAATTATATAATGAGTCTCGATAGTATATTTATTCACCATAATCATATTGTATTATGGTATAATAGATGTAAACAATTTGAAGTTTTTCTTCTTCTCCATCACCAAATTTTAGGTTACTTCATCACTAAGAAACTAAGTTAAAAGACTATTACTTAATGACACATATTCCATATACATTTGAAATAATTCAAATTAAATAATAATTATCGATAGTATATTTATTCACCATATTCATATTGTATTATGGTATAATACATGTAAACAGTTTCAGTATTTTCTAATTCTCCATCACCAAATCTTAGGTTACTTCATCACTAAGAAACTAAGTTAAAAGACTATTACTTAATGACACATATTCCATATACATTTGAAACAATTCAAATTATCTAATGAGTCTCGATAGTATATTTATCCACCATTTTCATATTGTACTATGGTATAATAGATGTAAATAATTTCAATATTTTTCTTCTTCTCCATCATCAAATTTTTGGTTACTTCATCACTAAGAAACTAAGTTAAAAGACTATTACTTAATGACACATATTCCATATACATTTGAAATAATTCAAATTATCTAATGAGTCTCGATAGTATATTTATCCATAATATTCATATTGTATTATGGTATAATAGATGTAAATAATTTCAATATTTTTCTTCTTCTCCATCACCAAATTTTAGGTTACTTTATCACTAAGAAATTAAGTTAAAAGACTATTGTTTAATGACACATATTCCATATACATTTCAAATAATTAAAATTATCTAATGAGTCTCTATAGTATATTTATCCACCATATTTATATTGTATTATGGTTTAATAGATGTATACAATTTCAGTATTTTCCTTCTTCTCCAACACCAAATTTTTGGTTACTTCTTCTCCAAGAAACTAATTTAAAAGACTATTACATTATGACACATATTCCATATACATTTGAAATAATTCAAATTATCTAATGAGTCTCGATAGTATATTTATCCACCATATTCATATTGTATTATGGTATAATTGATGTAAACAATTTCAGTATTTTTGTTCTTCTACTTCACCTAATTTTAGGTTACGTCTTCCCCAAGAAACTAAGTAAAAAGACTATTAATTAATGACACATATTCCAAATACATTGGTTATAATTCAAATTTTATAATGAGTCTCGATAGTATATTTATTCACCATATTCATATTGTATTATGGTATAATAGATGCAAACAATTTCAGTATTTTCCTTCTTTTCCATCACCAAATTTTAGGTTACTTCTTCACCAAGAAACTAAGTTAAAAGACTATTACTTAATGAAACATATTCCATATACGTTAAAAATAATTCAAATTATATAATGAGTTTCGATAGTATATTTATTCACCATATTCATATTCCATTATGGTATAATAGATGTAAACAATTTCAATATTTTTCTTCTTCTCCATCACCAAATTTTAGGTTACTTCATCACTAAGAAACTAAGTTAAAAGACTATTACTTAATGACACATATTCCATATACATTTGAAATAATTCAAATTATATAATAATTATCGATAGTATATTTATTCACCATATTCATATTATATTATGGTATAATACATGTAAACAATTTAAGTATTTTCTAATTCTCCATCACCAAATCTTAGGTTACTTCATCACTAAGAAACTAAGTTAAAAGACTATTACTTAATGACACATATTCCATATACATTTGAAATAATTCAAATTATCTAATGAGTCTCGATAGTATATTTATCCACCATTTTCATATTGTACTATGGTATAATAGATGTAAATAATTTCAATATTTTTCTTCTTCTCCATCATCAAATTTTTGGTTACTTCATCACTAAGAAACTAAGTTAAAAGACTATTACTTAATGACACATATTCCATATACATTTGAAATAATTCAAATTATCTAATGAGTCTCGATAGTATATTTATCCACCATATTCATATTGTATTATGGTATAATAGATGTAAACAATTTCAGTACTTTCCTTCTTCTCCATCACCAAATGTTAGGTTACTTTTTCACCAAGAACTAAGTTAAAAGACTATCAATTAATGACACATATTCTATATACATTAGAAATAATTCAAATTATATAATGAGTCTCGATAGTAAATTTATTCACCATAATTATATTGTATTATGGTATAATAGATATAAACAACTTTAATTTTTTCTTCTTCTCCATCACCAAATTTTAGGTTACTTCATCACTAAGAAACTAAGTTAAAAGACTATTACTTAATGACACATATTCCATATACATTTGAAATAATTCAAATTATCTAATAATTATCGATAGTATATTTATTCACCATATTCATATTGTATTATGGTATAATACATGTAAACAGTTTCAGTATTTTCTAATTCTCCATCACCAAATCTTAGGTTACTTCATCACTAAAAACTAAGTTAAAAGACTATTACTTAACAACACATATTCCATATACATTTGAAATAATTCAAATTATCTAATGAGTCTCGATAGTATATTTATCCACTATATTCATATTGTATTATGGTATAATAGATGTAAACAATTTCAGTACTTTCCTTCTTCTCCATCCCCAAATTTTAGGTTACTTTTTCACCAAGAAACTAAGTTAAAACACTATTACTTAATGACACATATTCCATATACATTTGAAATAATTCAAATTATCTAATGAGTCTCGATAGTATATTTATTCACCATATTCATATTGTATTATGGTATAATAGATGTAAACAATTTCAGTATTTTCTAATTCTCCTTCACCAAATCTTAGGTTACTTCATCACTAAGAAATCAAGTTAAAAAACTATTACTTAATGACAAATATTCCATATACATTTGAAATAATTCAAATTATCTAATGAGTCTCGATAGTATATTTATCCACCATATTCATATTGTATTATGGTATAATAGATGTAAACAGTATCAGTATTTTCTAATTCTCCATCACCAAATTTAAGGTTACTTCATCACTAAGAAACTAAGTTAAAAGACTATTACTTAATGACACATATTCCTTATACATTTGGAATAATTCAAATTATTTAATGAGTCTCGATAGTATATTTATCCACCATATTCATATTGTATTATGGTATAATAGATGTAAACAATTTCAATACTTTTCTTCTTCTCCATCACCAAATTTTAGGTTACTTCATCACTAAGAAACTAAGTTAAAAGACTATTACTTAATGACACATCTTCCATATACATTTGAAATAATTCAAATTATCTAATGAGTCTCGATAGTATATTTATCCACCATATTCATATTGTATTATGGTATAATAGATGTAAACAATTTCAATATTTTTCTACTTCTCCACCACCAAATTTTAGGTTGCTTCATCACTAAGAAACTAAGTTAAAAGACTATTACTTAATGACACATATTCCATATACATTTGAAATAATTCAAATTATCTAATGAGTCTCGGTAGTATATTTATCCACCATATTAATATTGTATTATGGTATAATAGATATAAACAGTTTCAATATTTTCTAATTCTCCATCACCAAATCTTAGGTTACTTCATTACTAAGAAACTAAGTTAAAAGAGTATTACTTAATGACACATATTCCATTTACATTTGAAATAATTCAAATAATCTAATGAGTCTCGATAGTATATTTATCCACCATATTCATATTGTATTATGGTATAATGGATGTAAACAGTTTCAGTACTTTCTAATTCTCCATCACCAAATTTTAAGTTACTTCATCACTAAGAAACTAAGATAAAAGACTATTACTTAATGACACATATTCCACATACATTTGAAATAATTCCAATTATCTAATGAGTCTCGATAATATATTTATCCACCATATTCATATTGTATTATGGTATAATAGATGTAAACAATTTCAATATTTTTCTTCTTCTCCATCACCAAATTTTAGGTTACTTCATCACTAAGAAACTAAGTTAAAAGACTATTACTTAATGACACATATTCCATATACATTTGAAATATTTCAAATTATATAATGAGTCTCGATAGTATATTTATTCACCATATTCATATTGTATTATGGTATAATAGATGTAATCAATTTCAGTATTTTCTAATTCTCCATCACCAAATCTTAGGTTACTTCATTACTAAGAAACTAAGTTAAAAGACTATTACTTAATGACACATATTCCATATACATTTGAAATAATTCAAACTATCTAATGAGTCTCGATAGTATATTTATCCACCATATTCATATTGTATTATGGTATAATAGATGTAAACAGTTTCAGTACTTTCTTATTCTCCATCATCAAATTTCAAGTTACTTCATCACTAAGAAACTAAGTTAAAAGACTATTACTTAATGATACATATTCCGTATACATTTGGAATAATTCAAATTATCTAATGAGTCTCGATAATATATTTATCCACCATATTCATATTGTATTATGGTATAATAGATGTAAACAATTTCAATATTTTTCTTCTTCTCCATCACCAAATTCAAGGTTACTTCATCACTAAGAAACTAAGTTAAAAGACTATTACTTAATGACACATATTCCATATACATTTGAAATAATTCAAATTATCTAATGAGTCTCGATAGAATATTTATCCACCATATTCATATTGTATTATGGTATAATAGATGTAAAAAGTTTCAATATTTTCTAATTCTCCATCACCAAATCTTAGGTTACTTCATTACTAAAAACTAAGTTAAAAGACTATTACTTAATGACACATATTCCATATACATTTGAAATAATTCAAATCATCTAATGAGTGTCAATAGTATATTTATCCACCATATTCATATTGTATTATGGTATAATGGATGTAAACAGTTTCAGTACTTTCTAATTCTCCATCACCATATTTTAAGTTACTTCATCACTTAGAAACTAAGTTAAAAGACTATTACTTAATCACACATATTCCACATACAATTGAAATAATTCCAATTAACTAATGAGTCTCGATAATATATTTATCCACCATATTCATATTGTATTATGGTATAATAGATGTAAACAATTTCAATATTTTCTTCTTCTCCATCACCAAATTTTAGGTTACTTCATCACTAAGAAACTAAGTTAAAAGACTATTACTTAATGACACATATTCCATATACATTTGAAATAATTCAAATTATCTAATGAGTCTCGATAGTATATTTATTCACCATATTCATATTGTATTATGGTATAATAGATGTAAACAGTATCAGTATTTTCTAATTCTCGTTCACCAAATCTTAGGTTACTTCATCACTAAGAAATTAAGTTAAAAAACTATTACTTAATGACAAATATTCCATATACATTTGAAATAATTCAAATTATCTAATGAGTCTCGATAGTATATTTATCCACCATATTCATATTGTATTATGGTATAATGGATGTAAACAGTTTCAGTACTTCCTAATTCTCCATCACCAAATTTTAAGTTACTTTATCACTAAGAAACTAAGTTAAAAGACTATTACTTAATGACACATATTCCGTATACATTTGGAATAATTCAAATTATCTAATGAGTCTCGATAGTATATTTATCCACCATATTCATATTTTATTATGGTATAATAGATGTAAACAGTTTCAATATTTTCTAATTCTCTATCACCAATTCTTAGGTTACTTCATCACTAAGAAACTAAGTTAAAAGAATATTACTTAACGACACATATTCCATATACATTTGAAATAATTCAAATTATCTAATGAGTCTTGATAGTATATTTATCCACCATATTCATATTGTATTATGGTATAATAGATGTAAACAATTTCAATATTTTTCTTCTTCTCCATCACCAAATTTTAGGTTACTTCATCACTAAGAAACTAAGTTAGAAGACTATTGTTTAATGACACATATTCCATATACATTTGAAATAATTCAAAGTATCTAATGAGTCTCGATAGTATATTTATCCACAATATTTAAATTGTATTATGGTATAATAGATGTAAACAATTTCAGTATTTTCTAATTCTCCATCACCAAATTTAAGGTTACTTCATCACTAAGAAACAAAGTTAAAAGACTATTACTTAATGGCACATATTCCATATACATTTGAAATAATTCAAATTATCTAATGAGTCTTAATAGTATATTTATCCACCATTTTCATATTGTGTAGGTGTTTAGGTATTGGCTTGCATTTTTGGTAAATCCCAAGTGTATGTGTGAATGTCATGACTGATGTCATAACATTCTAGTTCAGTTTGTACTAACTAAGTAGGTACCTTTGCAGAAAAATATTGTATTTCAAGTACTGATGTTTATAAGTGTGTATCTGAGCATTTTGCAAAATGATCACATTTTGCTAAATCAGTAGACAGGTTTTCTCAGATGTCATAACAGATGTTATGACATCCTGTTCTGAACTAACAGGTTTGCAGGATGGATAAGTCTGAGTTTTTTCAGGAAATAACTCAGTCTTTCCTGAACAGAATCCTGCGTTTTCTGAGGGGTAACCTAGCTCAACCCTAACCTGGTTAATAAAGTCTTGTGACCTGGTCTTTAGGTCAAACGGAATGAACCCTATGTTTTTGTGGAAACCCTAACTAAAGTTCCAGCTGCTATATATTCAACAGAGCTACTGTTTTTCAAGGATCCCCTCTTGATTAATCAGAAGATCATTTTGTAATATGAATAGATTTGATTATTGTACTCCAAGCAATTATCATTGTGATAAGTGCCTTGGAATAGGTTTCTAATTGTAAGGGTTGTGTAGCACTCAAAGCTTTGAAGCAAGAGTGTTTGAATGTCCCTTGACTAAAGCTGTGAAGCAGAGTCAAGTTAGTTGTGTGCATCACTCAAAGCTGTGAAGCACGAGTGATTGTGTTGCTTGATTAAAATGCTGTGAAGCTTAATCAAGTGTTTGTTTATGAAGAGTGTCTTCATCAATTCTTAAGTCAAATTGGTTTATGTATCACTGCTGTGATTGAGGGGGAGTGAGTAGGAACTCAGGTTTAAGTTGTACTTAGATTGGAATTGCATTGGGTAGGTCTTAAGTGAAGGAGATAAACTGGTTGGTTTATTCCTGAATTAAAATCTCTTATAGTGGATTTCCTCCCTGGCTTGGTAGCCCCCAGAGTAGGTGTTGTTGCACACTGAACTGGGTAAACAATTGACTGTGTTCTTTATTGCTTTTGTATTTACTGTCATATAGTAAGTCAGATACGATGTCATAACATTGAACGTGACATTGAGTATCTGCAGCCAGAATTTCAATTGGCATCAGAGCAGGCACCCTGCCTGTATTACTGGGTGAGATCTAGGGATATCACTTTCTGGCACTATGGACAAAGAAGGAGTTTTTGGAAATAGACCACCCATTCTGGATGGAACTAATTATGACTACTGGAAACCTCGTATGATTGCCTTCCTAAAATCTCTGGACAAAAAGGCTTGGAGAGCTGCTGACAAAGGATGGATTCATCCCACCATAACTGAGATAGATGGGACAATCAGTCTGAAGCCTGAGGAAGATTGGAGTAAAGAAGAAGATGAGTTAGCTCTGGGAAATTCAAAAGCTTTAAATGCCTTGTTCAATGGAATTGATAGAAACATTTTCAGACTAGTACATCAATATGAACTGGCCAAGGAAGTTTGGGACACTCTCAAAACTACTCATGAGGGCACTTCCAAAGTAAAAATGTCAAGGCTTCAGATGTTGACTACCAAATTTGAGAATCTAAAAATGATGGAAGATGAAACCATTCATGAGTTTCACATGAACATCTTGGAGATTGCCAACACCTCAGGAGCACTGGGAGAAAAGATGTCAGAAGAAAAACTGGTGAGGAAGATTCTCAGATCCTTGCCTAAAAGATTTGCAATGAAGGTAACTGCCATAGAGGAAGCCCAGGACATTAGCAAGTTGAAAGTGGATGAACTTATTGGGTCTCTTCAGACTTTTGAGATGGGGATCACTGATAATGGTGACAAGAAGAACAAAAGCATAGCACTTGTATCCAACACTGATGTTGAATACAAGGAGGATGAAGAAGAAAACATATCAGAAGTTATTGCCATGCTTGGAAGACAGTTCAACAAGCTCATCAAAAGAATGGATCCAAAGTCAAGGTCTAATGTTCATAACATTCCCTCTGACATTGACAGTTCCAGCAGAAGACCAAGGTCAGAAGATAAGGGAAACCAAGGCAGAGGTATTCAATGCCATGGATGTGAAGGATATGGACATATTCGAGCTGAATGTCCTACCTTTCTTAAGAAACAAAAGAAAGGAATGACTGTTACTTGGTCTGACTATGATTCAGAAAGTAATTCTGAAGAAGAATCTGCCAAACTAGTTACTGCCCTAACTAGTGTTTGTACTTCTGAAAGTGACACTAGTGATAAAGAAGTGACATTTGAAGAACTGGCTGATACCTACAAGAAATTGTGTATCAGAAGTGCTGAAGTCTGTGTGCAGAATGAGAAACAATCAAAACTCATTATAAAGCTGGAGGCTGAAAAAAGGGCAAATCTTGAAACTATAAGTCATCTAGAAGGAGAAGTTCAATTGCTGAACTCACAACTGAATCAAATGACCAAATCTGTCAAGATGTTGACAAATGGAACAGACAAATTGGAAGAGATCCTTCAGGTTGGACAAAATGTGGGAAATAAATCTGGACTAGGATTTATGGAAGCAAAGAAATCTGGTACTGGTAAGCAAATGTCAAAACAGATGTCTCAACACAACTCTCAACATCAGGAACAGAGACATATGAAGAAAAGGTACCAAAGATGGAAATGTCATCATTGTGGGAGATATGGTCACATAAAGCCCTTCTGCTTCAGACTACATGGATATTCTAATCAGAACTCAGGTGTCAAACCTAAGTCTAAAAAGGTACCACATGCTCCTAAATGGAAGAAAAAGGATACTGCACTGATAGCTCACACTTCCCTGAGGGTCTCTGCAAAGGAAGATTGGTACTTTGACAGTGGATGTTCCAGACACATGACTGGATTCAAAAATCTCCTCAATAATGTTATGCCTCACACCACCAGTTTTGTGACCTTTGGAGATGGTGCTAAAGGTGAAGTTAAAGGAGTTGGTAATTTGGACTGCCCTAGAGTTCCAAGTCTGAATAAAGTACTGCTGGTAAAAGGGTTGACTGCTAATCTCATTAGTATCAGTCAATTATGTGATCTAGGATTCAAGGTCAACTTCTCAAGATCTGAATGTCTAGTAATTAATGAAAAACTAAAAGTTGTAATGAGAGGAATCAGATCCAAAGATAACTGTTACGTGTGGCAGCCTGAGAACACTGATATCTCCACTATGTGTCAAATAATCAAAGAAGAAAAAGAGATGAAACTGTGGCAGCATAAGCTTGGTCCCCTTCATCTAAGAAGAATGAAGAGAGCTATTACTATGGAAGCTGTCAGAAGAACTCCAAAACTACAGGTTGATAATATCTGTGATGTGGCAAATAAACTTGAAGAAGGATGTGTTGTCAGAACCTTAAGTCATCTTGACAAGGATGTTGAAAATAACGAGTCTAATAAATTTTGTTCTCAAAACATCTGGTCAAAACAGATGCTCCCTGAGTACAATGTTACACAAGATGTTGTGACATTTGTAACACGCCGTTTATATTTAAATGTTATTTCATTAATTATTTTCCAAAACTATTAAATTATATCTATTTTGAGAAATATATTCAATTGATATCGATTAAAATATTAATTGGGTAATATGAAATAAAAATATTTATTATGTCGAAATATTATTTTGAATAATATTATTTTGGTGTGTAGTAATATTTGACTTTGTTTGATTAATTGGCATGATTAGGTTTATATAGAATAATATTATTTAGTGTAATATTGTTTTAATAGAGTTATATATTATAATTTGAATTAAATAATTGTTGGGGCCAAATTATAATTTTAGAAAGTTAGAGGGAGGAAAGTTAGTAGTAGAAGGATAGTTTTATAAAATAGAAAAGTAGAGTTAGTAAGAGTAGTTGGTAAGAAGAGAAAGAGGATAAAAAAAAAGAGAGAAGAAGAAGAGAAGAGAAGAAGAAGGCTAGGGTTTGTTCTACAAAATCATCATCTTGTTCCAAGAAAATCAACACTAGAGGTAAGGGTTTGAATTGCTTTGCTCATATACTTGTGGTTTTGGGTTTTGATTTTGATAGATGAAGAAATTAGGATTTTAGAGAGTTGTATAGATTGGGAAAAATTGATGTTAGGTTTTTTTGAGTTTTGTTGACAATTTGTGATAGAAACTAGAAGAGTTAATTAGGTGTTGTTGTTGTTGAATTAGTATTAGGTTAGTTAAATTAAAATTAAAAAAAAAATATACTAACAACATACCAATTAAGTTAGTTTGTAAAACCAAAACTAACATAGTTTGTAAAACCAAAACTAACATTATCTTTCCTTTTCCTAAAAATATTAACAGCATAGCAATTAAGTTAGTTTGTAAAGACAAAACTAACAGTGTAGCATTTAAGTTATGCTAAGAAAAAGTATGTTTAACAAAGTAGAATAATGAAAAAAAATGGAATAGCAGTATAGGTAAACTAAAACTTGCAGTATGTTATTTTATTAAAGTTTAGAAAACAAAAATAGAACTAACAGTATGTACCTAAGTTAGAACTAGCAGTATATACTTCAAAAGCGTATTAGCAGTATTCAAGTTTAGAAAAATTAAATAAATTAATTAATTAATTAATGTTTTGTTTTTATTTCTTAATTTAATATATTAAATATTTATATTAATAAAATACAAATATGACATAAGTTAGTCGATTTAATTTGGAACCCGATTATATTCTGATTTCCCGATTTCGGCAATTTCGGCGACGGAGCAAGTTGCTCCGAATTTAACGAAAATTGACGTGCTAGCATAATCCGACGTGTAGATTAACGTAGTGAAGTTCGTTTTGCGAAATTTCGACTTTTTAAGAATCGACCTGATTTTAGTACGAAATGAAATAAATTGAGTTTAATCCCGAATTTAAGCGTTCGAGTTACATTCCGGTGACTCGATCGTGATGAGTAACATTGAGAGTAATGCCGGTTCATTGATGATGAATTTATGTTGAAATATACTTTCCGATTTGGAATTGTTTGATAGTTGATGGTTTATGTTTTGGTTGAGTAAGTAACTTGTTTGTATACATTTTACTTGACGTTGTGATTGTTAAATTATATGGATGCATGCATGTACAATAGTTGATGTTCCATTGGTTGGATTTGATGGTATGTGTATGTTAAGATTATTGTGAATCTTAATTGCTTGCATTGGTTATATTGTATATTGCATGGCATGGTTGGTCTTGAAATAGAGACGGTGAAACTGTGGGTTCACATGATTTTATAGACGGTGACCCTAGTGTGGGAATAGACGTAGTGACCTTGATCCGGAAGAGAAACATAGGTGGTGGAACATTGGGTCCACAATATCTAGATGGTGACCCTATTGTGGGAAAAGACGTAGTGACCTTGATCCGGAAGGGAAACATAGGTGGTGGAACCTTGGGTCCACGAGTCGGTACCGCATTCGCATACGTTGAATCATGTTGTGAGTCACATGCATAATTGTGCATGTTATGTATGTGTGTTGATGTGTTTGATTATGTGCCAATGTTGTTGTTGTTTGGATTATTGTTATGTGCCAAGAATGTGAGTATTCAGATAATCGGTTTACATGGTTAATGCGTTGGAAATGGATTCCTTGAGTAAGGATACTATAGGTGATAAAATGAACATGATCATTATGTATTGCTTTATTTATTGCCATTGCTTTACCTTAATTACGTGTTATATGATTATTGGAATTCTTACCCTTCTGTTTGGAAATGCTTTTGATGGCATTGTTCAGGTACCGAGGATGGTAGCGCGAGGCGCTAGTTAGCGGATGCATTGGATTGCAATCTGTTTTATTTTGATTAGAGTCGAGTCGATGCTCTGGTAGTAACACCTGGAGGGGGGTATATTTAGTGTCGAACTCGTCTATTTTGTATTCGGATTATGATGTATATAATCCTTACTTTGTGTATATTATTTTGTGTATGTGAGACTTGATAACATATGCTTTATGTGAATTATCATGGCTTGATGCCTTGAATTATGTTTTGATTCCTCCATGAATGGAGATGAAGTTAAATATTGAAACTCCGTTGCGTTTGCACGAGAGAAAGAAGTTAAACATTTATGTATGTTTGTTTTGTGTTGATATGCTTAAATTTACAAACGTACCCTGTCCGTTTTTCTTTAAAATTTTGGAATGAGAAGTGTGTTGTGACATCCCTTCCGTGCAATTTATTTTCTCTGATTTTAATTCTTGCCTATTATTTGGGGAAATTAGAAGGGGTGTTACAATAGTGGTATCAGAGCATAGTCGGTCAGTTGTCAGGTCTTATTTTGTTACTCCCTTGTATTTGATTGTGTGGCTAACGCGATCAATACTTTGTGTTGTAGAGAGAGAGAAGATGGCTGGTAGAAGGAATGATGATGCTTTAGCTGAGGCATTGAGGTTGCTTGCGGGGTCAATAAATCAGATGCCGCAAGCGACTCAAGCGCCACATGATGGTTTTGAAGATGCTTTCCGTGCTCTTGGGAAGTTCCAAAAGAACAACCCGCCTACTTTCAAGGGAGAGCATGCTCCGGTGGAAGCCCAAGAATGGTTAAAAGCAATTGAGAAAATCTTTCGTGTGATGAATTGCACCGACGCTCAGAAAGTGAAATTCGGAACACACATGCTGATTAAAGAGGCCGAAGACTGGTGGATCAACGCTAGTCAGAGGTATGAGGAGGAGCAGGTTGTGGTGACTTGGGAAATTTTCAGAGATGCATTCTTGGAGAATTATTTTCCGGAGGATGTTCGTGGTAAAAAGGAAGTTGAATTCCTGGAATTGAAACAAGGTAGTGGTTCGGTAGCTGACTATGCGGCTAAATTTCAAGATTTGATCAAATAATGTCCTCACTACAACACTGTTAATGCTGAGAGGTCGAAGTGCCTTAAGTTTGTTAATGGTTTAAGGCCGGACATAAAGAAGGCGATTGGGTATCAGCAGATTACAAGATTCTCTGAGTTGGTTAATAAGAGTCGTATCTACGACGAAGACAGTCGGGATAGCACTGCTTATTGCAAGAGCTTGAGTGAGAAAAGAGGTAAGGGACAGATGCGTCCTAAGCCTTATGATGGAAGAGGAAAGAGACCAATAAGCAGTGGAAAGAGTCCGAGTGGGGGAGTGACTACTCCAATCAAATGTTTTAAATGTGGTAAAGAGGGACATCGTGCTATGGAATGTCGCCAGGGGATAGTTAAGTGTTTCAAGTGTGACAGGGTGGGTCACAAAGCGGTGGATTGTAGAGTTGGTGTGAGTGTAACTTGCTTTAATTGTGGTGAGCGAGGCCACATAAGTACCAAATGTCCAAAGCCAAAGAAAGAAGTTGGAAAAGTATTCGCTTTATCTGGAGCAGAGACTTCTGCTGAGGAACGTCTAATCAGAGGTACATGCTTTATCTCTAATGTGTCTTTGGTTGCTATTATTGATACGGGTGCGACGCATTCGTTTGTTGCTTTAGATTGTGCCAAGAGATTGGGCCTTGTCTTTTCTACTTTGGATCGAAGTATGGAGGTAGATACACCTGCGATGGGTTCAGTTTCTACTTCAGTTGTTTGTTTGAAGTGTCCTTTGCGCATGTGCGGAAGAGATTACGAAGTTGATCTCGTGTGTCTTCCTTTGCATCAGATAGATGTGATTCTGGGTATGGACTGGTTGAAAGCCAACCATGTCTATATCAACTGTTTTGCTAAGGCTGTTCTTTTCCTCGAGTCCGAGAAAGATGGTGTGGTTTTCTTGTCTACACAGCAAGTTGAGAAGAGTGTGAAGAATGGAGATGGGTTGTTTATGCTTATGGCGAGTATGGTTTTGGAAGATGGTAGAGTAAGAAAGGATTATCCTGTGGTATGCGAATTTCCTGAAGTGTTTCCTGAAGAGATTACGGATTTACCTCCTGAGCGCGAGGTAGAGTTTTCCATCGACTTAATTCTTGGTACTAGTCCTGTTTCGATGGCTCCTTATAGGATGTCACCGTCGGAACTAGTGGAACTGAAGAGTCAGCTGGAAGAGTTGCTTGACAAAAGGTTTATTCGTCCTAGTGTGAGTCCGTGGGGTGCTCCAGTTTTACTTGTGAAGAAGAAAGAAGGAACAATGAGACTTTGTGTGGATTATAGGCAGCTAAACAAAGTGACCATTAAGAACAAGTATCCTTTGCCAAGGATTGATGATTTAATGGATCAGCTGATGGGTGCATGTGTGTTTAGCAAGATTGACTTGAGGTCAGGCTATCATCAGATTCGCGTGAAAGCGGGTGATATTCAGAAAACTGCGTTTAGAAATCGTTATGGACACTATGAGTATTCGGTGATGCCTTTTGGTGTTACGAATGCACCTGGTGTGTTCATGGAGTATATGAACAGAATCTTTCATGAGTTTCTGGATAAGTTTGTGGTGGTGTTCATCGATGACATTTTGATTTATTCCAAGAGTGAAGCAGAGCATGCCGAACACTTGAGAATTGTTTTGTCAATTCTGAAGGAAAATCATTTGTTTGCTAAACTTTCGAAGTGTGAATTCTGGTTAGAACAAGTGAGTTTCCTTGGTCACGTGATATCTCGTGGGGGTATTGCTGTGGATCCTTCGAAGATAGAAGCCGTGTCAGAATGGGAATCTCCAAAGTCAGTTTTTGAGATTCGAAGCTTTCTTGGTTTAGCGGGTTATTACCGTAAGTTCATTGAAGGCTTTTCCAAGCTAGCTTTACCGTTGACACAATTGACTAGGAAGAGTCAAGCGTTCGTGTGGACTCCGCAGTGTGAAGATAGTTTCCAAGAGTTGAAGAGAAGGTTGACAACTGCGCCAGTTTTGATTTTGCCTAAACCATCTGAACCGTTTACGGTCTATTGCGATGCTTCTTTGATGGGTTTAGGAGGTGTGTTAATGCAAAATGGGCAGGTTGTGGCGTATGCTTCGAGGCAACTCAAGGTGCATGAGAGTAATTATCCAACTCATGACTTGGAGTTGGCAGCGGTGGTTTTTGTGTTAAAGATTTGGAGGCATTATTTATTTGGGTCGAGATTCGACGTCTTTAGCGATCATAAGAGTTTGAAATATTTGTTTGATCAAAAAGAGTTGAATATGAGGCAAAGAAGGTGGCTAGAGTTTCTTAAAGATTATGACTTCAGTTTGAATTACCATCCTGGTAAGGCAAACATGGTTGCAGATGCTTTGAGCAGGAAGTCTTTACACATGTCTATGTTGATGGTTAAAGAATGGGAATTGTTGGAGCAATTTCGAGATTTGAGTTTGGTGTGTGAAGAGACTTATTTTGGCGTGAAGCTTGGTATGATGAAGCTTACTAGTGGTGTCTTGGAAGAGATTAGAGATGGGCAAAAGTCAGATTTGGTTTTAGTTGACAAGTTTACTTTGGTGAATCAAGGTCAAGGTGGAGAGTTCAGAATTGATGAGAATGGAATTTTGAGATGTCATGATAGAGTTTGCGTTCCCGATGTGGGGGATGTGAAAAAGAGGATTCTTGAGGAAGGTCATAGAAGTGGGTTAAGTATTCACCCTGGTGCTAAGAAGATGTATCAAGATTTAAAGAAGCTGTTTTGGTGGCCTTGTATGAAGAAAGAAATTGCTGAGTTTGTGTATGCTTGTTTGGTTTGCCAAAAGTCTAAGATTGAACATCAGAAGCCTTCGGGTTTGTTGCAACCGTTGTCTATTCCCGAGTGGAAGTGGGATAGTATCTCGATGGATTTTGTTTCTGGTTTGCCGAGGACTCCGAGTAACCATGAGGCTATTTGGGTCATAGTGGATAGATTGACTAAATCTGCACACTTTATTCCGATTAGGATGGATTAAACTATGGAGAAGCTTGCTCAGTTGTATGTGGAACGAATTGTTTGTTTACATGGTATTCCTACATGTATTGTTTCAGATAGAGATCCGCGTTTCACTTCAAGATTTTGGGAAGGTTTACAAAGAGCCTTGGGTACTAAGCTGAGATTGAGTTCTGCTTATCATCCCCAGACGGATGGTCAAACGGAGAGAACAATTCAGTCACTTGAGGATTTGTTGCGTGCTTGTGTTTTGGATCAAGGAGGTTCATGGGAGAGTCATTTGCCTTTGATTGAGTTTACTTATAATAATAGTTTTCATTCTAGCATTGGCATGGCTCCTTTTGAGGCATTGTATGGAAGACGGTGCAGGACACCTTTATGTTGGTACGAGACGGGAGAAAGTGCTATAGTTGGTCCGGAATTGGTTCAAGAGGCTACGGATAAGATCAAATTGATAAGAGAGAAGATGAAAGTGTCTCAGAATCGCCAAAAGAGTTACTATGACAAGAGGAGGAAACCTCTTGAGTTCAAGGAGGATGAACATGTGTTTTTGAAGGTGAATCCAACTACGGGTGTTGGAAGGGCGCTTAAATCGCGGAAGTTGACACCTCAGTTTATTGGTCCTTATCAGATTTCAGAGCGGATTGGAAGTATGGCTTATCGGATTGCATTGCCGCCATCACTTTCAAATTTGCATGATGTGTTTCACGTTTCGCAATTACGAAAGTATATTGCGGATCCGTCTCATGTTATTCAAGCGGATGATTTGGAAGTAAGAGACAATTTGACGGTTGAGGTTTTACCGGTGAGGATTGAAGATAGAAAGGTGAAACAACTAAGAGGAAGAGAGATTGATTTGGTTAAATTTGCATGGGGTGGTTCGGCGAATGGTAATGTGACGTGGGAGCTTGAAAGTCGGATGCGGGATTCCTATCCCGAATTGTTCGTTTAGAGGTAATTTTCGAGGCCGAAAATCTTTTAAGTGGGGGAGAGTTGTAACACGCCGTTTATATTTAAATGTTATTTCATTAATTATTTTCCAAAACTATTAAATTATATCTATTTTGAGAAATATATTCAATTGATATCGATTAAAATATTAATTGGGTAATATGAAATAAAAATATTTATTATGTCGAAATATTATTTTGAATAATATTATTTTGGTGTGTAGTAATATTTGACTTTGTTTGATTAATTGGCATGATTAGGTTTATATAGAATAAATATTATTTAGTGTAATATTGTTTTAATAGAGTTATATATTATAATTTGAATTAAATAATTGTTGGGGCCAAATTATAATTTTAGAAAGTTAGAGGGAGGAAAGTTAGTAGTAGAAGGATAGTTTTATAAAATAGAAAAGTAGAGTTAGTAAGAGTAGTTGGTAAGAAGAGAAAGAGGATAAAAAAAAAGAGAGAAGAAGAAGAGAAGAGAAGAAGAAGGCTAGGGTTTGTTCTACAAAATCATCATCTTGTTCCAAGAAAATCAACACTAGAGGTAAGGGTTTGAATTGCTTTGCTCATATACTTGTGGTTTTGGGTTTTGATTTTGATAGATGAAGAAATTAGGATTTTAGAGAGTTGTATAGATTGGGAAAAATTGATGTTAGGTTTTTTTGAGTTTTGTTGAGAATTTGTGATAGAAACTAGAAGAGTTAATTAGGTGTTGTTGTTGTTGAATTAGTATTAGGTTAGTTAAATTAAAATTAAAAAAAAATATATATACTAACAACATACCAATTAAGTTAGTTTGTAAAACCAAAACTAACATAGTTTGTAAAACCAAAACTAACATTATCTTTCCTTTTCCTAAAAATATTAACAGCATAGCAATTAAGTTAGTTTGTAAAGACAAAACTAACAGTGTAGCATTTAAGTTATGCTAAGAAAAAGTATGTTTAACAAAGTAGCATAATGAAAAAAAATGGAATAGCAGTATAGGTAAACTAAAACTTGCAGTATGTTATTTTATTAAAGTTTAGAAAACAAAAATAGAACTAACAGTATGTACCTAAGTTAGAACTAGCAGTATATACTTCAAAAGCGTATTAGCAGTATTCAAGTTTAGAAAAATTAAATAAATTAATTAATTAATTAATGTTTTGTTTTTATTTCTTAATTTAATATATTAAATATTTATATTAATAAAATACAAATATGACATAAGTTAGTCGATTTAATTTGGAACCCGATTATATTCTGATTTCCCGATTTCGGCAATTTCGGCGACGGAGCAAGTTGCTCCGAATTTAACGAAAATTGACGTGCTAGCATAATCCGACGTGTAGATTAACGTAGTGAAGTTCGTTTTGCGAAATTTCGACTTTTTAAGAATCGACCTGATTTTAGTACGAAATGAAATAAATTGAGTTTAATCCCGAATTTAAGCGTTCGAGTTACATTCCGGTGACTCGATCGTGATGAGTAACATTGAGAGTAATGCCGGTTCATTGATGATGAATTTATGTTGAAATATACTTTCCGATTTGGAATTGTTTGATAGTTGATGGTTTATGTTTTGGTTGAGTAAGTAACTTGTTTGTATACATTTTACTTGACATTGTGATTGTTAAATTATATGGATGCATGCATGTACAATAGTTGATGTTCCATTGGTTGGATTTGATGGTATGTGTATGTTAAGATTATTGTGAATCTTAATTGCTTGCATTGGTTATATTGTATATTGCATGGCATGGTTGGTCTTGAAACAGAGACGGTGAAACTGTGGGTTCACATGATTTTATAGACGGTGACCCAAGTGTGGGAATAGACGTAGTGACCTTGATCCGGAAGAGAAACATAGGTGGTGGAACATTGGGTCCACAATATCTAGACGGTGACCCTATTGTGGGAAAAGACGTAGTGACCTTGATCCGGAAGGGAAACATAGGTGGTGGAACCTTGGGTCCACGAGTCGGTATCGCATTCGCATACGTTGAATCATGTTGTGAGTCACATGCATAATTGTGCATGTTATGTATGTGTGTTGATGTGTTTGATTATGTGCCAATGTTGTTGTTGTTTGGATTATGGTTATGTGCCAAGGATGTGAGTATTCAGATAATCGGTTTACATGGTTAATGCGTTGGAAATGGATTCCTTGAGTAAGGATACTATAGGTGATAAAATGAACATGATCATTATGTATTGCTTTATTTATTGCCATTGCTTTACCTTAATTACGTGTTATATGATTATTGGAATTTTTACCCTTCTGTTTGGAAATGCTTTTGATGGCATTGTTCAGGTACCGAGGATGGTAGCGCGAGGCGCTAGTTAGCGGATGCATTGGATTGCAATCTGTTTTATTTTGATTAGAGTCGAGTCGATGCTCTGGTAGTAACACCTGGAGGGGGGTATATTTAGTGTCGAACTCGTCTATTTTGTATTCGGATTATGATGTATATAATCCTTACTTTGTGTATATTATTTTGTGTATGTGAGACTTGATAACATATGCTTTATGTGAATTATCATGGCTTGATGCCTTGAATTATGTTTTGATTCCTCCATGAATGGAGATGAAGTTAAATATTGAAACTCCGTTGCGTTTGCACGAGAGAAAGAAGTTAAACATTTATGTATGTTTGTTTTGTGTTGATATGCTTAAATTTACAAACGTACCCTGTCCGTTTTTCTTTAAAATTTTGGAATGAGAAGTGTGTTGTAACATCCCTTCCGTGCAATTTATTTTCTCTGATTTTAATTCTTGCCTATTATTTGGGGAAATTAGAAGGGGTGTTACAACATTGTGTTGTGACAATCTGAAAACAATCAACATTTCCTTGAACCCTATTGACTTTGAAGAGAAGAAGTCATTTAAACTGGAGCATAGTTTCTCTAAGCTTCAGCTGACTGATTCTTCTACCAAGGCTCTTGTTGGAAATAAACTTGAAAATTTGAGGGGCAGGTTGGGTATTCACCAACATAAGAAATTATAGCAATTAATTTTGCTTAAAACAAAGGTTGAAGGAATTAACTTTGTTAAGTCTATCATTAGTGGGTTAATCTTATACTTTCACAATTCTTTCAAAATCTTTAAGAAGTTGAAAAGACTCACTTTTACCCTCTACCTCTCTCGTCCTTGCAACCTGTTTTCTCCTCTCAATCAAAGATCTTTCTCAAACTGCTACCATTACTCAAAGTCAATCAAAATGTCTCAGACATCGCCTTCAACCATGGCAACTTCGTCATCCTCATCATCGTCTTCATCTGACCAAGATTCTAGGGCAATCACCACATGCATAGAATCTGAAGTTCTTGAGGTCACTCCTCTCAGAGAGATGGCAACTGACCCAGCCAAAGTCAAAAAGCTCAGAACCAGACATGCAGTAAGAGCTCAAGCTACAGCCTCTGGTAATTCTTCTCATCCTTCGTCTTCTGTACCTAATAGAGAAGGATCAGTTCAAGTTCACCAAGCTATTGCTAGGCTGGTTACCAGTATACTGAGTGGCAACCAATCTGTAACGGGGATTTCTGTCCCTTTAAATCAATCAGAAAGTCCAAATGTGGATGCTTCTGAAAATGTAGATGTCACTGAGAATGTTGTGACACAAAAAGACAACATTCAGAACCCCTCAGAAAAGGCTGCTGATCCACCTATCATTGATGTGGATGAGGATTACTCAGATAATGATCTGATTGCTAATGTGAACCCTAGCATAGCTAGGAGATTGATGAAAAGAAAGAGTAGTCAGAATGATAAACCTAATGCTAAGAAATCCAAGGCTGAAGGCATGGCTGAGAAAAGTATTCAGACAAAAGGGAAGAAGGCCCAGGTGGATACTGCTAGACAACCAATCTCTAAGATTCTGATGAGGAATCAGAATTTGAGATTGATATTGAAGAAACTCCCATCAGAAGGAAGCTCCCCTCCAGCAAAATTGCTAGAGTGCCTAAAGTGCCAACAGACAACATCTCTTTTCATCATCCTGACAATGCAAACAGATGGAAGTATGTTTGCTTAAAGAGAATAGCCTTAGAGAGAGAACTCAACAATGATGCCTTGGAGTGCAAAGACATCATGGACCTGATCATGAATGCTGGACTAATGAAGACAATGATAAAGTTTAACAAATGTTATGAAAATCTGGTCAAGGAGTTTGTAGTGAACTTGTCTAATGATTGTGCTGATGGAAGGTCAGCTGACTTTGAAAGTGTTTTTGTTAGAGGAAGAAGGGTCAAGTTCTCTCCATCAGAAATCAACAAGTTTCTTGGAAGAACAAATGAGGACTGTCCTGATCTAGAGGCAACTGACAATGAAGTTTGTCTAACCATCACAGCCAGGCAAGTAAAGTGCTGGCCCTTGAAAGGGAAGCTGAATGCTAGTAAACTCAGCATGAAATTTGCCATCTTGCATAAAATAGGTGCAGCCAACTGGGTGCCTACAAATCACAAATCAACTATCTCCATAGGATTGGGGAGATTTGTCTATGCTGTGGAAACCAAGACTGCTTTTGACTATGAGAGGTACATCTTTGAACAAACTTTAAAGCATGCTGGCAGTTATGCTGTCAAAGGACCAATTGCCTTTCCCTCCCTCCTTTGTGGAATCATCCTTGCACAATACCCTGATATCCTTGTGGCAAGAGATACAGTCTGCAAAAGAGCTCCTACCCTTGGCCTGCACTACAAACTGTTTCAGGGATCTCATGCTCCGGACATTGTCATAACATCAGCTGAGACATCGTCTGTGAAGACCCAGTCCAAGACATCAGATGTCATAGCTGTTTTAAAAGAAACTTGCAAAGAGCTGGATGCTAGAAAAAGGACCCTAGAAATTCTAATTGCCAGGCTAGAAAAGGAGGAAGCTGAAGAAAACAGAAGGGAAGAAGGTGTAGAAGCTGAAGGACATCTCAACATTGAAGAAACTAGCTCCTCTGAGTCTGATGAAAGTGCTTGAAGGTTGATTGCTTGTTGCTGGTTGGTGCTGATATCTGGTGGAGTTTGGAAGTTGTTTTCTGCTGCTGCTCTTATTATTTTGTTTTGGATAACTGTATAATTTTTATGAACATGTATCTTTGGCCCATTTGTGGCTAAAGAGGGGGAGAACATTTTGGTACTTACTTAATTAGTACTTGACATTCTATTTTTCTGTTGTCACTTATTTATGCTGCTATCTATCTCTGATTGCTTAGGGTCTTTAGCCAAAAATCTGCCAAAGGGGGAGTTTGTAGGTGTTTAGGTATTGGCTTGCATTTTTGGTAAATCCCAAGTGTATGTGTGAATGTCATGACTGATGTCATAACATTCTAGTTCAGTTTGTACTAACTCATTAGGTACCTTTGCAGAAAAATATTGTATTTCAAGTACTGATGTTTATAAGTGTGTATCTGAGCATTTTGCAAAATGATCACATTTTGCTAAATCAGTAGACAGGTTTTCTCAGATGTCATAACAGATGTTATGACATCCTGTTCTGAACTAACAGGTTTGCAGGATGGATAAGTCTGAGTTTTTTCAGGAAATAACTCAGTCTTTCCTGAACAGAATCCTGCGTTTTCTGAGGGGTAACCTAGCTCAACCCTAACCTGGTTAATAAAGTCCTGTGACCTGGTCTTTAGGTCAAACGGAATGAACCCTAGGTTTTTGTGGAAACCCTAACTGAAGTTGCAGCTGCTATATATTCAACAGAGCTGCTGTTTTTCAAGGATCCCCTCTTGATTGATCAGAAGATCATTTTGTAATCTGAATAGATTTGATTATTGTACTCCAAGCAATTATCATTGTGATAAGTGCCTTGGAATAGGTTTCTAATTGTAAGGGTTGTGTAGCACTCAAAGCTTTGAAGCAAGAGTGTTTGAATGTCCCTTGACTAAAGCTGTGAAGCAGAGTCAAGTTAGTTGTGTGCATCACTCAAAGCTGTGAAGCACGAGTGATTGTGTTGCTTGATTAAAAAGCTATGAAGCTTAATCAAGTGTTTGTTTATGAAGAGTGTCTTCATCAATTCTTAAGTCAAATTGGTTTATGTATCACTGCTGTGATTGAGGGGGAGTGAGTAGGAACTCAGGTTTAAGTTGTACTTAGATTGGAATTGCATTGGGTAGGTCTTAAGTGAAGGAGATAAACTGGTTGGTTTATTCCTGAATTAAAATCTCTTATAGTGGATTTCCTCCTTGGCTTGGTAGCCCCCAGAGTAGGTGTTGTTGCACACTGAACTGGGTAAACAATTGACTGTGTTCTTTATTGCTTTTGTATTTACTGTCATATAGTAAGTCAGATATGGTGTCATAACATTGAACGTGACATTGAGTATCTGCAGCCAGAATTTCATATTGTATTATGGTATAATAGATGTAAACAATTTCAATATTTTTCTTCTTCTCCATCATCATATTTTAGGTTACTTCATCACTAAGAAACTAAGTTAAAAGACTATTACTTAATGACACATATTCATATACATTTGAAATAATTCAAATTATCTAATGAGTCTCGATAGTATATTTATCCACCATATTCATATTGTATTATGGTATAATAGATGTAAACAATTTCAATATTTTTCTTCTTCTCCACCACCAAATTTTAGGTTGCTTCATCACTAAGAAACTAAGTTAAAAGACTATTACTTAATGACACATATTCCATATACATTTGAAATAATTCAAATTATCTAATGAGTCTCGATAGTATATTTATTCACCATATTCATATTGTATTATGGTATAATAGATGTAAACAGTTTCAGTATTTTCTAAAACTCCTTCACCAAATCTTAGGTTACTTCATCACTAAGAAATTAAGTTAAAAAACTTTTACTTAATGACAAATATTCCATATACCTTTGAAATAATTCAAATTATCTAATGAGTCTCGATAGTATATTTATCCACCATATTCATATTGTATTATGGTATAATAGATGTAAAGAGTTTCAGTATTTTCTAATTCTCCATCACCAAATCTTAGGTTACATCATCACTAAGAAACTAAGTTAAAAGACTATTACTTAACGACACATATTCCATATACATTTGAAATAATTCAAATTATCTAATGAGTCTCGATAGTATATTTATCCACCATATTCATATTGTATTATGGTATAATAGATGTAAACAATTTCAATATTTTTCTTCTTCTCCATCACCAAATTTTAGGTTACTTCATCACTAAGAAACTAAGTTAAAAGACTATTACTTAACGACACATATTCCATATACATTTGAAATAATTCAAATTATCTAATGAGTCTCGATAGTATATTTATCCACCATATTTATATTGTATTATGGTATAATAGATGTAAACAATTTCAGTATTTTCTAATTCTCCATCACCAAATTTAAGGTTACTTCATCACTAAGAAACTAAGTTAAAAGACTATTACTTAATGACACATATTCCGTATACATTTGGAATAATTTAAATTCTCTAATGAGTCTCGATAGTATATTTATCCACCATATTCATATTGTATTATGGTATAATAGATGTAAACAATTTCAATATTTTTCTTATTCTCCATCACCAAATTTTAGGTTACTTCATCACTAAGAAACTAAGTTAAAAGACTATTACTTAATGACACATATTCCATATACATTTGAAATAATTCAAATTATCTAATGAGTCTCAATAGTATATTTATTCACCATATTCATATTGTATTATGGTATAATAGATGTAAACAGTTTCAGTATTTTCTAATTCTCCATCACCAAATCTTAGGTTACTTCATTACTAAGAAACTAAGTTAAAAGACTATTACTTAATGACACATATTCCATATACATTTGAAATAATTCTAATTATCTAATGAGTCTCGATAGTATATTTATCCACCATATTCATATTGTATTATGGTATAATAGATGTAAACAGTTTCAGTACTTTCTTTTTCTCCATCACCAAATTTTAAGTTACTTCATCACTAAGAAACTAAGTTAAAAGACTATTAGTTAACGACACATATTCCACATACATTTGAAATAATTCCAATTATATAATGAGTCTCGATAATATATTTATCCACCATATTCATATTGTATTATGGTATAATAGATGTAAACAATTTCAATATTTTTCTTCTTCTCCATCACCAAGTTTTAGGTTACTTCATCACTAAGAAACTAAGTTAAAAAACTATTACTTAATGACACATATTCCATATACATTTGAAATAATTCAAATTATCTAATGAGTCTCGATAGTATATTTATCCACCATATTCATATTGTATTATGGTATAATAGATGTAAACAGTTTCAAGATTTTCTAATTCTCCATCACCAAATCATAGGTTACTTCATTACTAAGAAACTAAGTTAAAAGACTATTACTTAATCACACATATTCCACATACATTTGAAATAATTCCAATTATCTAATGAGTCTCGATAATATATTTATCCACCATATTCATATTGTATTATGGTATAATAGATGTAACCAATTTCAATATTTTCTTCTTCTCCATCACCAAATTTTAGGTTACTTCATCAGTAAGAAACTAAGTTAAAAGAATATTACTTAATGACACAAATTCCATATACATTTGAAATAATTCAAATTATCTAATGAGTCTCGATAGTATATTTATCCACCATATTCATATTGTATTATGGTATAATAGATGTAAATAGTTTTAGTATTTTCTAATTCTCCATCACCAAATCTTAGGTTACTTCATCACTAAGAAACTAAGTTAAAAGACTATTACATAACGACACACATTCCATATACATTTGAAATAATTCAAATTATCTAATGAGTCTCGATAGTATATTTATCTACCATATTTATATTGTATTATGGTATAATATATGTAAACAATTTAAGTATTTTCTAATTCTCCATCGCCAAATTTAAGGTTACTTCATCACTAAGAAACTAAGTTAAAAGACTATTACTTAACGACACATATTCCGTATACATTTGGAATAATTCAAATTATCTAATGAGTCTCGATAGTATATTTATTCACCATATTCATATTGTATTATGGTATAATAGATGTAAATAGTTTCAGTATTTTCTAATTCTCCTTCACCAAATCTTAGGTTAATTCATCACTAAGAAATTAAGTTAAAAAACTATTACTTAATGACAAATATTCCATATACATTTGAAATAATTCAAATTATCTAATGAGTCTCGATAGTATATTTATCCACCATATTCATATTGTATTATGGTATAATAGATGTAAACAGTTTCAGTATTTTCTAATTCTCCATCACCAATTCTTAGGTTACTTCATCACTAAGAAACTAAGTTAAAAGACTATTACTTAACGACACATATTCCATATACATTTGAAATAATTCAAATTATCTAATGAGTCTTGATAGTATATTTATCCACCATATTCATATTGTATTATGGTATAATAGATGTAAACAATTTCAATATTTTTCTTCTTCTCCATCACCAAATTTTAGGTTACTTCATCACTAAGAAACTAAGTTAGAAGATTATTGTTTAATGACACATATTCCATATACATTTGAAATAATTCAAATTATCTAATGAGTCTCGATAGTATATTTATTCACCATATTCATATTGTATTATGGTATAATAGATTTAAACAATTTCAGTATTTTCTAATTCTCCTTCACCAAATCTTAGGTTACTTCATCACTAAGAAACTAAGTTAAAAAACTATTACTTAATGACACATATTCCATATACATTTGAAATAATTCAAATTATCTAATGAGTCTCGATAGTATATTTATCCACCATATTCATATTGTATTATGGTATAATAGATGTAAACAGTTTCAATATTTTCTAATTCTCCATCACCAAATCTTAGGTTACTTCATTACTAAGAAACTAAATTAAAAGACTATTACTTAATGACACATATTCCATATACATTTGAAATAATTCAAATCATCTAATGAGTCTCGATAGTATATTTATCCACCATATTCATATTGTATTATGGTATAATAGATGTAAACAGTTTAAGTATTTTCTAATTCTCCATCACCAATTCTTAGGTTACTTCATCACTAAAAAACTAAGTTAAAAGACTATTACTTAATGACACATATTCCATATACATTTGAAATAATTCTAATTATCTAATGAGTCTCGATAGTATATTTATCCACCATATTCATATTGTATTATGGTATAATAGATGTAAACAGTTTCAGTACTTTCTTTTTCTCCATCACCAAATTTTAAGTTACTTCATCACTAAGAAACTAAGTTAAAAGACTATTAGTTAACGACACATATTCCACATACATTTGAAATAATTCCAATTATATAATGAGTCTCGATAATATATTTATCCACCATATTCATATTGTATTATGGTATAATAGATGTAAACAATTTCAATATTTTTCTTCTTCTCCATCACCAAGTTTTAGGTTACTTCATCACTAAGAAACTAAGTTAAAAAACTATTACTTAATGACACATATTCCATATACATTTGAAATAATTCAAATTATCTAATGAGTCTCGATAGTATATTTATCCACCATATTCATATTGTATTATGGTATAATAGATGTAAACAGTTTCAAGATTTTCTAATTCTCCATCACCAAATCTTAGGTTACTTCATTACTAAGAAACTAAGTTAAAAGACTATTACTTAATCACACATATTCCACATACATTTGAAATAATTCCAATTATCTAATGAGTCTCGATAATATATTTATCCACCATATTCATATTGTATTATGGTATAATAGATGTAACCAATTTCAATATTTTCTTCTTCTCCATCACCAAATTTTAGGTTACTTCATCAGTAAGAAACTAAGTTAAAAGAATATTACTTAATGACACAAATTCCATATACATTTGAAATAATTCAAATTATCTAATGAGTCTCGATAGTATATTTATCCACCATATTCATATTGTATTATGGTATAATAGATGTAAATAGTTTTAGTATTTTCTAATTCTCCATCACCAAATCTTAGGTTACTTCATCACTAAGAAACTAAGTTAAAAGACTATTACATAACGACACACATTCCATATACATTTGAAATAATTCAAATTATCTAATGAGTCTCGATAGTATATTTATCTACCATATTTATATTGTATTATGGTATAATATATGTAAACAATTTAAGTATTTTCTAATTCTCCATCGCCAAATTTAAGGTTACTTCATCACTAAGAAACTAAGTTAAAAGACTATTACTTAACGACACATATTCCGTATACATTTGGAATAATTCAAATTATCTAATGAGTCTCGATAGTATATTTATTCACCATATTCATATTGTATTATGGTATAATAGATGTAAATAGTTTCAGTATTTTCTAATTCTCCTTCACCAAATCTTAGGTTAATTCATCACTAAGAAATTAAGTTAAAAAACTATTACTTAATGACAAATATTCCATATACATTTGAAATAATTCAAATTATCTAATGAGTCTCGATAGTATATTTATCCACCATATTCATATTGTATTATGGTATAATAGATGTAAACAGTTTCAGTATTTTCTAATTCTCCATCACCAATTCTTAGGTTACTTCATCACTAAGAAACTAAGTTAAAAGACTATTACTTAACGACACATATTCCATATACATTTGAAATAATTCAAATTATCTAATGAGTCTTGATAGTATATTTATCCACCATATTCATATTGTATTATGGTATAATAGATGTAAACAATTTCAATATTTTTCTTCTTCTCCATCACCAAATTTTAGGTTACTTCATCACTAAGAAACTAAGTTAGAAGATTATTGTTTAATGACACATATTCCATATACATTTGAAATAATTCAAATTATCTAATGAGTCTCGATAGTATATTTATTCACCATATTCATATTGTATTATGGTATAATAGATTTAAACAATTTCAGTATTTTCTAATTCTCCTTCACCAAATCTTAGGTTACTTCATCACTAAGAAACTAAGTTAAAAAACTATTACTTAATGACACATATTCCATATACATTTGAAATAATTCAAATTATCTAATGAGTCTCGATAGTATATTTATCCACCATATTCATATTGTATTATGGTATAATAGATGTAAACAGTTTCAATATTTTCTAATTCTCCATCACCAAATCTTAGGTTACTTCATTACTAAGAAACTAAATTAAAAGACTATTACTTAATGACACATATTCCATATACATTTGAAATAATTCAAATCATCTAATGAGTCTCGATAGTATATTTATCCACCATATTCATATTGTATTATGGTATAATAGATGTAAACAGTTTAAGTATTTTCTAATTCTCCATCACCAATTCTTAGGTTACTTCATCACTAAAAAACTAAGTTAAAAGACTATTACTTAATGACACATATTCCATATACATTTGAAATAATTCAAATTATCTAATGAGTCTTGATAGTATATTTATCCACCATATTCATATTGTATTATGGTATAATAGATGTAAACAATTTAAATATTTTTCTTCTTCTCCATCACCAAATTTTAGGTTACTTCATCACTAAGAAACTAAGTTAGAACACTATTGTTTAATGACACATATTCCATATACATTTGAAATAATTCAAATTATCTAATGAGTCTCGATAGTATATTTATCCACCATATTTATATTGTATTATGGTATAATAAATGTAAACAATTTCAGTATTTTCTAATTCTCCATCACCAAATTTAAGGTTACTTCATCACTAAGAAACTAAGTTAAAAGACTATTACTTAATGACACATATTCCATATACATTTGAAATAATTCAAATTATCTAATGAGTCTCGATAGTATATTTATCCACCATTTTCATATTGTATTATGGTATAATAGATGTAAAAAATTTCAATATTTTTCTTCTTCTCCATCATCAAATTTTAGGTTACTTCATCACTAAGAAACTAAGTTAAAAGACTATTACTTAGTGACACATATTCCATATAAATTTGAAATAATTCAAATTATCTAATGAGTCTAGATAGTATATTTATCCACCATATTCATATTGTATTATGATATAATAGATGTAAACAATTTCAATATTTTTCTTCTTCTCCACCACCAAATTTTAGGTTGCTTCATCACTAAGAAACTAAGTTAAAAGACTATTACTTAATGACACATATTCCATATACATTTGAAATAATTCAAATTATCTAATGAGTCTCGATAGTATATTTATTCACCATATTCATATTGTATTATGGTATAATAGATGTAAACAGTTTCAGTATTTTCTAATTCTCCTTCACCAAATCTTAGGTTACTTCATCACTAAGAAATTAAGTTAAAAAACTTTTACTTAATGACAAATATTCCATATACATTTGAAATAATTCAAATTATCTAATGAGTCTCGATAGTATATTTATCCACCATATTCATATTGTATTATGGCATAATAGATGTAAACAGTTTCAGTATTTTCTAATTCTCCATCACCAAATCTTAGGTTACTTCATCACTAAGAAACTAAGTTAAAAGACTATTACTTAACGACACATATTCCATATACATTTGAAATAATTCAAATTATCTAATGAGTCTCGATAGTATATTTATCCACCATATTCATATTGTATTATAGTATAATAGATGTAAACAATTTCAACATTTTTCTTCTTCTCCATCACCAAATTTTAGTTAATTCATCACTAAGAAACTAAGTTAAAAGACTATTACTTAATGACACATATTCCATATACATTTGAAATAATTCAAATTATCTAATGAGTCTCGATGGTATATTTATTCACCATATTCATATTGTATTATGGTATAATAGATGTAAATAGTTTCAGTTTTTTCTAATTCTCCTTCACCAAATCTTAGGTTAATTCATCACTAAGAAATTAAGTTAAAAAACTATTACTTAATGACAAATATTCCATATATATTTGAAATAATTCAAATTATCTAATGAGTCTCGATAGTATATTTATCCACCATATTCATATTGTATTATGGTATAATAGATGTAAACAGTTTCAGTATTTTCTAATTCTCCATCACCAATTCTTAGGTTACTTCATCACTAAGAAACTAAGTTAAAAGACTATTACTTAACGACACATATTCCATATACATTTGAAATAATTCAAATTATCTAATGAGTCTTGATAGTATATTTATCCACCATACTCATATTGTATTATGGTATAATAGATGTAAACAATTTCAATATTTTTCTTCTTCTCCATCACCAAATTTTAGGTTACTTCATCACTAAGAAACTAAGTTAGAAGATTATTGTTTAGTGACACATATTCCATATACATTTGAAATAATTCAAATTATCTAATGAGTCTCGATAGTATATTTATTCACCATATTCATATTGTATTATGGTATAATAGATGTAAAAAATTTCAGTATTTTCTAATTCTCCTTCACCAAATCATAGGTTACTTCATCACTAAGAAACTAAGTTAAAAAACTATTACTTAATGACACATATTCCATATACATTTGAAATAATTCAAATTATCTAATGAGTCTCGATAGTATATTTATCCACCATATTCATATTGTATTATGGTATAATAGATGTAAACAGTTTCAATATTTTCTAATTCTCCATCACCAAATCTTAGGTTACTTCATTACTAAGAAACTAAGTTAAAAGACTATTACTTAATGACACATTCCATATACATTTGAAATAATTCAAATCATCTAATGAGTCTCGATAGTATATTTATCCACCATATTCATATTGTATTATGGTATAATAGATGTAAACAGTTTAAGTATTTTCTAATTCTCCATCACCAATTCTTAGGTTACTTCATCACTAAAAAACTAAGTTAAAAGACTATTACTTAATGACACATATTCCATATACATTTGAAATAATTCAAATTATCTAATGAGTCTTGATAGTATATTTATCCACCATATTCATATTGTATTATGGTATAATAGATGTAAACAATTTAAATATTTTTCTTCTTCTCCATCACCAAATTTTAGGTTACTTCATCACTAAGAAACTAAGTTAGAACACTATTGTTTAATGACACATATTCCATATACATTTGAAATAATTCAAATTATCTAATGAGTCTCGATAGTATATTTATCCACCATATTTATATTGTATTATGGTATAATAGATGTAAACAATTTCAGTATTTTCTAATTCTCCATCAGCAAATTTAAGGTTACTTCATCACTAAGAAACTAAGTTAAAAGACTATTAATTAATGACACATATTCCATATACATTTGAAATAATTCAAATTATCTAATGAGTCTCGATAGTATATTTATCCACCATTTTCATATTGTATTATGGTATAATAGATGTAAAAAAATTCAATATTTTTCTTCTTCTCCATCATCAAATTTTAGGTTACTTCATCACTAAGAAACTAAGTTAAAAGACTATTACTTAGTGACACATATTCCATATAAATTTGAAATAATTCAAATTATCTAATGAGTCTCGATAGTATATTTATCCACCATATTCATATTGTATTATGATATAATAGATGTAAACAATTTCAATATTTTTCTTCTTCTCCACCACCAAATTTTAGGTTGCTTCATCACTAAGAAACTAAGTTAAAAGACTATTACTTAATGACACATATTCCATATACATTTGAAATAATTCAAATTATATAATGAGTCTCGATAGTATATTTATTCACCATATTCATATTGTATTATGGTATAATAGATGTAAACAGTTTCAGTATTTTCTAATTCTCCTTCACCAAATCTTAGGTTACTTCATCACTAAGAAATTAAGTTAAAAAACTTTTACTTAATGACAAATATTCCATATACATTTGAAATAATTCAAATTATCTAATGAGTCTCGATAGTATATTTATCCACCATATTCATATTGTATTATGGCATAATAGATGTAAACAGTTTCAGTATTTTCTAATTCTCCATCACCAAATCTTAGGTTACTTCATCACTAAGAAACTAAGTTAAAAGACTATTACTTAACGACACATATTCCATATACATTTGAAATAATTCAAATTATCTAATGAGTCTCGATAGTATATTTATCCACCATATTCATATTGTATTATAGTATAATAGATGTAAACAATTTGAACATTTTTCTTCTTCTCCATCACCAAATTTTAGTTACTTCATCACTAAGAAACTAAGTTAAAAGACTATTACTTAACGACACATATTCCATATACATTTGAAATAATTCAAATTATCTAATGAGTCTCGATAGTATATTTATCAACCATATTTATATTGTATTATGGTATAATAGATGTAAACAATTTCAATATTTTTCTTCTTCTCCATCACCAAATTTTAGATTACTTCATCACTAAGAAACTAAGTAAGAACACTATTGTTTAATGACACATATTCCATATACATTTGAAATAATTCAAATTATCTAATGAGTCTCGATAGTATATTTATCCACCATATTTATATTGTATTATGGTATAATAGATGTAAACAATTTCAGTATTTTCTAATTCTCCATCACCAAATTTAAGGTTATTTCATCACTAAGAAACTAAGTTAAAAGACTATTACTTAATGACACATATTCCATATACATTTGAAATAATTCAAATTATCTAATGAGTCTCGATAGTATATTTATCCACCATTTTCATATTGTATTATGGTATAATAGATGTAAACAATTTCAATATTTTTCTTCTTATCCATCATTAAATCTTAGGTTACTTCATCACTAAGAAACTAAGTTAAAAAACTATTACTCAATGACACATATTCCATATACATTTGAAATAATTCAAATTATCTATTGAGTCTCGATAGTATATTTACCCACCATATTCATATTGTATTATGGTATAATAGATGTAAACAGTTTCAGTATTTTCTAATTCTCCATCACCAAATCTTAGGTTACTTCATTACTAAGAAACTAAGTTAAAAGACTATTAATTAATGACACATATTCCATATACATTTGAAATAATTCAAATTATCTAATGAGTCTCGATAGTATATTTATCCACCATATTCATACTTTATTATGGTATAATAGATGTAAACAGTTTCAGTATTTTCTAATTCTCTATCACCAAATCTTAGGTTACTTTATCACTAAGAAACTAAGTTAAAAGACTATTACTTAATGACACATATTCCATATACATTTGAAATAATTCAAATTATCTAATGAGTCTCGATAGTATATTTATCCACCATATTCATATTGTATTATGGTATAATAGATGTAAACAGTTTCAGTATTTTCTAATTCTCCTTCACCAAATCTTAGGTTACTTCATCAGTAAGAAATTAAGTTAAAAAACTTTTACTTAATGACAAATATTCCATATACATTTGAAATAATTCAAACTATCTAATGAGTCTCGATAGTATATTTATCCACCATATTCATATTGTATTATGGCATAATAGATGTAAACAGTTTCAGTATTTTCTAATTCTCCATCACCAAATCTTAGGTTACTTCATCACTAAGAAACTAAGTTATAAGACTATTACTTAACGACACATATTCCATATACATTTGAAATAATTCAAATTATCTAATGAGTCTCGATAGTATATTTATCCACCATATTCATATTGTATTATGGTATAATTGATGTAAACAATTTCAATATTTTTCTTCTTCTCCATCACCAAATCTTAGGTTACTTCATCACTAAGAAACTAAGTTAAAAGACTATTACTTAACGACACATATTCCATATACATTTGAAATAATTCAAATTATCTAATGAGTCTCGATAGTATATTTATCCACCATATTCATATTGTATTATGGTATAATAGATGTAAACAATTTCAATATTTTTCTTCTTCTCCATCACCAAATTTTAGGTTACTTCATCACTAAGAAACTAAGTTAAAAAACTATTACTTAACGACACATATTCCATATACATTTGAAATAATTCAAATTATCTAATGAGTCTCGATAGTATATTTATCCACCATATTCATATTGTATTATGGCATAATAGATGTAAACAGTTTCAGTATTTTCTAATTCTCCATCACCAAATCTTAGGTTACTTCATCACTAAGAAACTAAGTTAAAAGACTATTACTTAACGACACATATTCCATATACATTTGAAATAATTCAAATTATCTAATGAGTCTCGATAGTATATTTATCCACCATATTCATATTGTATTATAGTATAATAGATGTAAACAATTTCAACATTTTTCTTCTTCTCCATCACCAAATTTTAGTTACTTCATCACTAAGAAACTAAGTTAAAAGACTATTACTTAACGACACATATTCCATATACATTTGAAATAATTCAAATTATCTAATGAGTCTCGATAGTATATTTATCAACCATATTTATATTGTATTATGGTATAATAGATGTAAACAATTTCAATATTTTTCTTCTTCTCCATCACCAAATTTTAGATTACTTCATCACTAAGAAACTAAGTAAGAACACTATTGTTTAATGACACATATTCCATATACATTTGAAATAATTCAAATTATCTAATGAGTCTCGATAGTATATTTATCCACCATATTTATATTGTATTATGGTATAATAGATGTAAACAATTTCAGTATTTTCTAATTCTCCATCACCAAATTTAAGGTTATTTCATCACTAAGAAACTAAGTTAAAAGACTATTACTTAATGACACATATTCCATATACATTTGAAATAATTCAAATTATCTAATGAGTCTCGATAGTATATTTATCCACCATTTTCATATTGTATTATGGTATAATAGATGTAAACAATTTCAATATTTTTCTTCTTATCCATCATTAAATCTTAGGTTACTTCATCACTAAGAAACTAAGTTAAAAAACTATTACTCAATGACACATATTCCATATACATTTGAAATAATTCAAATTATCTATTGAGTCTCGATAGTATATTTACCCACCATATTCATATTGTATTATGGTATAATAGATGTAAACAGTTTCAGTATTTTCTAATTCTCCATCACCAAATCTTAGGTTACTTCATTACTAAGAAACTAAGTTAAAAGACTATTACTTAATGACACATATTCCATATACATTTGAAATAATTCAAATTATCTAATGAGTCTCGATAGTATATTTATCCACCATATTCATACTTTATTATGGTATAATAGATGTAAACAGTTTCAGTATTTTCTAATTCTCTATCACCAAATCTTAGGTTACTTCATCACTAAGAAACTAAGTTAGAAGATTATTGTTTAGTGACACATATTCCATATACATTTGAAATAATTCAAATTATCTAATGAGTCTCGATAGTATATTTATTCACCATATTCATATTGTATTATGGTATAATAGATGTAAAAAATTTCAGTATTTTCTAATTCTCCTTCACCAAATCATAGGTTACTTCATCACTAAGAAACTAAGTTAAAAAACTATTACTTAATGACACATATTCCATATACATTTGAAATAATTCAAATTATCTAATGAGTCTCGATAGTATATTTATCCACCATATTCATATTGTATTATGGTATAATAGATGTAAACAGTTTCAATATTTTCTAATTCTCCATCACCAAATCTTAGGTTACTTCATTACTAAGAAACTAAGTTAAAAGACTATTACTTAATGACACATTCCATATACATTTGAAATAATTCAAATCATCTAATGAGTCTCGATAGTATATTTATCCACCATATTCATATTGTATTATGGTATAATAGATGTAAACAGTTTAAGTATTTTCTAATTCTCCATCACCAATTCTTAGGTTACTTCATCACTAAAAAACTAAGTTAAAAGACTATTACTTAATGACACATATTCCATATACATTTGAAATAATTCAAATTATCTAATGAGTCTTGATAGTATATTTATCCACCATATTCATATTGTATTATGGTATAATAGATGTAAACAATTTAAATATTTTTCTTCTTCTCCATCACCAAATTTTAGGTTACTTCATCACTAAGAAACTAAGTTAGAACACTATTGTTTAATGACACATATTCCATATACATTTGAAATAATTCAAATTATCTAATGAGTCTCGATAGTATATTTATCCACCATATTTATATTGTATTATGGTATAATAGATGTAAACAATTTCAGTATTTTCTAATTCTCCATCAGCAAATTTAAGGTTACTTCATCACTAAGAAACTAAGTTAAAAGACTATTAATTAATGACACATATTCCATATACATTTGAAATAATTCAAATTATCTAATGAGTCTCGATAGTATATTTATCCACCATTTTCATATTGTATTATGGTATAATAGATGTAAAAAAATTCAATATTTTTCTTCTTCTCCATCATCAAATTTTAGGTTACTTCATCACTAAGAAACTAAGTTAAAAGACTATTACTTAGTGACACATATTCCATATAAATTTGAAATAATTCAAATTATCTAATGAGTCTCGATAGTATATTTATCCACCATATTCATATTGTATTATGATATAATAGATGTAAACAATTTCAATATTTTTCTTCTTCTCCACCACCAAATTTTAGGTTGCTTCATCACTAAGAAACTAAGTTAAAAGACTATTACTTAATGACACATATTCCATATACATTTGAAATAATTCAAATTATATAATGAGTCTCGATAGTATATTTATTCACCATATTCATATTGTATTATGGTATAATAGATGTAAACAGTTTCAGTATTTTCTAATTCTCCTTCACCAAATCTTAGGTTACTTCATCACTAAGAAATTAAGTTAAAAAACTTTTACTTAATGACAAATATTCCATATACATTTGAAATAATTCAAATTATCTAATGAGTCTCGATAGTATATTTATCCACCATATTCATATTGTATTATGGCATAATAGATGTAAACAGTTTCAGTATTTTCTAATTCTCCATCACCAAATCTTAGGTTACTTCATCACTAAGAAACTAAGTTAAAAGACTATTACTTAACGACACATATTCCATATACATTTGAAATAATTCAAATTATCTAATGAGTCTCGATAGTATATTTATCCACCATATTCATATTGTATTATAGTATAATAGATGTAAACAATTTCAACATTTTTCTTCTTCTCCATCACCAAATTTTAGTTACTTCATCACTAAGAAACTAAGTTAAAAGACTATTACTTAACGACACATATTCCATATACATTTGAAATAATTCAAATTATCTAATGAGTCTCGATAGTATATTTATCAACCATATTTATATTGTATTATGGTATAATAGATGTAAACAATTTCAATATTTTTCTTCTTCTCCATCACCAAATTTTAGATTACTTCATCACTAAGAAACTAAGTAAGAACACTATTGTTTAATGACACATATTCCATATACATTTGAAATAATTCAAATTATCTAATGAGTCTCGATAGTATATTTATCCACCATATTTATATTGTATTATGGTATAATAGATGTAAACAATTTCAGTATTTTCTAATTCTCCATCACCAAATTTAAGGTTATTTCATCACTAAGAAACTAAGTTAAAAGACTATTACTTAATGACACATATTCCATATACATTTGAAATAATTCAAATTATCTAATGAGTCTCGATAGTATATTTATCCACCATTTTCATATTGTATTATGGTATAATAGATGTAAACAATTTCAATATTTTTCTTCTTATCCATCATTAAATCTTAGGTTACTTCATCACTAAGAAACTAAGTTAAAAAACTATTACTCAATGACACATATTCCATATACATTTGAAATAATTCAAATTATCTATTGAGTCTCGATAGTATATTTACCCACCATATTCATATTGTATTATGGTATAATAGATGTAAACAGTTTCAGTATTTTCTAATTCTCCATCACCAAATCTTAGGTTACTTCATTACTAAGAAACTAAGTTAAAAGACTATTAATTAATGACACATATTCCATATACATTTGAAATAATTCAAATTATCTAATGAGTCTCGATAGTATATTTATCCACCATATTCATACTTTATTATGGTATAATAGATGTAAACAGTTTCAGTATTTTCTAATTCTCTATCACCAAATCTTAGGTTACTTTATCACTAAGAAACTAAGTTAAAAGACTATTACTTAATGACACATATTCCATATACATTTGAAATAATTCAAATTATCTAATGAGTCTCGATAGTATATTTATCCACCATATTCATATTGTATTATGGTATAATAGATGTAAACAGTTTCAGTATTTTCTAATTCTCCTTCACCAAATCTTAGGTTACTTCATCAGTAAGAAATTAAGTTAAAAAACTTTTACTTAATGACAAATATTCCATATACATTTGAAATAATTCAAACTATCTAATGAGTCTCGATAGTATATTTATCCACCATATTCATATTGTATTATGGCATAATAGATGTAAACAGTTTCAGTATTTTCTAATTCTCCATCACCAAATCTTAGGTTACTTCATCACTAAGAAACTAAGTTATAAGACTATTACTTAACGACACATATTCCATATACATTTGAAATAATTCAAATTATCTAATGAGTCTCGATAGTATATTTATCCACCATATTCATATTGTATTATGGTATAATTGATGTAAACAATTTCAATATTTTTCTTCTTCTCCATCACCAAATCTTAGGTTACTTCATCACTAAGAAACTAAGTTAAAAGACTATTACTTAACGACACATATTCCATATACATTTGAAATAATTCAAATTATCTAATGAGTCTCGATAGTATATTTATCCACCATATTCATATTGTATTATGGTATAATAGATGTAAACAATTTCAATATTTTTCTTCTTCTCCATCACCAAATTTTAGGTTACTTCATCACTAAGAAACTAAGTTAAAAAACTATTACTTAACGACACATATTCCATATACATTTGAAATAATTCAAATTATCTAATGAGTCTCAATAGTATATTTATCCACCATATTCATATTGTATTATGGCATAATAGATGTAAACAGTTTCAGTATTTTCTAATTCTCCATCACCAAATCTTAGGTTACTTCATCACTAAGAAACTAAGTTAAAAGACTATTACTTAACGACACATATTCCATATACATTTGAAATAATTCAAATTATCTAATGAGTCTCGATAGTATATTTATCCACCATATTCATATTGTATTATAGTATAATAGATGTAAACAATTTCAACATTTTTCTTCTTCTCCATCACCAAATTTTAGTTACTTCATCACTAAGAAACTAAGTTAAAAGACTATTACTTAACGACACATATTCCATATACATTTGAAATAATTCAAATTATCTAATGAGTCTCGATAGTATATTTATCAACCATATTTATATTGTATTATGGTATAATAGATGTAAACAATTTCAATATTTTTCTTCTTCTCCATCACCAAATTTTAGATTACTTCATCACTAAGAAACTAAGTAAGAACACTATTGTTTAATGACACATATTCCATATACATTTGAAATAATTCAAATTATCTAATGAGTCTCGATAGTATATTTATCCACCATATTTATATTGTATTATGGTATAATAGATGTAAACAATTTCAGTATTTTCTAATTCTCCATCACCAAATTTAAGGTTATTTCATCACTAAGAAACTAAGTTAAAAGACTATTACTTAATGACACATATTCCATATACATTTGAAATAATTCAAATTATCTAATGAGTCTCGATAGTATATTTATCCACCATTTTCATATTGTATTATGGTATAATAGATGTAAACAATTTCAATATTTTTCTTCTTATCCATCATTAAATCTTAGGTTACTTCATCACTAAGAAACTAAGTTAAAAAACTATTACTCAATGACACATATTCCATATACATTTGAAATAATTCAAATTATCTATTGAGTCTCGATAGTATATTTACCCACCATATTCATATTGTATTATGGTATAATAGATGTAAACAGTTTCAGTATTTTCTAATTCTCCATCACCAAATCTTAGGTTACTTCATTACTAAGAAACTAAGTTAAAAGACTATTACTTAATGACACATATTCCATATACATTTGAAATAATTCAAATTATCTAATGAGTCTCGATAGTATATTTATCCACCATATTCATACTTTATTATGGTATAATAGATGTAAACAGTTTCAGTATTTTCTAATTCTCTATCACCAAATCTTAGGTTACTTTATCACTAAGAAACTAAGTTAAAAGACTATTACTTAATGACACATATTCCATATACATTTGAAATAATTCAAACTATCTAATGAGTCTCGATAGTATATTTATCCACCATATTCATATTGTATTATGGCATAATAGATGTAAACAGTTTCAGTCTTTTCTAATTCTCCATCACCAAATCTTAGGTTACTTCATCACTAAGAAACTAAGTTAAAAGACTATTACTTAACGACACATATTCCATATACATTTGAAATAATTCAAATTATCTAATGAGTCTCGATAGTATATTTATCCACCATATTCATATTGTATTATGGTATAATTGATGTAAACAATTTCAATATTTTTCTTCTTCTCCATCACCAAATCTTAGGTTACTTCATCACTAAGAAACTAAGTTAAAAGACTATTACTTAACGACACATATTCCATATACATTTGAAATAATTCAAATTATCTAATGAGTCTCGATAGTATATTTATCCACCATATTCATATTGTATTATGGTATAATAGATGTAAACAATTTCAATATTTTTCTTCTTCTCCATCACCAAATTTTAGGTTACTTCATCACTAAGAAACTAAGTTAAAAAACTATTACTTAACGACACATATTCCATATACATTTGAAATAATTCAAATTATCTAATGAGTCTCGATAGTATATTTATCAACCATATTTATATTGTATTATGGTATAATAGATGTAAACAATTTCAATATTTTTCTTCTTCTCCATCACCAAATTTTAGGTTACTTCATCACTAAGAAACTAAGTTAGAACACTATTGTTTAATGACACATATTTCATATACATTTGAAATAATTCAAATTATCTAATGAGTCTCGATAGTATATTTATCCACCATATTTATATTGTATTATGGTATAATAGATGTAAACAATTTCAGTATTTTCTAATTCTCCATCACCAAATTTAAGGTTATTTCATCACTAAGAAACTAAGTTAAAAGACTATTACTTAATGACACATATTCCATATACATTTGAAATAATTCAAATTACCTAATGAGTCTCGATAGTATATTTATCCACCATTTTCATATTGTATTATGGTATAATAGATGTAAACAATTTCAATATTTTTCTTCTTATCCATCATTAAATCTTAGGTTACTTCATCACTAAGAAACTAAGTTAAAAAACTATTACTTAATGACACATATTCCATATACATTTGAAATAATTCAAATTATCTAATGAGTCTCGATAGTATATTTATCCACCATATTCATATTGTATTATGGTATAATAGATGTAAACAGTTTCAGTATTTTCTAATTCTCCATCACCAAATCTTAGGTTACTTCATTACTAAGAAACTAAGTTAAAAGACTATTACTTAATGACACATATTCCATATACATTTGAAATAATTCAAATTATCTAATGAGTCTCGATAGTATATTTATCCACCATATTCATATTTTATTATGGTATAATAGATGTAAACAGTTTCAATATTTTCTAATTCTCTATCACCAAATCTTAGGTTACTTCATCACTAAGAAACTAAGTTAAAAGACTATTACTTAATGACACATATTCCATATACATTTGAAATAATTCAAATTATCTAATGAGTCTCGATAGTATATTTATCCACCATATTCATATTGTATTATGGTATAATAGATGTAAACAGTTTCAGTACTTTCTTATTCTCCATCCCCAAATTTTAAGTTACTACATCACTAAGAAACTAAGTTAAAAGACTATTAGTTAATGACACATATTCCACATACATTTGAAATAATTCCAATTATCTAATGAGTCTCGATAATATATTTATCCACCATATTCATATTGTATTATGGTATAATAGATGTAAACAATTTCAATATTTTTCTTCTTCTCCATCACCAAGTTTTAGGTTACTACATCACTAAGAAACTAAGTTAAAAGACTATTACTTAATGACACATATTCCATATACATTTGAAATATTTCAAATTATCTAATGAGTCTCGATAGTATATTTATTCACCATATTCATATTGTATTATGGTATAATAGATGTAATCAATTTCAGTATTTTCTAATTCTCCATCACCAAATCTTAGGTTACTTCATTACTAAGAAACTAAGTTAAAAGACTATTACTTAATGACACATATTCCATATACATTTGAAATAATTCAAATTATCTAATGAGTCTCGATAGTATATTTATCCACCATATTCATATTGTATTATGGTATAATAGATGTAAACAGTGTCAATATTTTTCTTCTTCTCCATCACCAAGTTTTAGGTTACTACATCACTAAGAAACTAAGTTAAAATACTATTACTTAATGACACATATTCCATATACATTTGAAATATTTCAAATTATCTAATGAGTCTCGATAGTATATTTATCCACCTTATTCATATTGTATTATGGTATAATAGATGTAAACAGTTTCAGTATTTTCTAATTCTCCATCACCAAATCTTAGGTTACTTCATCACTAAGAAACTAAGTTAAAAGACTATTACTTAATGACACATATTCCATATACATTTGAAATAATTCAAATTATCTAATGAGTCTCGATAGTATATTTATCCACCATATTCATATTTTATTATGGTATAATAGATGTAAACAGTTTCAGTATTTTCTAATTCTCCATCACCAAATCTTAGGTTACTTCATCACTAAGAAACTAAGTTAAAAGACTATTACTTAATGACACATATTCCATATACATTTGAAATAATTCAAATTATCTAATGAGTCTCGATAGTATATTTATCCACCATATTCATATTGTATTATGGTATAATAGATGTAAACAGTTTCAGTACTTTTTTATTCTCCATCCCTAAATTTAAAGTTACTTCATCACTAAGAAACTAAGTTAAAAGACTATTAGTTAATGACACATATTCCACATACATTTGAAATAATTCCATTTATCTAATGAGTCTCGACAATATATTTATCCACCATATTCATATTGTATTATGGTATGATAGATGTAAACAATTTCAATATTTTTCTTCTTATCCATCACCAAGTTTTAGGTTACTTCATCACTAAGAAACTAAGTTAAAAGACTATTACTTAATGACACATATTCCATATACATTTGAAATATTTCAAATTATCTAATGAGTCTCGATAGTATATTTATTCACCATATTCATATTGTATTATGGTATAATAGGTGGAATGAATTTCAGTATTTTCTAATTCTCCATCACCAAATCTTAGGTTACTTCATTACTAAGAAACTAAGTTAAAAGACTATTACTTAATGACACATATTCCATATACATTTGAAATAATTCAAATTATCTAATCAGTCTCGATAGTATATTTATCCACCATATTCATATTGTATTATGGTATAATAGATGTAAACAGTTTCAGTATTTTCTAATTCTCCATCACCAAATCTTAGGTTACTTCATCACTAAGAAACTAATTAAAATACTATTACTTAACGACACATATTCCATATACATTTGAAATAATTCAAATTATCTACTGAGTGTCGATAGTATATTTATCCACCATATTTATATTGTATTATGGTATAATAGATGTAAACAGTTTCAGTATTTTCTAATTCTCCATCACCAAATCTTAGGTTACTTCATTACTAAGAAACTAAGTTAAAAGACTATTACTTAACGACACATATTCCATATACATTTGAAATAATTCAAATTAACTAATGAGTCTCGATAGTATATTTATCCACCATATTCATACTGTATTATGGTATAATAGATGTAAACAGTTTCAATATTTTCTAATTCTCCATCACCAAATCTTAGGTTAGTTCATTACTAAGAAACTAAGTTAAAAGACTATTACTTAATGACACATATTCCATATACATTTGAAATAATTCAAATTATCTAATGAGTCTCGATAGTATATTTATCCACCATATTCATATTGTATTATGGTATAATAGATGTAAACAGTTTCAGTACTTTCTTATTCTCCATCCCTAAATTTTAAGTTACTTCATCACAAAGAAACTAAGTTAAAAGACTATTAGTTAATGACACATATTCCACATACATTTGAAATAATTCCAATTATCTAATGAGTCTCGATAATATATTTATCCACCATATTCATATTGTATTATGGTATAATAGATGTAAACAATTTCAATATTTTTCTTCTTCTCCATCACAAAGTTTTAGGTTACTTCATCACTAAGAAACTAAGTTAAAAGACTATTACTTAATGACACATATTCCATATACATTTGAAATATTTCAAATTATCTAATGAGTCTCGATATTATATTTATTTACCATATTCATATTGTATTATGGTATAATAGATGTAATCAATTTCAGTATTTTCTAATTCTCCATCACCAAATCTTAGGTTACTTCATTACTAAGAAACTAAGTTAAAAGACTATTACTTAATGACACATACTCCATATACATTGAAATAATTAAAATTATCTAATGAGTGTCGATAGTATACTTATCCACCATATTTATATTGTATTATGGTATAATAGATGTAAACAGTTTCAGTATTTTCTAATTCTCCATCACCAAATTTAAGGTTACTTCATCACTAAGAAACTAAGTTAAAAGACAATTAGTTAATGACACATATTCCATATACATTTGAAATAATTCAAATTATCTAATGAGTCTCGATAGTATATTTATCCACCATTTTCATATTGTATTATGGTATAATAGATGTAAACAATTTCAATATTTTTCTACATCTCCATCATCAAATTTTAGGTTACTTCATCACTAAGAAACTAAGTTAAAAGACTATTACTTAATGACACATATTCCATATACATTTGAAATAATTCAAATTATCTAATGATTCTCGATAGCATATTTATCCACCATATTCATATTGTATTATGATATAATAGATGTAAACAATTTCAATATTTTTCTTCTTCTCCACCACAAAATTTTAGGTTGCTTCATCACTAAGAAACTAAGTTAAAAGACTATTACTTAATGACACATATTCCATATACATTTGAAATAATTCAAATTATCTAATGAGTCTCGATAGTATATTTATACACCATATTCATATTGTATTATGGTATAATAGATGTAAACAGTTTCAGTACTTTCTTATTCTCCATCCCCAAATTTTAAGTTACTTCATCACTAAGAAACTAAGTTAAAAGACTATTAGTTAATGACACATATTCCACATACATTTGAAATAATTCCAATTATCTAATGAGTCTCGATAATATATTTATCCACCATATTCATATTGTATTATGGTATAATAGATGTAAACAATTTCAATATTTTTCTTCTTCTCCATCACAAAGTTTTAGGTTACTTCATCACTAAGAAACTAAGTTAAAAGACTATTACTTAATGACACATATTCCATATACATTTGAAATATTTCAAATTATCTAATGAGTCTCGATATTATATTTATTCACCATATTCATATTGTATTATGGTATAATAGATGTAATCAATTTCAGTATTTTCTAATTCTCCATCACCAAATCTTAGGTTACTTCATTACTAAGAAACTAAGTTAAAAGACTATTACTTAATGACACATACTCCATATACATTGAAATAATTAAAATTATCTAATGAGTCTCGATAGTATATTTATCCACCATATTCATATTGTATTATGGTATAATAGATGTAAACAGTTTCAGTATTTTCTAATTCTCCATCACCAAATCTTAGGTTACTTCATCACTAAGAAACTAAGTTAAAAGACTATTACTTAACGACACATATTCCATATACATTTGAAATAATTCAAATTATCTAATGAGTGTCGATAGTATACTTATCCACCATATTTATATTGTATTATGGTATAATAGATGTAAACAATTTCAGTATTTTCTAATTCTCCATCACCAAATTTAAGGTTACTTCATCACTAAGAAACTAAGTTAAAAGACAATTAGTTAATGACACATATTCCATATACATTTGAAATAATTCAAATTATCTAATGAGTCTCGATAGTATATTTATCCACCATTTTCATATTGTATTATGGTATAATAGATGTAAACAATTTCAATATTTTTCTACATCTCCATCATCAAATTTTAGGTTACTTCATCACTAAGAAACTAAGTTAAAAGACTATTACTTAATGACACATATTCCATATACATTTGAAATAATTCAAATTATCTAATGATTCTCGATAGCATATTTATCCACCATATTCATATTGTATTATGATATAATAGATGTAAACAATTTCAATATTTTTCTTCTTCTCCACCACAAAATTTTAGGTTGCTTCATCACTAAGAAACTAAGTTAAAAGACTATTACTTAATGACACATATTCCATATACATTTGAAATAATTCAAATTATCTAATGAGTCTCGATAGTATATTTATCCACCATATTCATATTGTATTATGGTATAATAGATGTAAACAGTTTCAGTACTTTCTTATTCTCCATCCCCAAATTTTAAGTTACTTCATCACTAAGAAACTAAATTAAAAGACTATTAGTTAATGACACATATTCCACATACATTTGAAATAATTCCATTTATCTAATGAGTCTCGACAATATATTTATCCACCATATTCATATTGTATTATGGTATTATAGATGTAAACAATTTCAATATTTATCTTCTTATCCATCACCAAGTTTTAGGTTACTTCATCACTAAGAAACTAAGTTAAAAGACTATTACTTAATGACACATATTCCATATACATTTGAAATATTTCAAATTATCTAATGAGTCTCGATAGTATATTTATTCACCATATTCATATTGTATTATGGTATAATAGGTGGAATCAATTTCAGTATTTTCTAATTCTCCATCACCAAATCTTAGGTTACTTCATTACTAAGAAACTAAGTTAAAAGACTATTACTTAATGACACATATTCCATATACATTTGAAATAATTCAAATTATCTAATCAGTCTCGATAGTATATTTATCCACCATATTCATATTGTATTATGGTATAATAGATGTAAACAGTTTCAGTATTTTCTAATTCTCCATCACCAAATCTTAGGTTACTTCATCACTAAGAAACTAATTAAAATACTATTACTTAACGACACATATTCCATATACATTTGAAATAATTCAAATAATCTACTGAGTGTCGATAGTATATTTATCCACCATATTTATATTGTATTATGGTATAATAGATGTAAACAGTTTCAGTATTTTCTAATTCTCCATCACCAAATCTTAGGTTACTTCATTACTAAGAAACTAAGTTAAAAGACTATTACTTAACGACACATATTCCATATACATTTGAAATAATTCAAATTAACTAATGAGTCTCGATAGTATATTTATCCACCATATTCATACTGTATTATGGTATAATAGATGTAAACAGTTTCAATATTTTCTAATTCTCCATCACCAAATCTTAGGTTAGTTCATTACTAAGAAACTAAGTTAAAAGACTATTACTTAATGACACATATTCCATATACATTTGAAATAATTCAAATTATCTAATGAGTCTCGATAGTATATTTATCCACCATATTCATATTGTATTATGGTATAATAGATGTAAACAGTTTCAGTACTTTCTTATTCTCCATCCCTAAATTTTAAGTTACTTCATCACAAAGAAACTAAGTTAAAAGACTATTAGTTAATGACACATATTCCACATACATTTGAAATAATTCCAATTATCTAATGAGTCTCGATAATATATTTATCCACCATATTCATATTGTATTATGGTATAATAGATGTAAACAATTTCAATATTTTTCTTCTTCTCCATCACAAAGTTTTAGGTTACTTCATCACTAAGAAACTAAGTTAAAAGACTATTACTTAATGACACATATTCCATATACATTTGAAATATTTCAAATTATCTAATGAGTCTCGATATTATATTTATTCACCATATTCATATTGTATTATGGTATAATAAATGTAATCAATTTCAGTATTTTCTAATTCTCCATCACCAAATCTTAGGTTACTTCATTACTAAGAAACTAAGTTAAAAGACTATTACTTAATGACACATACTCCATATACATTGAAATAATTAAAATTATCTAATGAGTCTCGATAGTATATTTATCCACCATATTCATATTGTATTATGGTATAATAGATGTAAACAGTTTCAGTATTTTCTAATTCTCCATCACCAAATCTTAGGTTACTTCATCACTAAGAAACTAAGTTAAAATACTATTACTTAACGACACACATTCCATATACATTTGAAATAATTCAAATTATCTAATGAGTGTCGATAGTATACTTATCCACCATATTTATATTGTATTATGGTATAATAGATGTAAACAATTTCAGTATTTTCTAATTCTCCATCACCAAATTTAAGGTTACTTCATCACTAAGAAACTAAGTTAAAAGACAATTAGTTAATGACACATATTCCATATACATTTGAAATAATTCAAATTATCTAATGAGTCTCGATAGTATATTTATCCACCATTTTCATATTGTATTATGGTATAATAGATGTAAACAATTTCAATATTTTTCTACATCTCCATCATCAAATTTTAGGTTACTTCATCACTAAGAAACTAAGTTAAAAGACTATTACTTAATGACACATATTCCATATACATTTGAAATAATTCAAATTATCTAATGATTCTCGATAGCATATTTATCCACCATATTCATATTGTATTATGATATAATAGATGTAAACAATTTCAATATTTTTCTTCTTCTCCACCACAAAATTTTAGGTTGCTTCATCACTAAGAAACTAAGTTAAAAGACTATTACTTAATGACACATATTCCATATACATTTGAAATAATTCAAATTATCTAATGAGTCTCGATAGTATATTTATCCACCATATTCATATTGTATTATGGTATAATAGATGTAAACAGTTTCAGTACTTTCTTATTCTCCATCCCCAAATTTTAAGTTACTTCATCACTAAGAAACTAAGTTAAAAGACTATTAGTTAATGACACATATTCCACATACATTTGAAATAGTTCCAATTATCTAATGAGTCTCGATGATATATTTATCCACCATATTCATATTGTATTATGGTATAATAGATGTAAACAATTTCAATATTTTTCTTCTTCTCCATCACCAAGTTTTAGGTTACTTCATCACTAAGAAACTAAGTTAAAAGACTATTACTTAATGACACATATTCCATATACATTTGAAATATTTCAAATTATCTAATGAGTCTCGATAGTATATTTATCCACCATATTCATATTGTATTATGGTATAATAGATGTAAACAGTTTCAGTATTTTCTAAATCTCCATCACCAAATCTTAGGTTACTTCATCACTAAGAAACTAAGTTAAAAGACTATTACTTAATGACACATATTCCATATACATTTGAAATAATTCAAATTATCTAATGAGTCTCGATAGTATATTTATCCACCATATTCATATTTTATTATGGTATAATAGATGTAAACAGTTTCAGTATTTTCTAATTCTCCATCACCAAATCTTAGGTTACTTCATCACTAAGAAACTAAGTTAAAAGACTATTACTTAATGACACATATTCCATATACATTTGAAATAATTCAAATTATCTAATGAGTCTCGATAGTATATTTATCCACCATATTCATATTGTATTATGGTATAATAGATGTAAACAGTTTCAGTACTTTCTTATTCTCCATCCCCAAATTTTAAGTTACTTCATCACTAAGAAACTAAGTTAAAAGACTATTAGTTAATGACACATATTCCACATACATTTGAAATAATTCCATTTATCTAATGAGTCTCGATAATATATTTATCCACCATATTCATATTGTATTATGGTATGATAGATGTAAACAATTTCAATATTTTTCTTCTTATCCATCACCAAGTTTTAGGTTACTTCATCACTAAGAAACTAAGTTAAAAGACTATTACTTAATGACACATATTCCATATACATTTGAAATATTTCAAATTATCTAATGAGTCTCGATAGTATATTTATTCACCATATTCATATTGTATTATGGTATAATAGATGGAATCAATTTCAGTATTTTCTAATTCTCCATCACCAAATCTTAGGTTACTTCATTACTAAGAAACTAAGTTAAAAGACTATTACTTAATGACACATATTCCATATACATTTGAAATAATTCAAATTATCTAATCAATCTCGATAGTATATTTATCCACCATATTCATATTGTATTATGGTATAATAGATGTAAACAGTTTCAGTATTTTCTAATTCTCCATCACCAAATCTTAGGTTACTTCATCACTAAGAAACTAAGTTAAAATACTATTACTTAACGACACATATTCCATATACATTTGAAATAATTCAAATTATCTACTGAGTGTCGATAGTATATTTATCCACCATATTTATATTGTATTATGGTATAATAGATGTAAACAGTTTCAGTATTTTCTAATTCTCCATCACCAAATCTTAGGTTACTTCATTACTAAGAAACTAAGTTAAAAGACTATTACTTAACGACACATATTCCATATACATTTGAAATAATTCAAATTAACTAATGACTCTCGATAGTATATTTATCCACCATATTCATACTGTATTATGATATAATAGATGTAAACAGTTTCAATGTTTTCTAATTCTCCATCACCAAATCTTAGGTTAGTTCATTACTAAGAAACTAAGTTAAAAGACTATTACTTAATGACACATATTCCATATACATTTGAAATAATTCAAATTATCTAATGAGTCTCGATAGTATATTTATCCACCATATTCATATTGTATTATGGTATAATAGATGTAAACAGTTTCAGTACTTTCTTATTCTCCATCCCTAAATTTTAAGTTACTTCATCACAAAGAAACTAAGTTAAAAGACTATTAGTTAATGACACATATTCCACATACATTTGAAATAATTCCAATTATCTAATGAGTCTCGATAATATATTTATCCACCATATTCATATTGTATTATGGTATAATAGATGTAAACAATTTCAATATTTTTCTTCTTCTCCATCACAAAGTTTTAGGTTACTTCATCACTAAGAAACTAAGTTAAAAGACTATTACTTAATGACACATATTCCATATACATTTGAAATATTTCAAATTATCTAATGAGTCTCGATAGTATATTTATTCACCATATTCATATTGTATTATGGTATAATAGATGTAATCAATTTCAGTATTTTCTAATTCTCCATCACCAAATCTTAGGTTACTTCATTACTAAGAAACTAAGTTAAAAGACTATTACTTAATGACACATACTCCATATACATTGAAATAATTAAAATTATCTAATGAGTCTCGATAGTATATTTATCCACCATATTCATATTGTATTATGGTATAATAGATGTAAACAGTTTCAGTATTTTCTAATTCTCCATCACCAAATCTTAGGTTACTTCATCACTAAGAAACTAAGTTAAAATACTATTACTTAACGACACATATTCCATATACATTTGAAATAATTCAAATTATCTAATGAGTGTCGATAGTATACTTATCCACCATATTTATTTTGTATTATGGTATAATAGATGTAAACAATTTCAGTATTTTCTAATTCTCCATCACCAAATTTAAGGTTACTTCATCACTAAGAAACTAAGTTAAAAGACAATTAGTTAATGACACATATTCCATATACATTTGAAATAATTCAAATTATCTAATGAGTCTCGATAGTATATTTATCCACCATTTTCATATTGTATTATGGTATAATAGATGTAAACAATTTCAATATTTTTCTACATCTCCATCATCAAATTTTAGGTTACTTCATCACTAAGAAACTAAGTTAAAAGACTATTACTTAATGACACATATTCCATATACATTTGAAATAATTCAAATTATCTAATGAGTCTCGATAGTATATTTATCCACCATATTCATATTGTATTATGATATAATAGATGTAAACAATTTCAATATTTTTCTTCTTCTCCACCACAAAATTTTAGGTTGCTTCATCACTAAGAAACTAAGTTAAAAGACTATTACTTAATGACACATATTCCATATACATTTGAAATAATTCAAATTATCTAATGAGTCTCGATAGTATATTTATCCACCATATTCATATTGTATTATGGTATAATAGATGTAAACAGTTTCATTACTTTCTTATTCTCCATCCCCAAATTTTAAGTTACTTCATCACTAAGAAACTAAGTTAAAAGACTATTAGTTAATGACACATATTCCACATACATTTGAAATAATTCCAATTATCTAATGAGTCTCGATGATATATTTATCCACCATATTCATATTGTATTATGGTATAATAGATGTAAACAATTTCAATATTTTTCTTCTTCTCCATCACCAAGTTTTAGGTTACTTCATCACTAAGAAACTAAGTTAAAAGACTATTACTTAATGACACATATTCCATATACATTTGAAATATTTCAAATTATCTAATGAGTCTCGATAGTATATTTATTCATCATATTCATATTGTATTATGGTATAATAGATGTAATCAATTTCAGTATTTTCTAATTCTCCATCACCAAATCTTAGGTTACTTCATTACTAAGAAACTAAGTTAAAAGACTATTACTTAATGACACATATTCCATATACATTGAAATAATTTAAATTATCTAATGAGTCTCGATAGTATATTTATCCACCATATTCATATTGTATTATGGTATAATAGATGTAAACAGTCTCAATATTTTCTAATTCTCTATCACCAAATCTTAGGTTACTTCATCACTAAGAAACTAAGTTAAAATACTATTACTTAACGACACATATTCCATATACATTTGAAATAATTCAAATTATCTAATGAGTGTCGATAGTATATTTATCCACCATATTTATATTGTATTATGGTATAATAGATGTAAACAATTTCAGTATTTTCTAATTCTCCATCACCAAATTTAAGGTTACTTCATCACTAAGAAACTAAGTTAAAAGACTATTACTTAATGACACATATTCCATATACATTTGAAATAATTCAAATTATCTAATGAGTCTCGATAGTATATTTATCCACCATTTTCATATTGTATTATGGTATAATAGATGTAAACAATATCAATATTTTTCTTCATCTCCATCATCAAATTTTAGGTTACTTCATCACTAAGAAACTAAGTTAAAAGACTATTACTTAATGACACATATTCCATATACATTTGAAATAATTCAAATTATCTAATGAGTCTCGATAGTATATTTATCCACCATATTCATATTGTATTATGATATAATAGATGTAAACAATTTCAATATTTTTCTTCTTCTCCACCACAAAATTTTAGGTTGCTTCATCACTAAGAAACTAAGTTAAAAGACTATTACTTAATGACACATATTCCATATACATTTGAAATAATTCAAATTATCTAATGAGTCTCGATAGTATATTTATTCACCATATTCATATTATATTATGGTATAATAGATGTAAACAGTTTCAGTATTTTCTAATTCTCCATCACCAAATTTTAGGTTACTTCATCACTAAGAAACTAAGTTAAAAGACTATTACTTAATGATACATATTCCATATACATTTGAAATAATTCAAATTATCTAATGAGTCTCGATAGTATATTTATCCACCATTTTCATATTGTATTATGGTATAATAGATGTAAACAATTTCAGTATTTTCTAATTCTCCATCACCAAATTTAAGGTTACTTCATCACTAAGAAACTAAGTTAAAAGACTATTAGTTAATGACACATATTCCACATACATTTGAAATAATTCCAATTATCTAATGAGTCTCGATGATATATTTATCCACCATATTCATATTGTATTATGGTATAATAGATGTAAACAATTTCAATATTTTTCTTCTTCTCCATCACCAAGTTTTAGGTTACTTCATCACTAAGAAACTAAGTTAAAAGACTATTACTTAATGACACATATTCCATATACATTTGAAATATTTCAAATTATCTAATGAGTCTCGATAGTATATTTATTCACCATATTCATATTGTATTATGGTATAATAGATGTAATCAATTTCAGTATTTTCTAATTCTCCATCACCAAATCATAGGTTACTTCATTACTAAGAAACTAAGTTAAAAGACTATTACTTAATGACACATATTCCATATACATTGAAATAATTTAAATTATCTAATGAGTCTCGATAGTATATTTATCCACCATATTCATATTGTATTATGGTATAATAGATGTAAACAGTCTCAATATTTTCTAATTCTCCATCACCAAATCTTAGGTTACTTCATCACTAAGAAACTAAGTTAAAAGACTATTACTTAACGACACATATTCCATATACATTTGAAATAATTCTAATTATCTAATGAGTCTCGATAGTATATTTATCCACCATATATATATATTGTATTATGGTATAATAGATGTAAACAATTTCAGTATTTTCTAATTCTCCATCACCAAATTTAAGGTTACTTCATCACTAAGAAACTAAGTTAAAAGACTATTACTTAATGACACATATTCTGTATACATTTGAAATAATTCCAATTATCTAATGAGTCTCGATAATATATTTATCCACCATATTCATATTGTATTATGGTATAATAGATGTAAACAGTTTCAATATTTTCTAATTCTCCATCACCAAGTTTTAGGTTACTTCAATACTAAGAAACTAAGTTAAAAGACTATTACTTAATGACACATATTCCATATACATTTGAAATAATTCAAATCATCTAATGAGTCTCGATAGTATATTTATCCACCATATTCATATTGTATTATGGTATAATAGATGTAAACAATTTCAGTACTTTCTAATTCTCCATCACCAAATCTTAGGTTACTTCATCACTAAGAAACTAAGTTAAAACACTGTTACTTAATGACACATATTCCATATACATTTGAAATAATTCAAATTATCTAATGAGTCTCGATAGTATATTTATCCACCATATTCATATTGTATTATGGTATAATAGATGTAAACAGTTTCAGTATTTTCTAATTCTCCATCACCAAATCTTAGGTTACTTCATTACTAAGAAACTAAGTTAAAAGACTATTACTTAATGACACATATTCGATATACATTTGAAATAATTCAAATTATCTAATGAGTCTCGATAGTATATTTATCCACTATATTCATATTGTATTATGGTATAATAGATGTAAACAGTTTCAGTATTTTCTAATTCTCCATCACCAAATCTTAGGTTACTTCATCACTAAGAAACTAAGTTAAAATACTATTACTTAACGACACATATTCAATATACATTTGAAATAATTCAAATTATCTAATGAGTCTCGATAGTATATTTATCCACCATATTCATATTGTATTATGGTATAATAGATGTAAACAATTTCAATATTTTTCTTCTTCTCCATCACCAAATCTTAGGTTACTTCATCACTAAGAAACTAAGTTAAAAGACTATTACTTAACGACACATATTCCATATACATTTGAAATAATTCAAATTATCTAATGAGTCTCGATAGTATATTTATCCACCATATTCATATTGTATTATGGTATAATAGATGTAAACAATTTCAATATTTTTCTTCTTCTCCATCACCAAATTTTAGGTTACTTCATCACTAAGAAACTAAGTTAAAAGACTATTACTTAACGACACATATTCCATATACATTTGAAATAATTCAAATTATCTAATGAGTCTCGATAGTATATTTATCCACCATATTTATATTGTATTATGGTATAATAGATGTAAACAATTTCAGTATTTTCTAATTCGCCATCACCAAATTTAAGGTTACTTCATCACTAAGAAACTAAGTTAAAAGACTATTACTTAATGACACATATTTTGTATACATTTGAAATAATTAAAATTATCTAATGAGTCTCGATAGTATATTTATCCACCATATTCATATTGTATTATGGTATAATAGATGTAAACAATTTCAATATTTTCTAATTCTCCATCACCAAATCTTAGGTTACTTCATTACTAAGAAACTAAGTTAAAAGACTATTACTTAATGACACATATTCCATATACATTTGAAATAATTCAAATCATCTAATGAGTCTCGATAGTATATTTATCCACCATATTCATATTGTATTATGGTATAATGGATGTAAACAGTTTCAGTACTTTCTAATTCTCCATCACCAAATCTTAGGTTACTTCATCACTAAGAAACTAAGTTAAAAAACTATTACTTAATGACACATATTCCATAAACATTTGAAATAATTCAAATTATCTAATGAGTCTCGATAGTATATTTATCCACCATATTCATATTGTATTATGGTATAATAGATGTAAACAGTTTCAGTATTTTCTAATTCTCCATCACCAAATCTTAGGTTACTTCATTACTAAGAAACTAAGTTAAAAGACTATTACTTAATGACACATATTCCATATACATTTGAAATAATTCAAATTATCTAATGAGTCTCGATAGTATATTTATCCACCATATTCATATTGTATTATGGTATAATAGATGTAAACAGTTTCAGTACTTTCTTATTCTCCATCACCAAATTTTAAGTTACGTCATTACTAAGAAACTAAGTTAAAAGACTATTAGTTAATGACACATATTCCACATACATTTGAAATAATTCCAATTATCTAATGAGTCTCGATAATATATTTATCCACCATATTCATATTGTATTATGGTATAATAGATGTAAACAATTTCAATATTTTTCTTCTTCTCCATCACCAAGTTTTAGGTTACTTCATCACTAAGAAACTAAGTTAAAAGACTATTACTTAATGACACATATTCCATATACATTTGAAATATTTCAAATTATCTAATGAGTCTCGATAGTATATTTATTCACCATATTCATATTGTATTATGGTATAATAGATGTAATCTATTTCAGGATTTTCTAATTCTCCATCACCAAATCTTAGGTTACTTCATTACTAAGAAACTAAGTTAAAAGACTATTACTTAATGACACATATTCTGTATACATTTGAAATAATTCCAATTATCTAATGAGTCTCGATAATATATTTATCCACCATATTCATATTGTATTATGGTATAATAGATGTAAACAGTTTCAATATTTTCTAATTCTCCATCACCAAGTTTTAGGTTACTTCAATACTAAGAAACTAAGTTAAAAGACTATTACTTAATGACACATATTCCATATACATTTGAAATAATTCAAATCATCTAATGAGTCTTGATAGTATATTTATCCACCATATTCATATTGTATTATGGTATAATAGATGTAAACAATTTCAGTACTTTCTAATTCTCCATCACCAAATCTTAGGTTACTTCATCACTAAGAAACTAAGTTAAAACACTATTACTTAATGACACATATTCCATATACATTTGAAATAATTCAAATTATCTAATGAGTCTCGATAGTATATTTATCCACCATATTCATATTGTATTATGGTATAATAGATGTAAACAGTTTCAGTATTTTCTAATTCTCCATCACCAAATCTTAGGTTACTTCATTACTAAGAAACTAAGTTAAAAGACTATTACTTAATGACACATATTCCATATACATTTGAAATAATTCAAATAATCTAATGAGTCTCGATAGTATATTTATCAACCATATTCATATTGTATTATGGTATAATAGATGTTAACAGTTTCAGTACTTTCTTATTCTCCATCACCATATTTTAAGTTACTTCATCACTAAGAAACTAAGTTAAAAGACTATTAGTTAATGAATCATATTCCACATACATTTGAAATAATTCCAATTATCTAATGAGTCTCGATAATATTTTTATCCACCATATTCATATTGTATTATGGTATAATAGATGTAAACAATTTCAATATTTTTCTTCTTCTCCATCACCAAGTTTTAGGTTACTTCATCACTAAGAAACTAAGTTAAAAGACTATTACTTAATGACTCATATTCCATATACATTTGAAATAATTCCAATTATCTAATGAGTCTCGATAATATTTTTATCCACCATATTCATATTGTATTATGGTATAATAGATGTAAACAATTTCAATATTTTTCTTCTTCTCCATCACCAAGTTTTAGGTTACTTCATCACTAAGAAACTAAGTTAAAAGACTATTACTTATTGACACATATTCCATATACATTTGAAATATTTCAAATTATCTAATGAGTCTCGATAGTATATTTATTCACCGTATTCATATTGTATTATGGTATAATAGATGTAAACAATTTCAGTACTTTCTAATTCTCCATCACCAAATCTTAGGTTACTTCATCACTAAGAAACTAAGTTAAAATACTATTACTTAACGACACATATTCCATATACATTTGAAATAATTCAAATTATCTAATGAGTCTCGATAGTATATTTATCCACCATATTCATATTGTATTATGGTATAATAGATGTAAACAATTTCAATATTTTTCTTCTTCTCCATCACCAAATGTTAGGTTACTTCATCACTAAGAAACTAAGTTAAAAGACTATTACTTAACGACACATATTCCATATACATTTGAAATAATTCAAATTATCTAATGAGTCTCGATAGTATATTTATCCACCATATTTATATTGTATTATGGTATAATAGATGTAAACAATTTCAGTATTTTCTAATTCGCCATCACCAAATTTAAGGTTACTTCATCACTAAGAAACTAAGTTAAAAGACTATTACTTAATGACACATATTTTGTATACATTTGAAATAATTAAAATTATCTAATGAGTCTCGATAGTATATTTATCCACCATATTCATATTGTATTATGGTATAATAGATGTAAACAATTTCAATATTTTCTAATTCTCCATCACCAAATCTTAGGTTACTTCATTACTAAGAAACTAAGTTAAAAGACTATTACTTAATGACACATATTCCATATACATTTGAAATAATTCAAATCATCTAATGAGTCTCGATAGTATATTTATCCACCATATTCATATTGTATTATGGTATAATGGATGTAAACAGTTTCAGTACTTTCTAATTCTCCATCACCAAATCTTAGGTTACTTCATCACTAAGAAACTAAGTTAAAAAACTATTACTTAATGACACATATTCCATAAACATTTGAAATAATTCAAATTATCTAATGAGTCTCGATAGTATATTTATCCACCATATTCATATTGTATTATGGTATAATAGATGTAAACAGTTTCAGTATTTTCTAATTCTCCATCACCAAATCTTAGGTTACTTCATTACTAAGAAACTAAGTTAAAAGACTATTACTTAATGACACATATTCCATATACATTTGAAATAATTCAAATTATCTAATGAGTCTCGATAGTATATTTATCCACCATATTCATATTGTATTATGGTATAATAGATGTAAACAGTTTCAGTACTTTCTTATTCTCCATCACCAAATTTTAAGTTACGTCATTACTAAGAAACTAAGTTAAAAGACTATTAGTTAATGACACATATTCCACATACATTTGAAATAATTCCAATTATCTAATGAGTCTCGATAATATATTTATCCACCATATTCATATTGTATTATGGTATAATAGATGTAAACAATTTCAATATTTTTCTTCTTCTCCATCACCAAGTTTTAGGTTACTTCATCACTAAGAAACTAAGTTAAAAGACTATTACTTAATGACACATATTCCATATACATTTGAAATATTTCAAATTATCTAATGAGTCTCGATAGTATATTTATTCACCATATTCATATTGTATTATGGTATAATAGATGTAATCTATTTCAGGATTTTCTAATTCTCCATCACCAAATCTTAGGTTACTTCATTACTAAGAAACTAAGTTAAAAGACTATTACTTAATGACACATATTCTGTATACATTTGAAATAATTCCAATTATCTAATGAGTCTCGATAATATATTTATCCACCATATTCATATTGTATTATGGTATAATAGATGTAAACAGTTTCAATATTTTCTAATTCTCCATCACCAAGTTTTAGGTTACTTCAATACTAAGAAACTAAGTTAAAAGACTATTACTTAATGACACATATTCCATATACATTTGAAATAATTCAAATCATCTAATGAGTCTTGATAGTATATTTATCCACCATATTCATATTGTATTATGGTATAATAGATGTAAACAATTTCAGTACTTTCTAATTCTCCATCACCAAATCTTAGGTTACTTCATCACTAAGAAACTAAGTTAAAACACTATTACTTAATGACACATATTCCATATACATTTGAAATAATTCAAATTATCTAATGAGTCTCGATAGTATATTTATCCACCATATTCATATTGTATTATGGTATAATAGATGTAAACAGTTTCAGTATTTTCTAATTCTCCATCACCAAATCTTAGGTTACTTCATTACTAAGAAACTAAGTTAAAAGACTATTACTTAATGACACATATTCCATATACATTTGAAATAATTCAAATCATCTAATGAGTCTCGATAGTATATTTATCAACCATATTCATATTGTATTATGGTATAATAGATGTTAACAGTTTCAGTACTTTCTTATTCTCCATCACCATATTTTAAGTTACTTCATCACTAAGAAACTAAGTTAAAAGACTATTAGTTAATGAATCATATTCCACATACATTTGAAATAATTCCAATTATCTAATGAGTCTCGATAATATTTTTATCCACCATATTCATATTGTATTATGGTATAATAGATGTAAACAATTTCAATATTTTTCTTCTTCTCCATCACCAAGTTTTAGGTTACTTCATCACTAAGAAACTAAGTTAAAAGACTATTACTTAATGACTCATATTCCATATACATTTGAAATAATTCCAATTATCTAATGAGTCTCGATAATATTTTTATCCACCATATTCATATTGTATTATGGTATAATAGATGTAAACAATTTCAATATTTTTCTTCTTCTCCATCACCAAGTTTTAGGTTACTTCATCACTAAGAAACTAAGTTAAAAGACTATTACTTATTGACACATATTCCATATACATTTGAAATATTTCAAATTATCTAATGAGTCTCGATAGTATATTTATTCACCGTATTCATATTGTATTATGGTATAATAGATGTAAACAATTTCAGTACTTTCTAATTCTCCATCACCAAATCTTAGGTTACTTCATCACTAAGAAACTAAGTTAAAATACTATTACTTAACGACACATATTCCATATACATTTGAAATAATTCAAATTATCTAATGAGTCTCGATAGTATATTTATCCACCATATTCATATTGTATTATGGTATAATAGATGTAAACAATTTCAATATTTTTCTTCTTCTCCATCACCAAATCTTAGGTTACTTCATCACTAAGAAACTAAGTTAAAAGACTATTACTTAACGACACATATTCCATATACATTTGAAATAATTCAAATTATCTAATGAGTCTCGATAGTATATTTATCCACCATATTCATATTGTTTTATGGTATAATAGATGTAAACAATTTCAATATTTTTCTTCTTCTCCATCGCCAAATTTTAGGTTACTTCATCACTAAGAAACTAAGTTAAAAGACTATTACTTAACGACACATATTCCATATACATTTGAAATAATTCAAATTATCTAATGAGTCTCGATAGTATATTTATCCACCATATTTATATTGTATTATAGTATAATAGATGTAAACAATTTCAGTATTTTCTAATTCGCCATCACCAAATTTAAGGTTACTTCATCACTAAGAAACTAAGTTAAAAGACTATTAATTAATGACACATATTTTGTATACATTTGAAATAATTAAAATTATCTAATGAGTCTCGATAGTATATTTATCCACCATATTCATATTGTATTATGGTATAATAGATGTAAACAATTTCAATATTTTGTAATTCTCCATCACCAAATCTTAGGTTACTTCATTACTAAGAAACTAAGTTAAAAGACTATTACTTAATGACACATATTCCATATACATTTGAAATTATTCAAATCATCTAATGAGTCTCGATAGTATATTTATCCACCATATTCATATTGTATTATGGTATAATGGATGTAAATAGTTTCAGTACTTTCTAATTCTCCATCACCAAATCTTAGGTTACTTCATCTCTAAGAAACTAAGTCAAAAAACTATTACTTAATGACACATATTCCATAAACATTTGAAATAATTCAAATTATCTAATGAGTATCGATAGTATATTTATCCACCATATTCATATTGTATTATGGTATAATAGATGTAAACAGTTTCAGTATTTTCTAATTCTCCATCACCAAATCTTAGGTTACTTCATTACTAAGAAACTAAGTTAAAAGACTATTACTTAATGACACATATTCCATATACATTTGAAATAATTCAAATTATCTAATGAGTCTCGATAGTGTATTTATCCACCATATTCATATTGTATTATGGTATAATAGATGTAAACAGTTTCAGTACTTTCTTATTCTCCATCACCAAATTTTAAGTTACGTCATCACTAAGAAACTAAGTTAAAAGACTATTAGTTAATGACACATATTCCACATACATTTGAAATAATTCCAATTATCTAATGAGTCTCGATAATATATTTATCCACCATATTCATATTGTATTATGGTATAATAGATGTAAACAATTTCAATATTTTTCTTCTTCTCCATCACCAAGTTTTAGGTTACTTCATCACTAAGAAACTAAGTTAAAAGACTATTACTTAATGACACATATTCCATATACATTTGAAATATTTCAAATTATCTAATGAGTCTCGATAGTATATTTATTCACCATATTCATATTGTATTATGGTATAATAGATGTAATCAATTTCAGTATTTTCTAATTCTCCATCACCAAATCTTAGGTTACTTCATTACTAAGAAACTAAGTTAAAAGACTATTACTTAATGACACATATTCCATATACATTTGAAATAATTCAAATTATCTAATGAGTCTCAATAGTATATTTATCCACCATATTCATATTGTATTATGGTATAATAGATGTAAACAGTTTCAGTACTTTCTTATTCTCCATCACCAAATTTTTAAGTTACTTCATCACTAAGAAACTAAGTTAAAAGACTATTACTTAATGACACATATTCCGTATACATTTGGAATAATTTAAATTATCTAATGAGTCTCGATAATATATTTATCCACCATATTCATATTGTATTATGGTATAATAGATGTAATCAATTTCAATATTTTCTAATTCTCCATCACCAAATCTTAGGTTACTTCATCACTAAGAAACTAAGTTAAAAAACTATTACTTAATGACATATATTCCATATACATTTGAAATAATTCAAATTATCTAATGAGTCTCGATAGTATATTTATCCACCATATTCATATTGTATTATGGTATAATATATGTAAACAGTTTCTATATTTTCTAATTCTCCATCACCAAATCTTAGGTTACTTCATTACTAAGAAACTAAGTTAAAAGACAATTACTTAATGACACATATTCCATATACATTTGAAATAATTCAAATCATCTAATGAGTCTCGATAGTATATTTATCCACCATATTCATATTGTATTATGGTATAATGGATGTAAACAGTTTCAGTACTTTCTAATTCTCCATCACCAAGTTTTATGTTACTTCATCACTAAGAAACTAAGTTAAAAGACTATTACTTAATGACACATATTCCATATACATTTGAAATATTTCAAATTATCTAATGAGTCTCGATAGTATATTTATTCACCATATTCATATTGTATTATGGTATAATAGATGTAATTAATTTCAGTATTTTCTTATTCTCCATCACCAAATTTTAATTTACTTCATCACTAAGAAACTAAGTTAAAAGACTATTACTTAATGACACATATTCCATATACATTCGAAATAATTCAAATTATCTAATGAGTCTCAATAGTATATTTATTCACCATATTCATATTGTATTATGGTATAATAGATGTAAACAGTTTCAGTATTTTCTAATTCTCCTTCACCAAATCTTAGGTTAATTCATCACTAAGAAACTAAGTTAAAAGACTATTACTTAATGACACATATTCTGTATACATTTGAAATAATTAAAATTATCTAATGAGTCTCGATAGTATATTTATCCACCATATTCATATTGTATTATGGTATAATAGATGTAAACAGTTTCAATATTTTCTAATTCTCCATCACCAATTCTTAGGTTACTTCATCACTAAGAAACTAAGTTAAAAGACTATTACTTAACGACACATATGCCATATACATTTGAAATAATTCAAATTATCTAATGAGTCTTGATAGTATATTTATCCACCATATTCATATTGTATTATGGTATAATAGATGTAAACAATTTCAATATTTTTCTTCTTCTCCATCACCAAATTTTAGGTTACTTCATCACTAAGAAACTAAGTTAGAAGACTATTGTTTAATGACACATATTCCATATACATTTGAAATAATTCAAATTATCTAATGAGTCTCGATAGTATATTTATCCACCATATTTATATTGTATTATGGTATAATAGATGTAAACAATTTCAGTATTTCTAATTCTCCATCACCAAATTTAAGGTTACTTCATCACTAAGAAACTAAGTTAAAAGACTATTACTAAATGACACATATTCCATATACATTTGAAATAATTCAAATTATCTAATGAGTCTCGATAGTATATTTATCCACCATTTTCATATTGTATTATGGTATAATAGATGTAAACAATTTCAATATTTTTCTTCTTCTCCATCATCAAATTTTAGGTTACTTCATCACCAAGAAACTAAGTTAAAAGACTATTACTTAATGACACATATTCCATATACATTTGAAATAATTTAAATGATCTAATGACTCTCGATAGTATATTTATCCACCATATTAATATTGTATTATGATATATTAGATGTAAACAATTTCAGTATTTTTCTTCTTCAGCATCACCAAATTTTAGGTTACATCTTCACCAAGAAACTAAGTTAAAAGACTATTAATTAATGACACATATTTCATATACATTGGTTATAATTCAAATTATCTAATGAGTCTCGATAGTATATTTATTCACCATATTCATATTGTATTATGGTATAATAAATGTAAACAGTTTCAGTATTTTCTAATTCTCCATCACCAAATCTTAGGTTACTTCATCACTAAGAAACTAAGTTAAAAGACTATGACTTAACGACACATATTCCATATACATTTGAAATAATTCAAATTATCTAATGAGTCTCGATAGTATATTTATCAACCATATTCATATTGTATTATGGTATAATAGATGTAAACAATTTCAATATTTTTCTTCTTCTCCATCACCAAATCTTAGGTTACTTCATCACTAAGAAACTAAGTTAAAAGACTATTACTTAACGACACATATTCGATATACATTTGAAATAATTCAAATTATCTAATGAGTCTCGATAGTATATTTATCCACCATATTTATATTGTATTATGGTATAATAGATGTAAACAATTTCAGTATTTTCTAATTCTCCATCACCAAATTTAAGGTTACTTCATCACTAAGAAACTAAGTTAAAAGACTATTACTTAATGACACATATTCTGTATACATTTGAAATAATTAAAATTATCTAATGAGTCTCGATAGTATATTTATCCACCATATTCATATTGTATTATGGTATAATAGATGTAAACAGTTTCAATATTTTCTAATTCTCCATCACCAAATCTTAGGTTACTTCATTACTAAGAAACTAAGTTAAAAGACTATTACTTATTGACACATATTCAATATACATTTGAAATAATTCAAATCATCTAATGAGTCACGATAGTATATTTATCCACCATATTCATATTGTATTATGGTATAATAGAAGTAAACAGTTTCAATATTTTCTAATTCTCCATCACCAAATCTTAGGTTACTTCATTACTAAGAAACTAAGTTAAAAGACTATTACTTAATGAAACATATTCCATATACGTTTGAAATAATTCAAATTATCTAATGAGTCTCGATAGTATATTTATCCACCATATTCATATTGTATTATTGTATAATAGATGTAAACAGTTTCAGTATTTTCTAATTCTCCATCACCAAATCTTAGGTTACTTCATTACTAAGAAACTAAGTTAAAAGACTATTACTTAATGACACATATTCCATATACATTAGAAATAATTCAAATTATCTAATGAGTCTCGATAGTATATTTATCCACCATATTCATATTGTATTATGGTATAATAGATGTACACAGTTTTAGTACTTTCTTATTCTCCATCACCAAATATTAAGTTACTTCATCACTAAGAAACTAAGTTAAAAGACTATTAGTTAATGACACATATTCCACATACATTTGAAATAATTCCAATTATCTAATGAGTCTCGATAATATATTTATCCACCATATTCATATTGTATTATGGTATAATAGATGTAAACAATTTAAATATTTTTCTTCTTCTCCATCACCAAGTTTTATGTTACTTCATCACTAAGAAACTAAGTTAAAAGACTATTACTTAATGACACATATTCCATATACATTTGAAATATTTCAAATTATCTAATGAGTCTCGATAGTATATTTATTCACCATATTCATATTGTATTATGGTATAATAGATGTAATTAATTTCAGTATTTTCTTATTCTCCATCACCAAATTTTAATTTACTTCATCACTAAGAAACTAAGTTAAAAGACTATTACTTAATGACACATATTCCCTATACATTTGGAATAATTCAAATTATCTAATGAGTCTCGATAATATATTTATCCACCATATTCATATTGTATTATGGTATAATAGATGTAAACAGTTTCAGTATTTTCTAATTCTCCTTCACCAAATCTTAGGTTACTTCATCACTAAGAAATTAAGTTAAAAAACTTTTACTTAATGACAAATATTCCATATACATTTGAAATAATTCAAATTATCTAATGAGTCTCGATAGTATATTTATCCACCATATTCATATTGTATTATGGTATAATAGATTTAAACAATTTCAATATTTTTCTTCTTCTCCATCACCAAATCTTAGGTTAGTTCATCACTAAGAAACTAAGTTAAAAGACTATTACTTAACGACACATATTCCATATACATTTGAAATAATTCAAATTATCTAATGAGTCTCGATAGTATATTTATCCACCATATTCATATTGTATTATGGTATAATAGATGTAAACAATTTCAATATTTTTCTTCTTCTCCATCACCAAATTTTAGGTTACTTCATCACTAAGAAACTAAGTTAAAAGACTATTAATCGATGACACATATTTTATATACATTGAAAATAATTCAAATTATATAATGAGTCTTGATAGTATATTTATTCATCATATTCATATTGTATTATGGTATAATAGATGTAAACAATTTCAGTATTTTCTTCTTCTCCATCTCCAAATTTTAGGTTACTCCATCACTAAGAAACTAAGTTAAAAGACTATTAACTGACGACCCATATTTTATATACATTAGAAATAATTCAAATTATATAATGAGTCTCAATAGTATATTTATTCACCATATTCATATTGTATTATGGTATAATAGATGTAAACAATTTCAATATTTTTCTTCTTCTCCATCACCAAATCTTAGGTTACTTCATCATTAAGAAACTAAGTTAAAAGACTATTAATTGATGAGACATATTTTATATACATTGAAAATAATTTAAATTATATAATGAGTCTCGATAGTATATTTATTCACCATATTCATATTGTATTATGGTATAATAGATGTAAAGAGTTTCAGTATTTTATAATTCTCCATCACCAAATTTTAGGTTACTTCATCACTAAGAAACTAAGTAAAAAGACTATTAATTGATGACACATATTTTATATACATTGAAAATAATTCAAATTATATAATGAGTCTTGATAGTATATTTATTCATCATATTCATATTGTATTATGGTTTAATAGATATAAACAATTTCAGTATTTTCTTCTTCTCCATCACCAAATTTTAGGTTACTCCATCACTAAGAAACTAAGTTAAAAGACTATTAATTGACGACCCATATTTTATATACATTAGAAATAATTCAAATTATATAATGAGTCTCAATAGTATATTTATTCACCATATTCATATTGTATTATGGTATAATAGATGTAAACAATTTCAATATTTTTCTTCTTCTCCATCACCAAATTTTAGGTTACTTCATCACTAAGAAACTAAGTTAAAAGACTATTAATTGATGACACATATTTTATATACATTAAAAATAATTTAAATTATATAATGAGTCTCGATAGTATATTTATTCACCATATTCATATTGTATTATGGTATAATAGATGTAAACAATTTCAATATTTTTCTTCTTCTCCATCACCAAATTTTAGGTTACTTCATTACTAAGAAACTAAGTTAAAAGACTATTAGTTGATGACACATATTTTATATACATTGAAAATAATTCAAATTATATAATGAGACTCAATAGTATATTTATTCACCATATTCATATTGTATTATGGTATAATAGATGTAAACAATTTCAATATTTTTCTTCTTCTCCATCACCAAATTTTAGGTTACTTCATCACTAAGAAACTAAGTTAAAAGACTATTAATTGATGACACATATTTTATATACATTGAAAATAATTCAAATTATATAATGAGTCTTGATAGTATATTTATTCATCATATTCATATTGTATTATGGTATAATAGATGTAAACAATTTCAGTATTTTCTTCTTCTCCATCACCAAATTTTAGGTTACTCCATCACTAAGAAAGTAAGTTAAAAGACTATTAATTGACGACTCATATTTTATATACATTAGAAATAATTCAAATTATATAATGAGTCTCAATAGTATATTTATTCACCATATTCATATTGTATTATGGTATAATAGATGTAAACAATTTCAATATTTTTCTTCTTCTCCATCACCAAATTTTAGGTTACTTCATCACTAAGAAACTAAGTTAAATGACTATTAATTGATGACACATATTTTATAAACATTGAAAATAATTTAAATTATATAATGAGTCTCGATAGTATATTTATTTACCATATTCATATTGTATTAAGGTATAATAGATGTAAACAATTTCAATATTTTTCTTCTTCTCCATCACAAAATTTTAGGTTACTTCATCACTAAGAAACTAAGTTAAAAGACTATTAATTGATAACACATATTTCATATACATTTGAAATAATTTAAATTATATAATGAGTCTCGATAGTATATTTATTCACCATATTCATATTGTATTATGGTATAATAGATGTAAACAGTTTCAGTATTTTCTAATTCTCCATCACCAAATTTTAGGTTACTTCATCACTAAGAAACTAAGTTAAAAGACTATTACTTACACTACAAAAAAAACAATTTTTGGTAGCGCATCTACGAAAGCGCTTTTAAGAGAAAACGCTTTCGTAGCCTTTAAAAAAAATTCGCTTAAAAAAAGCGCTTTTATAGGGTTTCCTACGAAAGCGCTTTTCAGAAAGCGCTTTCATAGGTATTTGAAATATCTAACTTACGAAAGCGCTTTTGAAAAGCGCTCTTATAGGTGGCCCTATAAAAGCGCTTTTGAAAAGCGCTCTGAAAGGGGGACCTACGAAAGCGCTTTCTAAAGCGCTCTTATATGGGGGGCATACGAAAGCGCTTTTTACCTCAGAAGCGCTCTCATATGGGGGGCATACGAAAGCGCTTTTAAAAGCGCTTTCGTAGGTTGTTTTTATAATTAAATTAAAAATCCCTAAATCTGATATTTGCCCTCACTTGGTAAATTCGTTCGTTCAGTCTTCTTCATTTCTTCGTCTTCTTCATTTCTGCCGTCTTCGTCGTCGCCGCCGTTCGTTCCGTCTTCTTCAGTCGTCGCTGCCGTTCATTCCGTCTTCTCCATCTTGGTAAGTTTCTTCTTCTTCCATTATCTTCTTCCATTATCTGTTCATCTTATATTAAACAAAAACCTACATCTTGAACAAGCTTAACCTACATTTCTGTTTCGCCTTAAATTGGTTCAATGAAATTCATTGTTGTGTTCTTGGGAGTTTTGGGCTAGCTTTTATTCCAGTATTGATTATGAGTAATGTTTAAGGAGGGATGGTAAATGTTGCTTCCACGGCCAAGGTTTAGTTCCAGTTAACCATAGAATTAATTATTAGATTTGGACGGTTCAGATTGGCTTATGCATGATAACTTTGGGTATTGGCTGCGTGAAAATGGGGTTTATTGAAGATAGTTAGTCTCATTGTTAGATGGTATGATTATTTTTATTAAGGAGTGGAACAAGGACATATTTGGAAAACATTTGTTTATAAGGTGATGATGATAATTAGGAATGAAATTATGTTGGATGTTCATGAGTTAGGTTAAACTTTGGATTATTGAATTGAACAAAGTTTTAATTTCATGAGTAAATTTGACATTGAATTGAATATTGGGGTGTGATTCTTGAAGTTGACTTGTTAAACAATTATATGATTCTTGAATTGTGTTGAACTTTGTTCTTGAAAATTCATGATATATTTGAATTATTGAATATGCATAAGTCTTGATTTCTTGAACAGTGTAAAAAGAATGAAAAGAGGAATAGGTTGATTGATGAGTATCTTTGTTTTAGAACAAGAGTCTAGAGTATAAATGTTAGATTCATGTTAGTTCATGGCTGTTGGTATCAAATCATGGTGAATTGGTGAATTTGATGTTGAATCCGGATAAATTTTGTTGATAACTTTTGGATGTCGAATTATACCGGAACTCTTGAATACCTTGTCAATTGAACTTTAAAATTGTTTGATGCCTATTCTTGCATTTTGTTACGTTTTTGGATTAATGCGATTGAGTTACACCGTTTTTGTTGAGGTTTTTCAAGCCACTCTTTATTGAGGTATAAGGTTGTCCGGTATTAGAAGACCATGAAAATTGTTCAATTAATTATTTCTAATCATTTAGAATAGTTTGTTTTTGTAATTGTCAAACACCAGTACCATTTCAATTGATTTCAGAACTAATTTTATGTGCGTTTTTGTGAATAAAATATGTTGTCCAGACTTGGTTCCATGTACATATTTCGCCTTAATTTTCCGTTTGACATTTATCCGCATTTAATTGAATCTTTCGTGAATGTTAATGCTTAATTTTCTTGTTTCTGTTAGCAACTTCCGATTAACTTGTGTTATGATAACAATGCTGCCCCATTTCTAGTCTGAGTATCTTAAACCATTTCATCCTATTTCCATATGCAATGTGATATATGAACTTGTTACTAAAAATATGGTGAATCGTGTGAAGCATTTATTTTATAGTATCAGTTCATCGCATCAACCTTATGTTGACTTTGTGAATTCACTATTTCTATTATTTGTGTTGTATTATTGTCATAGCTTTCCCAAACATTGAAAATATATATGTGACATTTATTGTGAACCTTTATGTTAAAATAGTATATATCTTTCGACAATCGATCCGAAATATTGAATAACATTCTATGAAATTGCAGCGTTTCCCGGCCTAGTTCGACGTACGACGCTCATTCTCCGCGTTTCTTAGAGTTCAAAACATCTGAGAGGTAACTTTCTTCCTCAAATTACTGGTATATATTGTGATGAATTTGTCTTAAATTGTCTTTCGTATGTTGCATTTTCTTGATACGGATTCATTCCGTGTATACTTTGCGTTTTGACATAAACGCAGTATACTACTGTTTTGTGCACTAATTAGTTGATATGGATAAGACATGGATGTATTCCAATCGATTGTCGAAATACTACGAGAATGGTGTTTCCGAGTTTGTTAAGTTTGCTGTTGCGTACGCCAAAGACCCCAGTCGTATGACATGTCCCTGTTTGTATTGCTGTTATGGGAACCGGGTTGACGCAGTTCAGTTGGCATCGCATTTAATTCGGTATGGAATTGATAGGAGTTATACATGTTGGAATATGCATGGTGAGAAAAGTAACGGGAATGTTGAATCGGGGTATGCAAGGACCTATGTTTCAAATGATGATTGCACAGATACATACGATTATGATCGAGTCGAAGAAATTGCAGAAGCGCTTGAAGAAGATCTTAACGATTGTCCCAAAATGTTCGAGAGGTTGGTAAGCGATGCAGAGAAACCGTTGTATAATGGTTGTACAAAATTCACAAGATTGTCTGCGGTGTTAAAGTTGTACAACTTAAAATCCGGCAATGGATGGTCGGATAAAAGTTTCAGAGTTATTAGCCCTTATGAAAGATATGCTACCAGAGGATAATGTTCTTCCCAATCGAACGTATGAGGCCAAAAAGATGTTGTACTCCATTGGCATGAGCTATGATAAGATACATGCGTGTCCAAAAGATTGCGTTTTGTTTCGAAACGAGTATGCATCGTTAAATGAGTGTCCTAAATGCGGTGCCCCTCGATATAAGAAAAAGTTGTCTCCGGCAAAAGTCTTATGGTATTTTCCTATAATCCCGAGATTTAGACGGATGTATCATAGTGAAACCGATTCAAGACAATTGACTTGGCATTCAGATGAAAGAATTATTGATGGAAAATTTCGACATCCGGCAGATTCTCCACAGTGGATGAAAATTGATAATGATTATCCTGAATTTGGAAAAGAAGCAAGAAACCTTCGCTTGGCATTGTCTACTGATGGAATGAACCCACACGGTATTCAAAGTATCTTGCATAGCACATGGCCTGTGATTCTTATGATTTATAACCTACCTCCATGGCTATGTATGAAGCGTAAGTACATGATGTTGTCTATGTTAATTTCTGGGCCTAAACAACCAGGAAATGACATAGACGTATACTTGGAACCATTAATCGAAGATTTGAAGATTTTGTGGGAGAACGGTGTGGAGGTTTATGATGGTTATAGGAAAGAAAGTTTCAACTTGAGGGCGATGTTGTTTGGAACAATTAACGATTTTCCAGCATACGGCAATCTATCCGGGTATAGCATTAAAGGTGAAAAAGCGTGTCCTGTTTGTGAAGACGGAACCGATACCATGCGATTGAAACTTTGTCAGAAGAATGTCTTTCTCGGTCATCGTAGATTCTTAACTTCTAAACATCAGTATCGTGGATGGAGAAAAGCGTTCAACGGAGATACCGAACAACGTAGAGCTCCGCCTGGTTTGACAGGTGAAATTTTTTTTGAAAAGGTGAAAGATGTGAATATTCAGTTTGGCAAGCCTTTTGCACATAAAGTTGTCACAGGTGGGTGGAAGAAGAGGTCGATTTTTTTTGAATTGCCATATTGGAAATCTTTGTACGTAAGACATTTTCTTGATGTGATGCATATTGAAAAAAATGTATTTGACAATGTTATTGGTACGTTACTCAATATAAAAGGGAAGTCTAAGGATGACCTTAAATCAAGGGAGGACTTGGTAGACATGGGAATAAGAACTGAACTGGGACCCGTGAAGAAAGGAAGACGAACATACCTACCACCTGCTGTTTACACTCTATCTAGAATGGAGAAAAAAATATTGTGTAAGTTTCTGAGTGAAGTTAAAGTTCCAGAAGGCTACTCATCAGATATTAGAAGACTTGTGTCTATGAAAGACCTCAAGTTAAAGAGTTTAAAGACGCATGATTGCCATGTTATAATGGAACATTTTCTACCGATAGGTATACGTTCTATTCTGCCAGAAAAGGTAAGAAGCGCAATAACTAAATTGTGTTTTTTCTTCAAGTCAATTTGCAGTAAGGTGATCGATCCTAAGATCTTGCCAACATTGCAAAAAGAAAAAGTTGTTACTTTGTGTGAGCTTGAAATGTATTTTCCTCCCTCGTTTTTTGACATAATGGTTCATCTTGTCGTTCATCTTGTGAAAGAGACACAATTGTGCGGACCAGCTTATATGAGATGGATGTACCCTGCTGAACGTTATATGAAAATATTAAAAGGGTATGTGAAAAATCGGAGTCGACCAGAGGGTTGTATTGCCGAAAGATACATTGTTGAAGAAGCGGTTGAGTTTTGTACTGATTATCTGTCAAATGTTCAGTCAATTGGACTCCCCAAATCTCATGTTGTTGAAAAAAAAGAAGGTAAGAAGCTAATTGGAAATAAAGTTGTGACAGTATCAAGGGTCGAACAAGATCAAGTGCATTTGTATGTTTTGCACAATGAGATTGAGGTTGAGCCATATGTCGATATACACAAGGGTGTTCTTCGAGGTTTAAATTCGAATAGAAATGAGAATTGGATTGTACGAGAGCACAATCGAAGTTTCATACCATGGTTTAAGGAACATATTTATTCAAAGTATCGTTCAGATCCCGCCTCAGTGACAGAAAGGTTGAGATGTTTAGCATATGGTCCAAGTTTGGTTGCGTTTTCTTATAGCGCATACGCAATTAATGGATACACATTTTATACCAAAGAACAAGATGATAAAAGTACTGTGCAAAATAGTGGTGTCACCTTGGTAGCTGAAGCAATGCACATATCTAGTATGAAGGACTTAAACCCGAAATTTGCAAATCTGTCGTATTTTGGGGTTATCGAGCGCATTTGGGTCTTTGATTACGAGAAATTTCAGATTCCTATATTCAGTTGCAAGTGGGTTGAAAATAATAATGGTATACGGATGGATAAGTCAGGATTTTTGCAAGTTGATCTTAACAGGGCGGGGTACAAAGATGAGCCTTTCATTCTAGCCTCTCAAGCTAAACAAGTGTTCTATGTCACTGATCCGACAAGTACGAAATGGTCTATACTGCTTTTCTCTAACAAAGTAATTGATGAAAAGATTGGAGACCAAGGCGATACTGGTGTTGACATTGAATCTTTTACCAGAAATGATCAAAATGATAATGAATCATGCATTAAAAATGATCATAATGAGGGTACTTGGATCAATCCAACCGTCCGCGTTGTTACGAGACGAGTATAACATATTCCTACCAAGAAAAGAAAGAGATGTTAGTGAAAAAGGTAATAGTATATATAATTATAGACAATGTCATTCAATAAAATGTATATATATGCCATTTCATTTTTTTCATTATAGTATAATATATATAGCCTATATCATTTCATTTTTTTCATTATAGTATAATATATATAGCCTATATCATTTCATTTTTTTCATTATAGTATAATATATATTGCTTATATCATTTCATTTTTTTCATTATAGTATAATATATATAGCCTATATCATCCAGTAAAATTTAAATATACGTCATTTCATTTTTTTGCTTTATGGAATTTATGAAATATTTGTTATCTGACATCTTTGCTTTATGGAATTTTATTTATGTTTCAATGTACGACGCTCATTCTCTGCGTTTCTTAGAGTTCGAAACATCTGAGAGGTAACTTTCTTCCTCAAATTACTGGTATATATTGTGATGAATTTGTCTTAAATTGTCTTTCGTATGTTGCATTTTCTTGATACGGATTCATTCCGTGTATACTTTGCGTTTTGACTGAAAATTTGTTATCTGACATCTTAGTTTTTTGAAATATTTAGGATTGTTTTATTTATGTTTTGATGTAGGTATATTTCTTTTTCATTCTTTATCAGTTCGAAACTATTTAATCATAAATTTAATAGTATCCATCTTTTCATTCTATTTAATCCATTGTCCGAAATATTGAATAACATTCTATTTAATTCATTCCGTGTATACTTTGCGTTTTGACAGAAAATGTATCACGATGTTCCACAAGGAGATGTTCCACAAGATAATTCAGAATATGTTCCTCAAGGAGATGTTCCACAAGATAATGTTCCACAAGACACTTCAGATAAGGACATCACACGAGGCATAACTATCATGCGGGGAATCATCCGTGATAGAGATAGAGGTATTACGTATAATTTAGATTGGAATAATGATGACCAACTAATTGGGCCTAATTCTGCAAAGCTGACAAGCTACATCGGTACGCTTGTTCGTATGCACATTCTGATCACCACTACTAGCTGGAAAAAAGGAGAGTTGGATGCTAAAGAAAGAATTTGGACCGAGATAAAGGTATCATATATGGTTGTTGTTATTTGCTTTATTTTGACGAAAATATTGTTTTTAAATTACATATACTAACACCCTCTATGCATATGTTTTTTTGTAGAGGTCTTTTAACATTGAAGATGCCCGCAAAAAGTATATAATGGGCTTGGCTGGAAAAAGACATAGAGGGTGGAGAAATGTTTTGACAAATAAGTTTCTTAAAGACGATGAAGGAAATTTTGTTGAAGAGGAACCTGAACGACCAAAAAAATATGAGAGCTTCATTACACCCGAAGAATGGGTTGCTTTTGTGGGCCAAAGAAAAGACGATAATTTCAAGAAAGTGAGTGCTGTAAATCGGGATAGAGCGTCAAAACCCGCATATCCATATAAAAAAGGTTGTTTGGGATATGCACGCTTACAGGAAAAAATTGTAAGTAAATCTCAATTCTACGATCTTATTAATTATCTCAATGTGTATTATTAATTTGTAACAATGTGTATTGATGATTTTATTATTTGTAACAATGCGTAGTTGGAGGAGACGCAGAGTGACGAAACATCACTACCTGCACATGTGCTGTGGAAGGAAGCTCGTGTTGGCAGAGATAAAGTTGTTAACCCCGATCTGCAACATATTTATGATGAGTGTGTAAGTATACCATTATGTCTTTAATTAATATATAATTAACGTTGTGTCTTTAATTATCGATATTTAAATGAATTACAGGAGACTATATCGCAATCGGTATCCTCGGGTGATGACTCGAATATCAGGAGCGTACTCAGTCGAGCACTATGTGTTGCTGAGTATCCGGGACGAGTGAGGGGTAAAGGCCATGGTGTGACTCCTACCTCTCTATATAACAATCCAAGAAAAAGAAATCCTAGCAATGCGGAAGTGATGCAAACATTGCAGGATTTATAAGCACAAGTCCATGAACTGCAGAGGGACAAAGAGAGGTATATGGTCGAAAGGAGCAGTTCACAGTTGAAAGAAACTAGTGACAAGGCTAGTATCAACCGTCAACAAAATTTTCCCGAGGTAATTAAGATGATAATCCATTATATTTAGAGAAAGTATAATTATAACGGTTATTATTGTCAACATTAAAGGAAGTCTAACGGTTATTATTAGTTTAGGGCATTTCATGTTGTCAGCTGTATCTAGCTTCTCCGACTTATCGGGTAGTTGGCAAGGGAAAAGTGCACAACACCTCGGGAGATTTAATTCACCATAGACCGCTCCCGGATGGCCACATGAAGGTATCGGTTGATGTTGTTTTAGATATGAATGCATTGCTACCGGTACCTGACATTGTTGCGGAGACCACATTGCTGCGAGATGCAGTAGGATCTTTTGTGGCATGGCCATCAGACCTCATCTGCATAGATGATCAGGTATTTTGAAAACCATTATGAATCTTTAAGTATTCAACTGACAGTTCTGACCTGAATTTTATACATGGTAATTTTAGACTCCTGCAAAACCCGCATCTAAGGATAAAGGGATTTTGCAGCGCGGCGAGTCTATTGCATCGCAAAGACAGGTACTTTTATAGTGTTTCATTTATGATCGGAATAAAAAACTGCATAACTTTGTATCTTACATAATTCTATATGATTTTTAAGGTACCTTCTCAAGATCAGTCACAGCAGGTGAGCCAGAAATGTAGTAGGGTTCCACCTAAGAAGAAGGTTCCTGTCCGTAAATTTGTGCCTAGGTATCGACAGTGTCTGGAGACACTAGTTGGCACATCAAATTTGATGAATGATGGAATTCGTCAAATCGATGTGGATGAAATTGTCTTTGGTTTTCCATGTACCGAAACAATTGGATTAGAGGACATGGAACGAATCTTTCATCATCGAGAGTTAGGCATCAGTGTGATGCACTCGTACATCCGGTAACCCGATCAATATATTATTTAATTGGTTGAACATTTTTTTTAAACATTTAATTGAAATAGTCTAATATTAATTATGTTTTTATTTAAGGATGTTATTTGACAAATAGATGCGCGGGAATCAATTGTCAAATAGATTCCGTTTCGTGTCTTCCTCCCGTGTTAGCGGAGCAACAATTTCTAGGGAACCTGATTCAGTAAGAGAACACTTGGTCGAAAGATTCAGGACAACTGCCAGTACAGAGAGCTTGTATCTTTTGCCTTATAATACAGGGTTAGATTTTCATTCTAAGCTCCTTTTAATATTTGTATTTTTTACATTAAAATTCGCTTCTAAATTGTTGCTTTAATTTATAGATGTCACTGGTTGTTGCTTGCAATCAATCCCATAAAAGAAGTGGTCTATTACCTGAATTCGGTTGACGGTGATTGGACAAATTATCCTGAAATGAAGCTAGTGATTGATACGTAAGTGACATTATTCTAAATATTCGTTTGTGTTTATATATTTAATTATTTCAATGTCATTGTTCTAAATAAATATTTTAATTTTGTCATCAGTTCAATACAAGTATTCCGATGTCAAAGGGGAGTACGAGTACCACGGTCTAGATCAAACAACATTAATTGGATCAAAGTACAGGTATATAAATTTCAACAATTTTGCTTATAATATTTATGTTACTTGATAAATCAATAGATGTGTATAATCTTATTTGTTTTTCTATGTAGTGCCCTCAACAACAAAACGGCATAGATTGCGGATACTTTGTTTTGATGTTTATCAAAGAAATCATTCAAATGAATGAAATCGAGATTCCAATCACGGTATGGATTTATACTTTGTTTTATTACTTATCGGATTTTGCATATAATTTATTACATTAAACTAAATCACGCATATATTTTGTTTTGTAATGTAGTATTTTGATCAATACAATTGTCCATATTACTCGCCACGTCAATTGGAAGAACTCAAAGAGGAGTTGTGCCAATATTTTATTGAGCTAAGAATCTTATAATAAGGTACGAATACATTGTTGTGTGAAAATTGGTTAATTATGAATATATTGTTTTGTGTATACAACACTGGCCGTGTTATTATGTTCATATTGCAGGATCAGGACCTTGGATATATATGTAGATTAGGATTGATTTACTTAGTGTTATATAGCTGATTTCTTAGGGTGTATTTTGTTACGTTTAAAAACATGTTAATATTGAATTACCATGGTGTATATATATTTTGGATATGAATTGATTATAATGGTATTTGTATATATATATATATAATATTTGGTATTTGAATTACATTTGGTATTTGGATTAAAACTAATATATATTGGTATTTCTAGATTAGATTGTAAAATACCGGTTTAAGAATTACAGGTTTGCTGCAAAAAAATGCAGGTTTAGAAGTTTTATAAATTTTAGATTTTTCAGTAGAAAACCTATGAAAGCGCTTTTTTCTTAAAAGCGCTTTCATAGGTAGGCCTACGAGAGCGCTTTTAGCTGAACAAAAAGCGCTCTTATAGGCCTACTTTATACACATTCTGAATACACCTATGAGAGTGCTTTTTCAGAAAAAAACGCTCTCGTAGGCCTACCTATGAAAGCTCTTTTAAGAAAAAAGCGCTTTCATAGGTAGGCCTACGAGAGCGCTTTTAGCTGAACAAAAAGCGCTCTTATAGGCCTACTTTATACGCATTCTGAATACACCTATGAAAGCGCTTTTTAAGAAAAAAGCTCTCTCGTAGGCCTACCTATGAAAGCGCTTTTAAGAAAAAAGCGCTTTCATAGGTAGGCCTACGAGAGCGCTTTTTTCTGAACAAAAAGCGCTGCTAAAACCTTTAGCAGCGCCACCTACGAGAGCGCTTTTAAAGCCCAAAAAAAGTGCTTTCGTAGGTTATTTCCGGCATAGTGTTAATGACACATATTCCATATACATATGAAATAATTCAAATTATCTAATGAGCCTCGATAGTATATTTATTCACCATATTCATATTGTATTAGGGTATAATAGATGTAAACTGTTTCAGTATTTTTTTATTCTCTATCACTAAATCTTAGGTTACTTCATCACTAAGAAACTAAGTTAAAAGACTATTACTTAATGACACATATTCCATATACATTTGAAATAATTCAAATTATCTAATGAGTCTCGATAGTATAATTATTCACCATATTCATATTATATTATGGTATAATAGATGTAAACTGTTTCAGTATTTTCTAATTCTCCATCACCAAATCTTAGGTTACTTCTTGACCAAGAAACTAAGTTAAAAGACTATTAATTAATGACACATATTCCATATACATTAGATATAATTCAAATTATATAATGAGTCTCGATAGTATATTTATTCACCATATTCATATTGTATTATGGTATAATAGATGTAAACAATTTCAGTATTTTCTTCTTCTCCATCACAGAATTTTAGGTTACTTCATCACTAAGAAACTAAGTTAAAAGACTATTAATTGATGACACATATTTTATATACATTGAAAATAATTCAAATTATCTAATGAGTCTCGATAGTATATTTATTCATAATATTCATATTGTATTATGGTATAATAGATGTAAACAATTTCAGTATTTTCTTATTCTCCATCACCAAATCTTAGGTTACTTCATCACTAAGAAACTAAGTTAAAAGACTATTACTTAATGACAAATATTCCATATACTTTTTGAAATAATTCAAATTATCTAATGAGTCTCGAAAGTATATTTATCCACCATATTCATATTGTATTAAGGTATAATAGATGTAAACAGTTTCAGTATTTTCTAATTCTCCATCACCAAATCTTAGGTTACTTCATCACTAAGAAACTAAGTTAAAAGACTATTACTTAATGACACATATTCCATATACATTTGAAATAATTCAAATTATCTAATGAGTCTCGATAGTATATTTATTCACCATATTCATATTCTATTATGGTATCATAGATGTAAACAATTTCAGTATTTTCTTCTTCTCCATCACCAAATTTTAGGTTACTTCATCACTAAGAAACTAAGTTAAAAGACTATTAATTGATGACACATATTTTATATACATTAAAAATAATTCAAATTATATAATGAGTCTTGATAGTATATTTATTCATCATTTTCATATTGTATTATGGTATAATAGATGTAAACAATTTCAGTATTTTCTTCTTCTCCATCACCAAATTTTAGGTTACTTCATCACTAAGAAACTAAGTTAAAAGACTATTAATTCATGACACATATTTTATATACATTAGAAATAATTCAAATTATATAATGAGTCTCAATAGTATATTTATTCACCATATTCATATTGTATTATGGTATAATAAATGTAAACAATTTCAATATTTTTCTTCTTCTCCATCACCAAATTTTAGGTTACTTCATCACTAAGAAACTAAGTTAAAAGACTATTAGTTGATGACACATATTTTATATACATTGAAAATAATTCAAATTATATAATGAGTCTCAATAGTATATTTATTCACCATATTCATATTGAATTATGGTATAATAGATGTAAACAATTTCAATATTTTTCTTCTTCTCCATCACAAAATTTTAGGTTACTTCATCACTAAGAAACTAAGTTAAAAGACTATTAATTGATGACACATATTTTATATACATTGAAAATAATTCAAATTATATAATGAGTCTTGATAGTATAATTATTCATCATATTCATATTGTATTATGGTATAATAGATGTAAACAATTTAAGTATTTTCTTCTTCTCCATCACCAAATTTTAGGTTACTCAATCACTAAGAAACTAAGTTAAAAGACTATTAATTGACGACCCATATTTTATATACATTAGAAATAATTCAAATTATATAATGAGTCTCAATAGTATATTTATTCACCATATTCATATTGTATTATGGTATAATAGATGTAAACAATTTCAATATTTTTCTTCTTCTCCATCACCAAATTTTAGGTTACTTCATCACTAAGAAACTAAGTTAAAAGACTATTAATTGATGACACATATTTTATATACATTGAAAATAATTCAAATTATATAATGAGACTCGATAGTATATTTATTCATCATATTCATATTGTATTATGGTATAATAGATGTAAATAGTTTCAGTATTTTCTAATCCTCCATCACCAAATTTTAGGTTACTTCATCACTAAGAAACTAAGTTAAAAGACTATTACTTAATTACACATATTCCATATACATATGAAATAATTCAAATTATCTAATGAGTCTCGATAGTATATTTATTCACCATATTCATATTGTATTAGGGTATAATAAATGTAAACTGTTTCAGTATTTTTTTATTCTCTATCACTAAATCTTAGGTTACTTCATCACTAAGAAACTAAGTTAAAAGACTATTACTTAATGACACATATTCCATATACATTTAAAATAATTCAAATTATATAATGAGTCTCAATAGTATATTTATTCACCATATTCATATTGTATTATGGTATAATAGATGTAAACAATTTCAATATTTTTCTTCTTCTCCATCACCAAATTTTAGGTTACTTCATCACTAAGAAACTAAGTTAAAAGACAATTAATTGATGACACATATTTTATATACATTGAAAATAATTCAAATTATATAATGAGGCTCGATAGTATATTTATTCACCATATTCATATTGTATTATGGTATAATAGATGTAAACAATTTCAATATTTTTCTTCTTCTCCATCACCAAATTTTAGGTTACTTCATCACTAAGAAACTAAGTTAAAAGACTATTACTTAATGACAAATATTCCATATACATTTGAAATAATTCAAATTATCTAATGAGTCTCGATAGTATATTTATTCACCATATTCATATTGTATTATGGTATAATAGATGTAAACAGTTTCAGTATTTTCTAATTCTCCATCACCAAATTTTAGGTTACTTCATCACTAAGAAACTAAGTTAAAAGACTATTACTTAATTACACATATTCCATATACATATGAAATAATTCAAATTATATAATGAGTCTCGATAGTATATTTATTCACCATATTCATATTGTATTAGGGTATAATAAATGTAAACTGTTTCAGTATTTTTTTATTCTCTATCACCAAATCTTAGGTTACTTCATCACTAAGAAACTAAGTTAAAGGACTATTACTTAATGACACATATTTCATATACATTTGAAATAATTCAAATTATATAATGAGTCTCGATAGTAAATTTATTCACCATATTCATATTGTATTATGGTATAATAGATGTAAACAATTTCAATATTTTTCTTCTTCTCCATCACCAAATTTTAGGTTACTTCATCACTAAGAAACTAAGTTAAAAGACTATTACTTAATGACACATATTCCATATACATTTGAAATAATTCAAATTATATAATGAGTCTCGATAGTATATTTATTCACCATATTCATATTGTATTATGCTATAATAGATGTAAACTGTTTCAGTATTTTTTTATTCTCTATCACCAAATCTTAGGTTACTTCATCACTAAGAAACAAAGTTAAAAGACTATTACTTAATGACACATATTTCACATACATTTGAAATAATTCAAATTATCTAATGAGTCTCGATAGTATATTTATTCACCATATTCATATTGTATTATGGTATAATAGATGTAAACTGTTTCAGTATTTTCTAATTCTCCATCACAAATCTTAGGTTACTTCTTTACCAAGAAACTAAGGTAAAAGACTATTAATTAATGACACATATTCCATATACATTAGAAATAATTCAAATTATATAATGAGTCTCGATAGTATATTTATTCACCATATTCATATTGTATTATGGTATAATAGATGTAAACAATTTCAGTATTTTCTTCTTCTCCATCACAGAATTTTAGGTTACTTCATCACTAAGAAACTAAGTTAAAAGACTATTAATTGATGACACATATTTTATATACATTAAAAATAATTCAAATTATCTAATGAGTCTCGATAGTATATTTATTCACCATATTCATATTGTATTATGGTATAATAGATGTAAACAATTTCAATATTTTCTTATTCTCCATCACCAAATCTTATGTTACTTCATCACTAAGAAACTAAGTTAAAAGACTATTACTTAATGACAAATATTCCATATACATTTTCAAATAATTCAAATTATCTAATGAGTCTCGGTAGTATATTTATCCACCATATTCATATTGTATTAAGGTATAATAGATGTAAACAGTTTCAGTATTTTCTAATTCTCCATCACCAAATCTTAGGTTACTTCATCACTAAGAAACTAAGTTAAAAGACTATTAATTGATGACACATATTTCATATACATTTGAAATAATTCAAATTATCTAATGAGTCTCGATAGTATATTTATCCACCTCATTCATATTGTATTATGGTATAATAGATGTAAACAACTTCAATATTTTTCTTCTTCTCCATCACCAAATTTTAGGTTACTTCATCACTAAGAAACTAAGTTAAAAGACTATTACTTAATGACACATATTCCATATACATTTGAAATAATTCAAATTATCTAAAGAGTCTCGATAGTATATTTATCCACGATATTCATATTGTATTATGGTATAATAGATGTAAATTGTTTCAGTATTTTCTAATTCTCCATCACAAATCTTAGGTTACTTCTTGACCAAGAAATTAAGTTAAAAGACTATTAATTAATGACACATATTCCATATACATTAGAAATAATTCAAATTATATAATGAGTCTGGATAGTATATTTATTCACCATATTCATATTGTATTATGGTATAATAGATGTAAACAATTTCAATATTTTCTTATTCTCCATCACCAAATCTTAGGTTACTTCACCACTAAGAAACTAAGTTAAAAGACTATTACTTAATGACAAATATTCCATATACTTTTTGAAATAATTCAAATTATCTAATGAGTCTCGATAGTATATTTATCCACCATATTCATATTGTATTAAGGTATAATAGATGTAAACAGTTTCAGTATTTTCTAATTCTCCATCACCAAATCTTATTTTACTTCATCACTAAGAAACTAAGTTAAAAGACTATTACTTAATGACACATATTCCATATACATTTGAAATAATTCAAATTATCTAATGAGTCTCGATAGTATATTTATTCACCATATTCATATTGTATTATGGTATAATAGATGTAAACAGTTTCAGTATTTTCTAATTCTCCATCACCAAATCTTAGGTTACTTCCTCACTAAGAAACTAAGATAAAAGACTATTACTTAATGACACATATTCCATATACATTTTAAATAATTCAAATTATCTAATGAGTCTCGATAGTATATTTATTCACCATATTCATATTGTATTATGGTATAATAGATGTAAACAGTTTCAGTATTTTCTAATTCTCCATCACCAAATCTTAGGTTACTTCATCACTAAGAAACTAAGTTAAAAGACTATTATTTAATGACACATATTCCATATACATTTGAAATAATTCAAATTATCTAATGAGTCTCGATAGTATATTTATCCACCACATTCATATTGTATTATGGTATAATAGATGTAAACAACTCCAGTATTTTCTAATTCTCCATCACCAAATCTTAGGTTACTTCATCAGTAAGAAACTAAGTTAAAAGACTATTACTTAATGACACATATTTCATATACATTTAAAATAATTCAAATTATCTAATGAGTCTCGATAGTATATTTATCCACGATATTCATATTGTATTATGGTATAATAGATGTAAATTGTTTCAGTATTTTCTAATTCTCCATCACAAATCTTAGGTTACTTCTTGACCAAGAAACTAAGTTAAAAGACTATTAATTAATGACACATATTCCATATACATTAGAAATAATTCAAATTATATAATGAGTCTGGATAGTATATTTATTCACCATATTCATATTGTATTATTGTATAATAGATGAAAACAATTTCAGTATTTTCTTCTTCTCCATCACAGAATTTTAGGTTACTTCATCACTAAGAAACTAAGTTAAAAGACTATTAATTGATGACACATATTTTATATACATTGAAAATAATTCAAATTATCTAATGAGTCTCGTTAGTATATTTATTCATCATATTCATATTGTATTATGGTATAACAGATATAAACAATTTCAGTATTTTCATATTCTCCATCACCAAATCTTAGGTTACTTCATCACTAAGAAACTAAGTTAAAAGACTATTACTTAATGACAAATATTCCATATACTTTTTGAAATGATTCAAATTATCTAATGAGTCTCGATAGTATATTTATTCACCATATTCATATTGTATTATGGTATAATAGATGTAAACAGTTTCAGTATTTTCTAATTCTCCATCACCAAATCTTAGGTTACTTCATCACTAAGAAACTAAGTTAAAAGACTATTACTTAATGACACATATTCCATATACATTTTAAATAATTCAAATTATCTAATGAGTCTCAATAGTATATTTATTCACCATATTCATATTGTATTATGGTATAATAGATGTAAACAGTTTCAGTATTTTCTAATTCTCCATCACCAAATCTTAGGTTACTTCATCACTAAGAAACTAAGTTAAAAGACTATTATTTAATGACACGTATTCCATATACATTTGAAATAATTCAAATTACCTAATGAGTCTCGATAGTATATTTATCCACCACATTCATATTGTATTATGGTATAATAGATGTAAACAACTTCAATATTTTTCTTCTTCTCCATCACCAAATTTTAGGTTACTTCAACACTAAGAAACTAAGTTAAAAGACTATTACTTAATGACACAAATTCCATATACATTTGAAATAATTCAAATTATCTAATGAGTCTCGATAGTATATTTATCCACGATATTCATATTGTATTATGGTATAATAGATGTAAACTGTTTCAGTATTTTCTAATTCTCCATCACAAATCTTAGGTTACTTCTTGACCAAGAAACTAAGTTAAAAGACTATTAATTAATGACACATATTCCATATACATTAGAAATAATTCAAATTATATAATGAGTCTGGATAGTATATTTATTCACCATATTCATATTGTATTATGGTATAATAGATGTAAACAATTTCAGTATTTTCTTCTTCTCCATCACAGAATTTTAGGTTACTTCATCACTAAGAAACTAAGTTAAAAGACTATTAATTCATGACACATATTTTATATACATTGAAAATAATTCAAATTATCTAATGAGTCTCGATAGTATATTTATTCATCATATTCATATTGTATTATGGTATAATAGATATAAACAATTTCAGTATTTCCATATTCTCCATCACCAAATCTTAGGTTACTTCATCACTAAGAAACTAAGTTAAAAGACTATTACTTAATGACAAATATTCCATATACTTTTTGAAATAATTCAAATTATCTAATGAGTCTCGATAGTATATTTATCCACCATATTCATATGGAAGTAAGGTATAATAGATGTAAACAGTTTCAGTATTTTCTAATTCTCCATCACCAAATCTTAGGTTACTTCATCAGTAAGAAACTAAGTTAAAAGACTATTACTTAATGACACATATTTCAAATACATTTGAAATAATTCAAATTATCTAATGAGTCTCGATAGTATATTTATTCACCATATTCATATTGTATTATGGTATAATAGATGTAAACTGTTTCAGTATTTTCTAATTCTCCATCACAAATCTTAGGTTACTTCTTGACCAAGAAACTAAGTTAAAAGACTATTAATTAATGACACATATTCCATATACATTTGAAATAATTCAAATTATCTAATGAGTCTCGATAGTATATTTATCCACGATATTCATATTGTATTATGGTATAATAGATGTAAACTGTTTCAGTATTTTCTAATTCTCCATCACAAATCTTAGGTTACTACTTGACCAAGAAACTAAGTTAAAAGACTATTAATTAATGACACATATTCCATATAAATTAGAAATAATTCAAATTATATAATGAGTCTGGATAGTATATTTATTCACCATATTCATATTGTATTATGGTATAATAGATGTAAACAATTTCAATATTTTCTTATTCTCCATCACCAAATCTTAGGTTACTTCATCACTAAGAAACTAAGTTAAAAGACTATTACTTAATGACACATATTCCATATACATTTTAAATAATTCAAATTATCTAATGAGTCTCGCTAGTATATTTACTCACCATATTCATATTGTATTATGGTATAATAGATATAAACTGTTTCAGTATTTTCTAATTCTCCATCACCAAATCTTAGGTTACTTCTTGACCAAGAAACTAAGTTAAAAGACTATTAATTAATGACACATATTCCATATACATTAGAAATAATTCAAATTATATAATGAGTCTCGACAGTATATTTATTCACCATATTCATATTGTATTATGGTATAATAGATGTAAACAAATTCAGTATTTTCTTCTTCTCCATCACAGAATTTTAGGTTACATTATCACTAAGAAACTAAGTTAAAAGACTATTAATTGATGACACATATTTTATATACATTGAAAATAATTCAAATTATCTAATGAGTCTCGATAGTATATTTATTCACCATATTCATATTGTATTATGGTATAATAGATGTAAACAATTTCAATATTTTCTTATTCTCCATCACCAAATCTTAGGTTACTTCATCACTAAGAAACTAAGTTAAAAGACTATTACTTAATGACAAATATTCCATATACTTTTTGAAATGATTCAAATTATCTAATGAGTCTCGATAGTATATTTATTCACCATATTCATATTGTATTATGGTATAATAGATGTAAACAGTTTCAGTATTTTCTAATTCTCCATCACCAAAACTTAGGTTACTTCATCACTAAGAAACTAAGTTAAAAGACTATTATTTAATGACACGTATTCCATATACATTTGAAATAATTCAAATTACCTAATGAGTCTCGATAGTATATTTATCCACCACATTCATATTGTATTATGGTATAATAGATGTAAACAACTTCAATATTTTTCTTCTTCTCCATCACCAAATTTTAGGTTACTTCAACACTAAGAAACTAAGTTAAAAGACTATTACTTAATGACACATATTCCATATACATTTGAAATAATTCAAATTATCTAATGAGTCTCGATAGTATATTTATCCACGATATTCATATTGTATTATGGTATAATAGATGTAAACTGTTTCAGTATTTTCTAATTCTCCATCACAAATCTTAGGTTACTTCTTGACCAAGAAACTAAGTTAAAAGACTATTAATTAATGACACATATTCCATATACATTAGAAATAATTCAAATTATATAATGAGTCTGGATAGTATATTTATTCACCATATTCATATTGTATTATGGTATAATAGATGTAAACAATTTCAATATTTTCTTATTCTCCATCACCAAATCTTAGGTTACTTCATCACTAAGAAACTAAGTTAAAAGACTATTACTTAATGACACATATTCCATATACATTTTAAATAATTCAAATTATCTAATGAGTCTCGCTAGTATATTTACTCACCATATTCATATTGTATTATGGTATAATAGATATAAACTGTTTCAGTATTTTCTAATTCTCCATCACCAAATCTTAGGTTACTTCTTGACCAAGAAACTAAGTTAAAAGACTATTAATTAATGACACATATTCCATATACATTAGAAATAATTAAAATTATATAATGAGTCTCGATAGTATATTTATTCACCATATTCATATTGTATTATGGTATAATAGATGTAAACAATTTTAGTATTTTCTTCTTCTCCATCACAGAATTTTAGGTTACTTCATCACTAAGAAACTAAGTTAAAAGACTATTAATTGATGACACATATTTTATATACATTGAAAATAATTCAAATTATCTAATGAGTCTCGATAGTATATTTATTCATCATATTCATATTGTATTATGGTATAATAGATATAAACAATTTCAGTATTTTCATATTCTCCATCACCAAATCTTAGGTTACTTCATCACTAAGAAACTAAGTTGAAAGACTATTACTTAATGACAAATATTCCATATACTTTTTGAAATAATTCAAATTATCTAATGAGTCTCGATAGTATATTTATCCACCATATTCATATTGTATTAAGGTATAATAGATGTAAACAGTTTCAGTATTTTCTAATTCTCCATCACCAAATTTTAGGTTACTTCATCACTAAGAAACTAAGTTAAAAGACTATTACTTAATGACACAAATTCCATATACATTTGAAATAATTCAAATTATCTAATGAGTCTCGATAGTATATTTATCCACCATATTCATATTGTATTATGGTATAAAAGATGTAAACAGTTTCAGTATTTTCTAATTCTCCATCACCAAATCTTAGGTTACTTCATCAGTAAGAAACTAAGTTAAAAGACTATTACTTAATGACACATATTTCATATACATTTGAAATAATTCAAATTATCTAATGAGTCTCGATAGTATATTTATTCACCATATTCATATTGTATTATGGTATAATAGATGTAAACTGTTTCAGTATTTTCTAATTCTCCATCACAAATCTTAGGTTACTTCTTGACCAAGAAACTAAGTTAAAAGACTATTAATTAATGACACATATTCCATATACATTAGAAATAATTCAAATTATATAATGAGTCTCGATAGTATATTTATTCACCATATTCATATTGTATTATGGTATAATAGATGTAAACAAATTAAGTATTTTCTTCTTCTGCATCACAGAATTTTAGGTTACTTCATCACTAAGAAACTAAGTTAAAAGACTATTAATTGATGACACATATTTTATATACATTGAAAATAATTCAAATTATCTAATGAGTATCGATAGTATATTTATTCACCATATTCATATTGTATTATGGTATAATAGATGTAAACAATTTCAATATTTTCTTATTCTCCATCACCAAATCTTAGGTTACTTCATCACTAAGAAACTAAGTTAAAAGACTATTACTTAATGACAAATATTCCATATACTTTTTGAAATGATTCAAATTATCTAATGAGTCTCGATAGTATATTTATTCACCATATTCATATTGTATTATGGTATAATAGATGTAAACAGTTTCAGTATTTTCTAATTCTCCATCACCAAATCTTAGGTTACTTCATCACTAAGAAACTAAGTTAAAAGACTATTACTTAATGACACATATTCCATATACATTTTAAATAATTCCAATTATCTAATGAGTCTCAATAGTATATTTATTCACCATATTCATATTGTATTATGGTATAATAGATGTAAACAGTTTCGGTATTTTCTAATTCTCCATCACCAAATCTTAGGTTACTTCATCACTAAGAAACTAAGTTAAAAGACTATTATTTAATGACACATATTCCATATACATTTGAAATAATTCAAATTATCTAATGAGTCTCGATAGTATATTTATCCACCACATTCATATTGTATTATGGTATAATAGATGTAAACAACTTCAATATTTTTCTTCTTCTCCATCACCAAATTTTAGGTTACTTCAACACTAAGAAACTAAGTTAAAAGACTATTACTTAATGACACATATTCCATATACATTTGAAATAATTCAAATTATCTAATGAGTCTCGATAGTATATTTAACCACGATATTCATATTGTATTATGGTATAATAGATGTAAACTGTTTCAGTATTTTCTAATTCTCCATCACAAATCTTAAGTTACTTCTTGACCAAGAAACTAAGTTAAAAGACTATTAATTAATGACACATATTCCATATACATTAGAAATAATTCAAATTATATAATGAGTCTGGATAGTATATTTATTCACCATATTCATATTGTATTATGGTATAATAGATGTAAACAATTTCAATATTTTCTTATTCTCCATCACCAAATCTTAGGTTACTTCATCACTAAGAAACTAAGTTAAAAGACTATTACTTAATGACACATATTCCATATACATTTTAAATAATTCAAATTATCTAATGAGTCTCGCTAGTATATTTATTCACCATATTCATATTGTATTATGGTATAATAGATATAAACTGTTTCAGTATTTTCTAATTCTCCATAACCAAATCTTAGGTTACTTCTTGACCAAGAAACTAAGTTAAAAGACTATTAATTAATGACACATATTCCATATACATTAGAAATAATTCAAATTATATAATGAGTCTCGATAGTATATTTATTCACCATATTCATATTGTATTATGGTATAATAGATGTAAACAATTTCAGTATATTCTTCTTCTCCATCACAGAATTTTAGGTTACTTCATCACTAAGAAACTAAGTTAAAAGACTATTAATTGATGACACATATTTTATATACATTGAAAATAATTCAAATTATCTAATGAGTCTCGATAGTATATTTATTCACCATATTCATATTGTATTATGGTATAATAGATGTAAACAATTTCAATATTTTCTTATTCTCCATCACGAAATCTTAGGTTACTTCATCACTAAGAAACTAAGTTAAAAGACTATTACTTAATGACAAATATTCCATATACTTTTTGAAATGATTCAAATTATCGAATGAGTCTCGATAGTATATTTATTCACCATATTCATATTGTATTATGGTATAATAGATGTAAACAGTTTCAGTATTTTCTAATTCTCCATCACCAAATCTTAGGTTACTTCATCACTAAGAAACTAAGTTAAAAGACTATTACTTAATGACACATATTCCATATACATTTTAAATAATTCAAATTATCTAATGAGTCTCAATAGTATATTTATTCACCATATTCATATTGTATTATGGTATAATAGATGTAAACAGTTTCAGTATTTTCTAATTCTCCATCACCAAATCTTAGGTTACTTCATCACTAAGAAACTAAGTTAAAAGACTATTATTTAATGACACGTATTCCATATACATTTGAAATAATTCAAATTACCTAATGAGTCTCGATAGTATATTTATCCACCACATTCATATTGTATTATGGTATAATAGATGTAAACAACTTCAATATTTTTCTTCTCCATCACCAAATTATAGGTTACTTCAACACTAAGAAACTAAGTTAAAAGACTATTACTTAATGACACATATTCCATATACATTTGAAATAATTCAAATTATCTAATGAGTCTCGATAGTATATTTATCCACGATATTCATATTGTATTATGGTATAATAGATGTAAACTGTTTCAGTATTTTCTAATTCTCCATCACAAATCTTAGGTTACTTCTTGACCAAGAAACTAAGTTAAAAGACTATTAATTAATGACACATATTCCATATACATTAGAAATAATTCAAATTATATAATGAGTCTGGATAGTATATTTATTCACCATATTCATATTGTATTATGGTATAATAGATGTAAACAATTTCAATATTTTCTTATTCTCCATCACCAAATCTTAGGTTACTACATCACTAAGAAACTAAGTTAAAAGACTATTACTTAATGACACATATTCCATATACATTTTAAATAATTCAAATTATCTAATGAGTCTCGCTAGTATATTTACTCACCATATTCATATTGTATTATGGTATAATAGATATAAACTGTTTCAGTATTTTCTAATTCTCTATCACCAAATCTTAGGTTACTTCTTGACCAAGAAACTAAGTTAAAAGACTATTAATTAATGTCACATATTCCATATACATTAGAAATAATTCAAATTATATAATGAGTCTCGATAGTATATTTATTCACCATATTCATATTGTATTATGGTATAATAGATGTAAACCATTTCAGTATTTTCTTCTTCTCCATCACAGAATTTTAGGTTACTTCATCACTAAGAAACTAAGTTAAAAGACTATTAATTGATGACACGTATTTTATATACATTGAAAATAATTCAAATTATCTAATGAGTCTCGATAGTATATTTATTCATCATATTCATATTGTATTATGGTATAATAGATATAAACAATTTCAGTATTTTCATATTCTCCATCACCAAATCTTAGGTTACTTCATCTCTAAGAAACTAAGTTAAAAGACTATTACTTAATGACAAATATTCCATATACTTTTTGAAATAATTCAAATTATCTAATGAGTCTCGATAGTATATTTATCCACCATATTCATATTGTATTAAGGTATAATAGATGTAAACAGTTTCAGTATTTTCTAATTCTCCATCACCAAATTTTAGGTTACTTCATCACTAAGAAACTAAGTTAAAAGACTATTACTTAATGACACATATTCCATATACATTTGAAATAATTCAAATTATCTAATGAGTCTCGATAGTATATTTATCCACCATATTCATATTGTATTATCGTATAATAGATGTAAACAGTTTCAGTATTTTCTAATTCTCCATCACCAAATCTTAGGTTACTTCATCAGTAAGAAACTAAGTTAAAAGACTATTACTTAATGACACATATTTCATATACATTTGAAATAATTCAAATTATCTAATGAGTCTCGATAGTATATTTATTCACCATATTCATATTGTATTATGGTATAATAGATGTAAACTGTTTCAGTATTTTCTTATTTTCCATCACAAATCTTAGGTTACTTCTTGACCAAGAAACTAAGTTAAAAGACTATTAATTAATGACACATATTCCATTTACATTAGAAATGATTCAAATTATCTAATGAGTCTCGATAGTATATTTATTCACCATATTCATATTGTATTATGGTATAATAGATGTAAACAGTTTCAGTATTTTCTTCTTCTCCATCACAAAATTTTAGGTTACTTCATCACTAAGAAACTAAGTTAAAAGACTATTAATTGATGACACATATTTTATATACATTGAAAATAATTCAAATTATCTAATGAGTATCGATAGTATATTTATTCACCATATTCATATTGTATTATGGTATAATAGATGTAAACAATTTCAATATTTTCTTATTCTCCATCACCAAATCTTAGGTTACTTCATCACTAAGAAACTAAGTTAAAAGACTATTACTTAATGACACATATTCCATATACATTTTAAATAATTCAAATTATCTAATGAGTCTCGCTAGTATATTTATTCACCATATTCATATTGTATTATGGTATAATAGATATAAACTGTTTCAGTATTTTCTAATTCTCCATCAGCAAATTTAGGTTACTTCTTGACCAAGAAACTAAGTTAAAAGACTATTAATTAATGACACATATTCCATATACATTAGAAATAATTAAAATTATATAATGAGTCTCGATAGTATATTTATTCACCATATTCATATTGTATTATGGTATAATAGATGTAAACAATTTTAGTATTTTCTTCTTCTCCATCACAGAATTTTAGGTTACTTCATCACTAAGAAACTAAGTTAAAAGACTATTAATTGATGACACATATTTTATATACATTGAAAATAATTCAAATTATCTAATGAGTCTCGATAGTATATTTATTCATCATATTCATATTGTATTATGGTATAATAGATATAAACAATTTCAGTATTTTCATATTCTCCATCACCAAATCTTAGGTTACTTCATCACTAAGAAACTAAGTTAAAAGACTATTACTTAATGACAAATATTCCATATACTTTTTGAAATAATTCAAATTATCTAATGAGTCTCGATAGTATATTTATCCACCATATTCATATTGTATTAAGGTATAATAGATGTAAACAGTTTCAGTATTTTCTAATTCTCCATCACCAAATTTTAGGTTACTTCATCACTAAGAAACTAAGTTAAAAGACTATTACTTAATGACACATATTTCATATACATTTGAAATAATTCAAATTATCTAATGAGTCTCGATAGTATATTTATTCACCATATTCATATTGTATTATGGTATAATAGATGTAAACTGTTTCAGTATTTTCTAATTCTCCATCACAAATCTTAGGTTACTTCTTGACCAAGAAACTAAGTTAAAAGAATATTAATTAATGACACATATTCCCTATAAATTAGAAATAATTCAAATTATATAATGAGTCTCGATAGTATATTTATTCACCATATTCATATTGTATTATGGTATAATAGATGTAAACAAATTCAGTATTTTTTTATTCTCTATCACCAAATCTTAGGTTACTTCATCAATAAGAAACTAAGTTAAAAGACAATTACTTAATGACACATATTCCATATAAATTTTAAATAATTCAAATTATCTAATGAGTCTCGCTAGTATATTTATTCACCATATTCATATTGTATTATGGTATAATAGATATAAATTGTTTCAGTATTTTCTAATTCTCCATCACCAAATCTTAGGTTACTTCTTGACCAAGAAACTAAGTTAAAAGACTATTAATTAATGCCACATATTCCATAAACATTAGAAATAATTAAAATTATATAATGAGTCTCGATAGTATATTTATTCACCATATTCATATTGTATTATGGTATAATAGATGTGAATAATTTTAGTATTTTCTTCTTCTCCATCACAGAATTTTAGGTTACTTCATCACTAAGAAACTAAGTTAAAAGACTATTAATTGATGACACATATTTTATATACATTGAAAATAATTCAAATTATCTAATGAGTCTCGATAGTATATTTATTCATCATATTCATATTGTATTATGGTATAATAGATATAAACAATTTCAGTATTTTCATATTCTCCATCACCAAATCTTAGGTTACTTCATCACTAAGAAACTAAGTTAAAAGACTATTACTTAATGACAAATATTCCATATACTTTTTGAAATAATTCAAATTATCTAATGAGTCTCGATAGTATATTTATCCACCATATTCATATTGTATTAAGGTATAATAGATGTAAACAGTTTCAGTATTTTCTAATTCTCCATCACCAAATCTTAGGTTACTTCATCACTAAGAAACTAAGTTAAAAGACTTTTATTTAATGATACATATTCCATATACATTTGAAATAATTTAAATTATCAAATGAGTCACGATAGTATATTTATCCACCACATTCATATTGTATTATGGTATAATAGATGGAAACAACTTCAATATTTTTCTTCTTCTCCATCACCAAATTTTAGGCTACTTCATCACTAAGAAACTAAGTTAAAAGACTATTACTTAATGAAACATATTCCATTTACATTTGAAATAATTAAAATTATCTAATAAGTCTCGATAGTATATATATCCACATTATTCATATTGTATTATGGTATAATAGATGTAAACAGTTTCAGTATTTTTTTATTCGCTATCACCAAATCTTAGGTTACTTCATCACTAAGAAACTAAGTTAAAAGACTATTACTTAATGACACATATTTCATATACATTTGAAATAATTCAAATTATCAAATGAGTCTCGATAGTATATTTATTCACCATATTCATATTGTATTATGGTATAATAGATGTAAAATGTTTTAGTATTTTCTAATTCTCCATCACCAAATCTTAGGTTACTTCTTGACCTAGAAACTAAGTTAAAAGACTATTAATTAATGACACGTATTCCATATACATTAGAAATAATTCAAATTATATAATGAGTCTCGATAGTATATTTATTCACCATATTCATATTGTATTATGGTATAATAGATGTAAACAATTTCAGTATTTTCTTCTTCTCCATCCCAGAATTTTAGGTTACTTCATCACTAAGAAACTAAGTTAAAAGACTATTAATTGATGACACATATTTTATATACATTGAAAATAATTCAAATTATCTAATGAGTCTCGATAGTATATTTATTCATCTTATTCATATTGTATTATGGTATAATAGATGTAAAGAATTTCAGTATTTTCTTATTCTCCATCATCAAATCTTAGGTTACTTCATCACTAAAAAACTAAGTTAAAAGAACATTACTTAATGACAAATATTCCATATACTTTTTGAAATAATTCAAATTATCTAATGAGTCTCGATAGTATATTTATCCACCATATTCATATTGTATTAAGGTATAATAGATGTAAACAGTTTCAGTATTTTCTAATTCTCCATCACCAAATCTTAGGTTACTTCATCACTAAGAAACTAAGTTAAAAGACTATTACTTAATGACACATATTCCATATACATTTGAAATAATTCAAATTATATAATGAGTCTCGATAGTATATTTATTCACAATATTCATGTTGTATTATGGTATAATAGATGTAAACAGTTTCAGTATTTTCTAATTCTCCATCACCAAATCTTAGGTTACTTCATCACTAAGAAACTAAGTTAAAAGACTATTACTTAATGACACATATTCCATATACATTTGAAATAATTCAAATTATCTAATGAGTCTCAATAGTATATTTATTCACCATATTCATATTGTATTATGGTATAATAGATGTAAACCGTTTCAGTATTTTCAAATTCTCCATCACCAAATCTTAGGTTACTTCATCACTAAGAAACTAAGTTAAAAGGCTATTATTTAATGACACATATTCCATATACATTTGAAATAATTCAAATTATCTAATGAGTCTCGATAGTATATTTATCCACCACATTCATATTGTATTATGGTATAATAGTTGTAAACAACTTCAATATTTTTCTTCTTCTCCATCACCAAATTTTAGGTTACTTCATCACTAAGAAACTATGTTAAAAGACTATTACTTAATGACACATATTCCATATACATTTGAAATAATTAAAATTATCTAATGAGTCTCGATAGTATATTTATCCACCATATTCATATTGTATTATGGTATAATACATGTAAACAATTTCAGTATTTTCCTTCTTTTCCATCACCAAATTGTAGGTTACTTCTTCACCAAGAAACTAAGTTAAAAGACTATTACTTAATGACACATATTCCATATTGTTTCCAGTGATTTCTGGTAAACAACCGCTAGTCTTCCAAACTGTCGAATAATCTTTGTTAACGCTATTCAATCTCTCTGGTAACTCACAGGATCGACTAGATTGATCCTAGGACTCCTTGGATATTAAGGTTACTCTCACAATCGAACAATTATTCATGGTTGCTATTGTACAAGTGTTTGGTTTATTTCGATCCCTCTCTCTAAGAGTTTGAAAATGTGGTCTAAATGTATATGAAAACTAAGTTATACGAATAAATGTTAATTGTAATGCTGATTGAAGAGACATATAAAACTGTATGAGAAATGAAGTAAATGGTTTCGATTTACAAAATATTGAACATAAAAGGTTTCTGGAATGTAGAAGTTTAAAATGTGAAGAAAGCGTTTAATGCAAGAAATCTATAAATGATTTTAAGTAAAAGTATGCGCTTGAAAAACAATACTTGAAAGTAAAGGCATTGAAAGTGTAACAGTTCTCTGAAATATAAAGTGCTCGAAATATAAAGAAAGCAGTAAAACGTAAAACTTTGAGGAAAAGACTTTGAAATGAAAAGACAGTAAATAAGGAAACTTGCAAATGTTATTCGACAAAAAGAAAAGAGGAAAGTACTGGAAATGGTAAAAAGGCTTTCATTAAGTTAGGAATACATGGTGCTATCATACATACATTTCTCTTGCATTCGTTTCCCTTGCCATGTGGTAGTTTGAATGTTATTGAGTATTTTGTATAACAGATATGACACACCGAAATCCTAATACTAAGACTTCTATTTATACTAATTCGACCCTAACGGTCTCGCTATAGGATCATGCCACGTTTCGAACATGCAAGACAATGCTTCTTTCATCTTTCCACGTGTCCCCAAATGCTCCAACACATACCTTTCAAACTTTGAAAGTCCCGCTTCCATTTGAATTTTAAATGCTTTGGTGTTTCTCCGTTTCGAACGCTCTTCCCAAACCTAGCCTCGCTGTTGTTTCGAGACCCCTTTGGATATGTTCCCATAATCACCGTTCGAAGCTTCAAGCTTTGACACTTTTATTCGAAACACTGCTTCTGCAACTTCGAAATATGGCGTTTAATTCCATTTCGATCATAACTTTTAACTCTTTTGAATTCTAAATAACATTATCAAAATCCTCAGCCAACAAATTGCCCCTTTAAAATATGTATTTCGATCTCTTTGAGAAATACCTATTTTAAACATTTATACAAGATTTTGATAGGATTTTCGAATCATCATAACATTTAATGCATTTGACTCCAGTCACATCAATCATAGCACCTTTTGGGTTCCTTAACCGCCCAGAGTCACTTCACAGCGTGGTGCAGTTATAGGTAATGATTATTTTTAAATCACGCCTATTACCTATATCAACTTCTCGCCACCTCTTCATCACACCAACCCATGATCTCCACGTATCACACTTTTACTCGGTGGATGCTTAATCTTCTCATTATAAAACATCAATTTAATCTTCCTTTTTCTTTTTTACACTCTAAATCTTTCATACTCTGGATTTTTACTCTTCTTCTCTCATAAAACAATCTAAGCTTTCAAACAACAAAAATTTCTTCTTCCACCTCATCCCAACTCAAGAAAGTCTCCAAGAAGAAAGGAAAAACTACAGGAGCAACCATGGAGAGTAAAATCGTCACCATTCAAGGCCAATCTGCTCTTGCTCCTCAAATGATTTCCAAAGAAAAAGAAATGCTGTACGCATCACAGGTACTTATCCCTACCCATGTTACTGGTAAGAGGTTAGCCTTAAATGGCCCTCTGACAGTTTTTGAAATACTAAAGGACACCAGGACAATTTTTCCCGTATGTTATAGCTTCAAACCCTTATTCAACAAAGTGAATGCCCCTAGGGTAGTAGAATCTCTTAGTTCGAATACCGTAGAAACCCCAACTATTCCTCCCAAGGACCCATTTGTTTTGGATTATGTAAAAAGCAATTTTAAGCCATTTCGATCTTGCCCTACTTCTGATATTGCTTATCAAAATTGGTTCACGAAAGTAGAAGCCAAAAAATCCCAGCAATGGGAAGAATTAGGCATTTATAACCTCATTAAGCTATCGAAACCTGGATTCACCTATAGCCATCCTCTGCTGTTTGCGTCCCTTTATTTCTGGGATAGTACCTACAACACTTTCCATCTCCCAGGTGGAATGATTACCCCAACCTTCTTCGATATAGCGGCCATTACTGGGCTGTCGCAAGTGGGAGAAACTTATGTTCCTGACAATGAAGAGCACTCAAGCATAATTGACTTCGAAGTCAAGTTAGCCAGCTTTTCCAAATTTATCAGCCATTATCATGCTGAAGGGGACAATGTGTCTGACATAGAGCACATTGATTTCTTAACCCTGTGGCTGTCTAGGTACATTTTCTGCAGTAGATCCCTGCAGGTAGCTAGTAGGTTCATTCCTTTAGCTAGGGATTTACACGAAAATCGCAAAGTGTGCCTAAGTGAATTACTCTTAGTTGACCTCTATGAGAGCCTGAGGTCAGCTGTTTCGAGCCTCAAATCCCACACCTCCAAAAACATCCTATTAGCTGGCCCATTTTGGTTACTTCAACTATGGCTAAATGCCATGTTCGAACCTTCTTTATCAACCGCCAACACCATAGATGAGCAAGATTCGGAAATAAGTGATAGGATAGTCGAAGGCACTAGGCTTCGAAGACTAACTCCTAATGATGACAAGGATGACTTCAAGGTTCAATTCTCGAAGTACATCATGATACTCTCCAAAAGGCACAAGTTCGAAGAGAGCATGGCGCCTTTTGCTTCGAGGGCTCATGGACCTTCTTGGTTCACCATGGCTCTCTCAGAAGCCATCAAGAGCAAGGAGATCCAAGATGTATGGAGAGCTTTCTTGCTTCCTAGACTCATCTCTTCAAGGATAACCCCAGCTAAGAACCAAATTCTTCTCTTTGCCTACCAAGCAAACTTTGTTTCGAGGAAGTTTGGCTTATGCCAACTGATTCCTGAACCTTTGTTCCAAACTGAGAGCGCCATCACATCTGGTCGAACTTTCAAGGCAAGGGAAGCCAAGATCCAGCAAGAACAATATCAAGGCTTTGCCCAATTTGAGCTGATAGCCTTCGAACCTACCCATCTCGCGGCTAAAGGATTTCTGGAGTGGTGGATTAAGTTTTATCAAACTTGTATGTTCGACACACTTACAATTCGACAGAAACTAATTGATGCCTTCGATGTGCAGGTACCAGCAAAGAAAGATATGTTTACTCATGCCAAAGAGATAAAAGCTTTTCAAAATTATTTTGAAACTACTTACGACCCCACGCGCTTGGACTCCACTGTGCATCAAGCAGCTGAGACCTTGAAGGAAAAATTTAAACAAAAAGTTTCTAAGCTAAAACTTCCTTCAGGGCTGTCACCTGAGGATATGTATAGGTTGGCATTCGAAATGCATCCCCCTAAATTTCCCAGATTACCTACCTTAGAACTGGCTCTGGCTTGGTTTCCCCCATATCAATGGTGGTTTACTTGCAAAGAGATGTTCAAATATCTTCAAAGGAAACCAAAGCCATCTGAGACTGTGACATGGGCTCGATACTGGCTTCATGATTTCCTAGGACACCTTCGATAAGACCTTTCTGCCATGTCAATTAAATCTGATCAAGGCACAGGTGCGAATGCTTGGGAAAAAATCCCAAATGTCTTTTATTTTCCATATCTTTAACCTTTGCTTTAATTGTTTTGATTTTCAGCTATCAGGATAAAGACCGCTGCCTCGAAATTGAAGGAAGGGAGTGCCTCTCAAGCCTCCATCGAAACTACCGAAAAAGCTAATCCACCCGAAACAACTACTACTGCTGCAACTACAACAACAACAATAACGCCAACAACAACAAGTGCCCCAATTCCAACGGTAATCACTTAGTTTTTGATGCTTCGAAATTCACTCAAGCTCTTTATATCTAACTCCGTTAAAATTCGTTCAGACCAACAAGCTTCCTCCCACTACTCCCAAGAAGCGGAAACCAAGCACTACTGGGAAAGATCCCACTGCTGGAGGAAACTCAAATACTGCTTCGAAGAAGAAGCTAAAGAAAGCTACACCTAAAAGCACTGTTCCGACTAGTGTCTCTGGACTCGACTCCAGGGATGCTGCTCCCTTACCTAAATCCAAAAATCCACCTTCGACCTCCAACCCACCGTTGGAACGCATAGCTAGTAACCTCTCCTCTGAGGGTCCACAGGTAAATCGAACTTCTTCTAAAAATGTTTAACTTCTTATTATCTTGGTGAATGTTTTTCTTTAACATTCTGCTGCTCCTTGCAGAACATCTTGAATCCCACTTCTACCATTTCGACCTCACCGTCCAGAGCTGCTGCTCCGCTTAACTCCTCTCCTCAAGGAGATTCCAACAATTTGGTCCAAAACAAAGGTTCTTCCAATGTGGCGGTTTTGGCTGGAACTTCTGAACAGCCAGATGACCAAGGTACCTCCATTCCTCTGAAAGAGGTGAACGAAACGATACTTCAAACGTCTGCAGAGGATTCACAAAGGGTTCTTCAAAAGTCCCCTCTTGAAACTCTTCAAGAGGACCCAAAGGATACTCAGACTGAAGAAGAAAAAGTTGATTCTGGGCGAGGATTCGAAGAATCTGCATACGAAGAATCTGAGGAGGAGAACGCCAATGACGAGGAAAACGTCAATGACGAGGAAAACGTCAATGATGGTTCGACTGCCGGGACGGAGTCTAACGCACATAGCGGCGAAAGGGATGGTATCGAAGTGGTAGATTTGGACGAAGATGAAGAAGACCAAGAGCACGAAGCAAATGAAGGGGATGGTGACGCAATCAACGAAACCCTAGAGGTTGAAACAAACGTGGTTCCCCTACGCGTGGAATTCTCCCAATCCTCTCCGTCTCGAATGACTGACGAGGAACTGGAACTTCTGAGGCGAAATGACCCCATTGGGTATATGAAGGCAAAGTTGGCTCAGAGGGACGTTCCACTCGCTAGGGCTGGCACAAGTTCAACCAGCTATCCTCTTCCCACAGATGAAAGAGTTGTTCTTCTCAACAAAATTAGGAGAACTATTCTCAATGTGGATATATTCGAAGTGCTTAAGCAAGATAGTACTGCTTGCTATACTATGAAGGAGCTGCTCACAAAGGTTAATCTTTCCAACTGCTCTTTGCCAGTTAGTACTCTCTTGTTTGATCTTCAGAATTTGCTAGACAACGTAACTGGCTACCTTCTCCAAGACGAATCTGCTGCCAAGAAGGTTCACGAGAAACGCATTGCCATGGATGCCGCTTATGAACAAGCTTCGAAGCTTTCTCAAGAAGCTGAGGATCAAGCTATGCATCTGAAGCAGGCGAAAACTGAATATGAGGCTCGAGCTGAGTCCATTCTTATTTGGGAAAGGCAGATTCTAGAACTTCAGCAGAAAGTTAAGGAGGCTAAGGAACAACAACTAGCCTTCGAAACTAATCTTGCAGGTAACCAATTCGAAGAGCTTCTCAACCAGGGGCTTGCAGAAATGGAGACTGCAGAACAACTTAAAGGAGAAGTGGCAACCTTGGAAGGTGCCAGGCGGTTTGCTCAGCAGAAACTTGAAACATTTCGAAGCACCTTTAATCGATTGAAAAATAATGTTTATTTCTAGATTTTTTATGTCTATCTGACCATAACTTTGGTTTTTTACACGTAATATTCGAACAACGCCATTTTGGCATTCTATCTTGCCATCTTGGCTTTTTATAATATTTTGTTTACGTTGTTACTATTCAAATCTCCCGCAGGCTTGGCTTATATTTCTTTAAATATTTCCCATTAACCTTTAGGACACGTTTATCATCCAAGAGTTCTTCGACTTCGTATGCATTATTTGAGAATACTTTTAATATTCGAAAAGGTCCTTCCCAATGAGGTGACCATTTACCTAATGCTTTGTTCTTCTTATCCATAGGCAATATGACTCTCCAAACCAAGTCATTAATAACGAATACTTTTTTCTTCACCCTTTTATTGTATGTTCTGGCCACTCTTTCTTTTTGCCTCATCAAAATTTCCAACGCATGTAATCTAATTTCGTCCAACTCAACTAATTCATTCATCATCATTTCCCAATATAATGCAGCTGGAATTTCGTTTTGTTTCTGGATTCGAACTGATTGCAGATGAATTTCTACTGGTAACACTGCATCATGGCCGAATGTAAGTTGGAAAGGCGTAGTGTTAGTGGCTTCCTTAGGAGATGTTCTACAAGCCCATAACACTTGGTCCAGAGTTTTGTGCCAATTTCTTGGCTTCTTGCCAATATGCTTCTTGATTAATCCTATTATTACTTTATTTGCTGCTTCGACTTGTCCGTTTGCTTGAGCATAATATGGTGTTGATGTTAGCAATCTAAACCCCATTTCTTGGGCAAATCCTTGCATCTTTCTACCAGTAAATACAAAGCCTTGGTCTGTAGTTATACTTTCTGGCAATCCAAACCTATAGATGATGTGCTTTTGTATAAATTCGATAATTGCCTCTTGATCAGCAACTACCAAAGGTATAGCTTCGATCCATTTGGTAAAATAATCTACTCCTACCAAGATATATTTCTGACCTTTGGACGAGGCAGGATTTATCTCCCCTATCAGATCCAATGCCCATCCTCTGAATGGCCAAGGTTTGATGATCGAATGCAACTCACTTGCAGGGGCGTGTTGAATTCCTACATGTTTCTGACATTCCTCACATCCTTTAGCAAAGTCTATGCAATCTTTGAGCATGCTAGGCCAATACAAACCATATCGAAATAGCAACCATTTCATTTTATGGCCTGCTTGGTGTGCCCCACATGCCCCATTATGGACTTCAGACAATGCTAAATATGCCTCACTTTCTCCTAGGCATTTCAATAATACACCCTCTTGGGTCTTTTTGAACAATTCGTTCCCCATGAGGAGATATGACAATGCTCTATATTTTGTTTTTCTATCCACCTTTAGAGTTGGGTCTGCTAAATAACTCTTTAATGGACTTCGCCAATCTGTATCTGACAAAGTATTTATGGCTAGAATTTCGAATCCCTGCTTCTCAGCATATCCCAATCTCATACTTTCCAGATCCGATGGTGTGAATCTAGTAGCCATAACTCTTCCCCTTATTTCGACCAAATCCTTAAGATTCTTGGTAGATACTCTATAACCTGAAGCCAACTGCGCTAAGTCATTTGCTTCTTGGTTTTCTAATCTTGGTATGTGTTGAATATCCATGTATTCAAACTTTCTTAATAGCCTATTGACTATGACGAAGTATACCATTAAATTTTCCTTTATGCACTTGTATTCTTTTGTGATTTGTTTGACCACCAATTCAGAGTCTCCTTTAATTTCGACTCTGTTTGCCCCCAATTCCAACAAAGCTTCAAGTCCAACAATGAGCGCTTCATACTCAGCTTCGTTGTTCGAACAACGAGGACCATCCAATTTATACTTGAATTTTGTTGGAATTCCTTCAGGAGAAATCAGAAGGACTCCAACACCACTTCCATTTCTGTGGGTTGAACCATCAAAGTACAATTTCCATGGTTGCATTTCGACGTAACTCATGCTTGTCTGCTCAACCAACGAATGATCCACAATGAAATCAGAGATCACTTGACCTTTCATAGCTTTTAAGGGCATGAAAGTCAATGAATATTCTGTTAAGGCCAGAGCCCACTTTCCAACTCTACTATGCATTATGGGCTTTGAAAGCATATGTTTAATGACATCGAAGTGAGACGAAACATAAACATCAACAGGTTTTATATAATACTTGAGTTTCATACAAGAGAAATATAAACAGAGACATAGCTTTTCTAAATTGCTATATCTGGTCTCTGCATCATTTAGCACTCTACTTAAATAGTATATGGCCCTTTCGACGCCATTGTTATCCTCTTGTGCTAACATACTACCTATGCTAACTTCAGAGGCAGATATGTACAATCTCATGGGCTTCCCCCATGATGGTGGAGACAAAATAGGAGGCTGGGAAAGATATTCTTTTATTTTGTCAAACGCCTTCTGGTGAGCTTCGTTCCATTCGAAGGCCTGACCTTGCTTCAGACGAAGTAACGGAGAGAAAGCTTGGGTCCTTCCACTCAGGTTCGAAATGAATCTTCTGAGGAAGTTAACTTTCCCTAGTAGAGATTGCAACTCCCTTTTTGACGCAGGTGCTTTCGTCTCCATTATGGCTTTGGTTTTGTTCTGGTTGATTTCAATTCCTTTCTTGTGGACCACAAAACCAAGAAAATCTCCAGCCTGCACAAAAAATGCACATTTAAGGGGATTCATTTTTAAGCCATGTTTTCTCATTCGTTCGAATGATTGGCTTAAATGATGCAAATGTGCTTCTGCAGATATAGATTTGATGACTATATCATCAATATACACCTGCATGAAGGTTTCGATGAAGTCATGAAAGATTGAATTCATCGCCCTTTGATAAGTTGCCCCAGCATTTTTTAAACCAAAAGGCATCACCACCCATTCGTAGGTGCCTAAGGCTCCTGGGCAACGAAATGCTGTTTTTGCAACATCTTCTTCAGCAATGAAAATCTGGTTATATCCAGAGTATCCATCTAACATGCTCAAGTATTCGAATCCTGCAGCAGAATCTACTAGCATTTCTGCCACGGGCATGGAATATTCATCCTTAGGGGTTGCAGTATTTAAATCCCTAAAATCTATGCAAATTCTTAAAGAACCATTTTTCTTAATAACAGGTACTATGTTTGCTAACCATTCAACGTACCTTGTTGTTCTGATGAATTTGCAGCGCAGCAACCTTTCGATCTCAGCTTTAATTTTTGTGAGAACCGCTGGTGCGAATCTTCTGGGAGTTTGTTTGATGGGCCTCTTGCCATCTTTGATTGGCAGTCTATGTTCGACCAACTCCCTCTTTAAACCAGGCATCTCATCATAATCCCATGCGAAACAATCTTTGTTTTCCTTAAGGACTTCGATCACTTTTTCCTTGAGGCCTGGGCTAAGTTTAGCACTTACGTAAGTTACTCTTTTCGTTTTTTCATCCCCTAAGTTGACTTCTTCGAGCGGGTCCTGTGCCAACATTTTGACACCTGAGTTTATGGGGTCCCTTTCGAAGCCTAGGGGTTCTTTGTCATAGATGGCATCCAACCTTTGATCCATCTCCAACTCTTTTATGGGTGAGCATTTCAACCCCCCCCCCCCCCCACTAACTTCATTCGTCTTTACAGTTGATTCATTTATTTCAGCCTCTAAGGCCGCTTTCGATTCATTCTCAGCCATATAGGCCGAAATCCTTTCGAAGAAGGTAGACTCAGTCATGGTTAAGGTTGTCGAAGTCCCAGCCTGCTGGCCGTTTTTGTATAGCACCTTCAACTTCCTCTTCTTCACTGATTATTGTTCTATCCCAGTAAAGACCATCATGACGAAGTGTCATGTAGTAGTGGGCGTTCCTAGTTTCATTCATCTCATCGTTTGGAACGCATGGAGCAATCTTTGCCAGATTTTTATCATAATCCCTTTTGTCAACTAAATTGACAGTTGACATAAAGTAACTCTGGTCTGCTTCGATGTTTTCCACGATTCCGTCATCTCTCCACAGAACTAGTCGTTGATGCATTGACGAAGGAACTGCCCCCACGCCATGGATCCACTCTCTTCCTAGCAGTAGGTTATAGTTGGCCTTGGCTTCGATAACCATAAACATGGTGGGCCTGCAACTTGAGCCTATTGTCAATTCCAACTGGACCACCCCCAGTGTTTTGCCCACTTTTCCCTCATAATTGGATAGAACCATATTATGGGGCTTGATATCTCCTTCGAGGATCTCTAACCTTTTTAGCATGAAATGGGGAATCAGGTTGACTGTAGCACCCCCATCCACTAGAACTTTGTTCACACCATGGACACCTACTTTCGCCCGAATGAAAAGTGGCTTGAGATGATTCTTCATTGCAGGCTCTGGACGTTCGAAGAACGCATTTTGTTCCTCAACAGCCCCATTGTCCATCACGTAGTAGCACACGGGCCTATGTTTCATTAAATCTGTGGTGTCTTCCTCCTCATATTCATTGATTTCGGTTTCCTGCCCAAATTCGCAGGGAAGCACAGACACCACGTTACAGTTCAGGTTGAATGAAGACTCCCCCTCCGATTCGAAGTTATCTGTTATCATATCTTCATCCTCTTCCGGGCCTGGAGTGTATTCCTTTGGTTCGTCTCGTTGGTCTTCAGAAAAAAGCCTCCTATTGACTGGAGGTTTCGCTTCAGTCTGATTTTTTGGTTTGTTGGTGCTCGATTCACCTTGTATCTTCGTTGAAGTATCCCCTTTGTTTGCCACAGCTTCTCTCTCAGCCTTTTGAATCCTTTGTTGTCTGCGCCACTGGGATCTTGACATGGGGTTCCTTCCTTTGTAATTCTCTAATCTCACTTCCTCCCTTTTATGTGTGTTGAATTGCCTCCTGTATGTCACAGCATGGCGTGCATTTCGTTCAGCACTCCTCCATTTGTCTTTGCCTTTGTCATTTCTGACTTGTAGCCATCTATCGGTTGGTACTTCAGCAGGGAGTTTTAAAGTCACTCTTCGAGCAACTTTGGGGTGAGGGCTATCAGGTCTTCGCTGTTTGTATCTGCTGTCGAAACGCGGGCCCATCTGGGCAGTTTCTTGATGGTTCCAGCAAGGGGCGAAGGGGATCGTTTCGAAGGCCCTGGCCATGCTTTGGTCATACACAGCAGAACACCTTGGGCAAACCAAGCACTTAGTTGCCCCTTTGTAGCAGCGAAAAACAAACTCCAACAAACTCTCTCCAGCCTTGGGATAGCACCTAAAAAGTTGGTTATCCTGGCGCCAATTGTTGCCAGTTCGAGCCCTCTGTACCTTTTCGAAATTTGCAGCAATTCTTTGGTTGCAGAGGATGCTGCACCTAGGGCATAATATCATGCCTGGATCTCCTTTGTGGCATGTCATGAGATAGTCTTTGAGAGTAGCATCTCCAGTGTGATTATCCCCCATTCTGTTCTTTTCTTTTTTCAAGTATTTTTCCACTTCCTCCATCTCAGAACGGGGTCTTTCCATATCCACCATATTTATTTCCACATCCCCCTCTTTAGTTTCGTCATCGCCCCATCCTGTGGGCTTTATATCTTCGATCTGGACCTTCGAACTTTCTGGGGCAGAATATTTGACCAGATAGTCAAATTTTCCACTGGGTTCCCCTAGAGTGTCCCATATTTCCTTCTGAAGGGGAACTGGCTGCGTAATTTGGACTTTCTCCAATTCCAGCCTCAAGCCCTCAGTGACTTGTGTCAATCCTTTGTTTTGATTCCCTTGGCCTTCAGTAGCCTGGGTTTCTCCTGCAACAGCCACAGGTGCAGCAATCGAAGTGTCTGGCGTATTCTGGATGTCTTCAGTGACTTCCTCGCTGACTTCGACCATCACCCAGTTTTCGACTCCAGTGTCCTTCTCTCCTGTTAGGGCGTCGCTTCGATCAGTTTCCACCATGTTGACCTCTCCAATGCATGCAGGCTCGGAGTAGTTGGTGTCTGCGACGTCCAAAGGATCTTCGTCCACTTTCATCTTCATCTTATCAGCAAACTTTAGTCTGCCATCTTTGATCGCGTTTTGAATCAAGTCCCTGAAAATAAAACATTGTGAGGTCTTGTGGCCTAGGAAACTATGATATTTGCAAAATTCCCTTTTCTTCCTCTGATCCAAGGGAGGTATTTTGACATTTGATGGCACAATTAGTTGGCCATCCTTGACAAGCAAGTCAAAAATTTCGTCACACTTAGTGACGTCGAAGGTATAAACCTTCTTTGGAAACTTGTCACTTTTCTCGTTTTCAACAATATCTTTCCCTTTCGTGGGAACTAACATTTTGCAGGAGTAAGGCGGGGCTTGTTTTAATTCAGCGAGGTCGATTTCGACCTCTTCGAATTCGAATTCAGGATACTCTTCTACTTCCTCAGTCCCAACATAGGAAATCCTTTCTTTCTTACTATTCTTAAAGACTCTGGCTTTTTCGGCTTTTAGTCTTTCGACCTGTCGAACCCTATCGGCTAATTGAGCCATATCCCTCAAATACTGAGTATCTAATTTCTTTCGAATAGAATAATCCAAACCCCCAGCGGCCATTTCGACTAGCTCATGTTCAGGCACTACTGTGTAACATCTGGATTTTAACAGCCTAAATCTATTCAAATAATCATCTATGGGTTCAGTGAACTTTCTCTTAACACTGGCCAATTCCTTCAAACTTATTTTCGATTGTCCCATGTAAAATTGTTCATGGAACAATCTCTCTAAAAGGGTCCAAGTGTCAATAGACCCAGGAGGCAACGTGGTAAACCAAGTGAAGGCGTTTTTTGTCAAGGAACTTGGGAAGTATTTGATTCTGAGATCTTCATTATTGGCTATATCTCCCGCTTCGGTTAGATATCTCGCTATGTGTTCGACTGTTGACTCGTTGGTATCCCCAGCGAACTTTGTAAATTTAGGGACTTTGTATCCCCTTGGTAAATCAGTATGCATTATACAATCCAATATAGGAGAAGCGTAATTTGGCCTCCTCATTCCCGTATTGAGGCCATTCTGGGCCATGATCCTCTCTATCATGGTGGTTAGGTTATTTTCTGCCAAGATGTTATCGTTTCGAATCCTATGAACAACGACATCGGCATCTTGATTTCGACCAACCAAAACAACTCCCCTAGGTTGTTCTTCTCGAAATTCTGGGGCTTCTGGCCTTTCGATCCTTGCCCCTGGTTCCATAACTTCCCTTTGTGGGCCCGGAATTATTGGGGCTTCTAACCTTGGTGCTCTGGCCCCTAAGTTAGCTTCTTCTCTGGGTGGTCTATGAATTGGGTCGTTAGCAATTTGTTCTATAACAGGCATGTTTGTTCGAAATCCCGCCTGATTCTGCCTACGCCTTTCTGTGGGAGCAAAGAAATCTGCTATTCGACTCATATTGTCAGCGTTTTCCCTGTTCGTCACAGTCATATTCTGAACTATTGGGGCAAATATTTCCTGCATGGTTTGTGCTAACACCCCTATCATATTGTGGTTGCTGTCATCCATCAATTGCCTAAAAGCCAACTGGTTATCTGTGGTTAGGATAGGCAACGTGCTATAACCCACTGACCCTTGGTTATTTGTCATAAATTGGTTCGCCCCTGACCTAGATCCTAGTTGTGGGGATGAATTCGATGTGGAATTGTGTAAACCTGCCATAAAAGATGTTGGCATTCCGTAAGAAGAACTTCTAATTCTATTCCCATCGAAGCCGGGTGGTCTAGTTAATGGTGTGGCGAAATGGGATTGTGTTCCTGGTGGTGGAACGAATCCCCCAGGGTAGCCCATAGTTCCAGTATTTCCTAAGATCGAACTGTTAGTTGATATGCCACTTACTCCATTGGTGGATATGTTACTGGTTGAAGATGCAACAGACTGTGCATTCGAAGGGATTACATTAGATGTTCCGCTCGAAATGGACGCGTTAGTGCCTGTTGCATGTGGGCCACCTTGGTCTCCTTGTTGATTGTCTGAATTAGACATTTTGTCCAAACGTTTTCTTCTGGATAAAGGTTGGTTGCTGTTGGTTATCTTACCACTTCTCAGGTTCATAAAACAGCAAACTTCTTAGGTTCCTACGTCTCGACAATCCTTAATTCTGATATCCAACTATTGGTCCCACCGGGTGTGCCAATTTGTTTCCAGTGATTTCTGGTAAACAACCGCTAGTCTTCCAAACTATCGAATAATCTTTGTTAACGCTATTCAATCTCTCTGGTAACTCACAGGATCGACTAGATTGATCCTAGGACTCCTTGGATATTAAGGTTACTCTCACAATCGAACAATTATTCATGGTTGCTATTGTACAAGTGTTTGGTTTATTTCGATCCCTCTCTCTAAGAGTTTGAAAATGTGGTCAAAATGTATATGAAAACTAAGTTATACGAATAAATGTTAATTGTAATGCTGATTGAAGAGACATATAAAACTATATGAGAAATGAAGTAAATGGTTTCGATTTACAAAATATTGAACATAAAAGGTTTCTGGAATGTAGAAGTTTAAAATGTGAAGAAAGCGTTTAATGCAAGAAATCTATAAATGATTTTAAGTAAAAGTATGCGCTTGAAAAACAATACTTGAAAGTAAAGGCATTGAAAGTGTAACAGTTCTCTGAAATATAAAGTGCTCGAAATATAAAGAAAGCAGTAAAACGTAAAACTTTGAGGAAAAGACTTTGAAATGAAAAGACAGTAAATAAGAAAACTTGCAAATGTTATTCGACAAAAAGAAAAGAGGAAAGTACTGGAAATGGTAAAAAGGCTTTCATTAAGTTAGGAATACATGGTGCTATCATACATACATTTCTCTTGCATTCGTTTCCCTTGCCATGTGGTAGTTTGAATGTTATTGAGTATTTTGTATAACAGATATGACACACCGAAATCCTAATACTAAGACTTCTATTTATACTAATTCGACCCTAACGGTCTCGCTATAGGATCATGCCACGTTTCGAACATGCAAGACAATGCTTCTTTCATCTTTCCACGTGTCCCCAAATGCTCCAACACATACCTTTCAAACTTTGAAAGTCCCTCTTCCATTTGAATTTTAAATGCTTTGGTGTTTCTCCGTTTCGAACGCTCTTCCCAAACCTAGCCTCGCTGTTGTTTCGAGACCCCTTTGGATATGTTCCAATAATCACCGTTCGAAGCTTCAAGCTTTGACACTTTTATTCGAAACACTGCTTCTGCAACTTCGAAATATGGCGTTTAATTCCATTTCGATCAGAACTTTTAACTCTTTTGAATTCTAAATAACATTATCAAAATCCTCAGCCAACACATATACATTAGAAATAATTCAAATTATATAATGATTTTCGATAGTATATTTATTCACCATATTCATATTGTATTTTGGTATAATAGATGTAAACAGTTTCAGTATTTTCTTCTTCTCCATCACCAAATTTTAGGTTACCTCATCACTAAGAAACTAAGTTAAAAGACTATTAATTGATGACACATATTCTATATACATTGGTAATAATTCAAATTATATAATGAGCCTCGATAGTATATTTATTCACCATATTCATATTGTATTATGGTATAATAGATGTAAACAATTTCAATATTTTTCTTCTTCTCCATCACAAAATTTTAGGTTACTTCATCATTAAGAAACTAAGTTAAAAGACTATTATTTAATTACACATATTCCATATACATTTGAAATAATTAAAATTATCTAATGAGTCTCGATAGTATATTTATCCACCACATTCATATTGTATTATGGTATAATAGATGTAAACAACTTCAATATTTTTCTTCTTCTCCATCACCAAATTTTAGGTTACTTCATCACTAAGAAACTAAGTTAAAAGACTATTACTTAATGACACATATTCCATATACATTTGAAATAATTAAAATTATCTAATGAGTCTCGATAGTATATTTATTCACCATATTTATATTGTATTATGGTATAATAGATGTAAACTGTTTCAGTATTTTCTAATTCTCCATCACCAAATCTTAGGTTACTTCTTGACCAAGAAACTAAGTTAAAAGACTATTAATTAATGACACATATTCCATATACATTAGAAATAATTCAAATTATATAATTAGTCTCGATAGTATATTTATTCACCATATTCATATTGTATTATGGTATAATAGATGTAAACAATTTCAGTATTTTCTTCTTCTCCATCCCAAAATTTTAGGTTACTTCATCACTAAGAAACTAAATTAAAAGACTATTAATTGATGACACATATTTTATATACATTGAAAATAATTCAAATTATCTAATGAGTCTCGATAGTATATTTATTCATCTTATTCATATTGTATTATGGTATAATAGATGTAAACAATTTCAGTATTTTCTTATTCTCCATCACCAAATCTTTGGTTACTTCATCACTAAGAAACTAAGTTAAAAGACTATTACTTAATGACAAATATTCCATATACTTTTTGAAATAATTCAAATTATCTAATGAGTCTCGATAATATATTTATCCACCATATTCATATTGTATTAAGGTATAATAGATGTAAACAGTTTCAGTATTTTCTAATTCTCCATCACCAAGTCTTAGGTTACTTCATCACTAAGAAACTAAGTTAAAAGACTATTACTTAATGACACATATTCCATATACTTTTTGAAATAATTCAAATTATATAATGAGTCTTGATAGTATATTTATTCACCATATTCATATTGTATTATGGTATAATAGATGTAACCAGTTTCAGTATTTTCTAATTCTCCATCACCAAATCTTAGGTTACTTCATCACTAAGAAACTAAGTTAAAAGACTATTACTTAATGACACATATTCCATATACATTTGAAATAATTCAAATTATCTAATGAGTCTCGATAGTATATTTATTCACCATATTCATATTGTATTATGGTATAATAGATGTAAACAGTTTCAGTATTTTCTAATTCTCCATCACCAAATCTTAGGTTACTTCATCACTAAGAAACTAAGTTAAAAGACTATTATTTAATGACACATATTTCATATACATTTGAAATAATTCAAATTATCTAATGAGTCTCGATAGTATATTTATCCACCACATTCATATTTTATTATGGTATAATAGATGTAAACAACTTCAATATTTTTCTTCTTCTCCATCACCAAATTTTAGGTTACTTCATCACTAAGAAACATAGTTAAAAGACTATTACTTAATGACACATATTCCATATACATTTGAAATAACTCAAATTATCTAATGAGTCTCGATAGTATATTTATCCAGGATATTCATATTGTATTATGGTATAATAGATGTAAACTGTTTCAGTATTTTCTAATTCTCCATCACAAATCTTAGGTTACTTCTTGACCAAGAAACTAAGTTAAAAGACTATTAATTAATGGCACATATTCCATATACATTAGAAATAATTCAAATTATATAATGAGTCTCGATAGTATATTTATTCACCATATTCATATTGTATTATGGTATAATAGATGTAAACAATTTCAATATTTTCTTATTCTCCATCACCAAATCTTAGGTTACTTCATCACTAAGAAACTAAGTTAAAAGACTATTACTTAATGACAAATATTCCATATACTTTTTGAAATAATTCAAATTATCTAATGAGTCTCGATAGTATATTTATCCACCATATTCATATTGTATTAAGGTATAATAGATGTAAACAGTTTCAGTATTTTCTAATTCTCCGTCACCAAGTCTTAGGTTACTTCATCACTAAGAAACTAAGTTAAAAGACTATTACTTAATGACACATATTCCATATACATTTGAAATAATTCAAATTATCTAATGAGTCTCGATAGTATATTTATTCACCATATTCATATTGTATTATGGTATAATAGATGTAAACTGTTTCAGTATTTTCTAATTCTCCATCACCAAATCTTAGGTTACTTCTTGACCAAGAAACTAAGTTAAAAGACTATTAATTAATGACACATATTCCATATACATTAGAAATAATTCAAATTATATAATGAGTCTCGATAGTATATTTATTCACCATATTCATATTGTATTATGGTATAATAGATGTAAACATTTTCAGTATTTTCTTCTTCTCCATCACAGAATTTTAGGTTACTTCATCACTAAGAAACTAAGTTAAAAGACTATTAATTGATGACACATATTTTATACACATTGAAAATAATTCAAATTATCTAATGAGTCTCGATAGTATATTTATTCATCATATTCATATTGTATTATGGTATAATAGATATAAACAATTTCAGTATTTTCATATTCTCCATCACCAAATCTTAGGTTACTTCATCACTAAGAAACTAAGTTAAAAGACTATTACTTAATGACAAATATTCCATATACTTTTTGAAATAATTCAAATTATCTAATGAGTCTCGATAGTATATTTATCCACCATATTCATATTGTATTAAGGTATAATAGATGTAAACAGTTTCAGTATTTTCTAATTCTCCATCACCAAATCTTAGGTTACTTCATCACTAAGAAACTAAGTTAAAAGACTATTACTTAATGAAACATATTCCATTTACATTTGAAATAATTAAAATTATCTAATGAGTCTCGATAGTATATATATCCACATTATTCATATTGTATTATGGTATAATAAATGTAAACAGTTTCAGTATTTTTTTATTCTCTATCACCAAATCTTAGGATACTTCATCACTAAGAAACTAAGTTAAAAGACTATTACTTAATGACACACATTCCATATACATTTGAAATAATTCAAATTATCTAATGAGTCTCGGTAGTATATTTATCCACCATATTCATATTGTATTATGGTATAATAGATGTAAACAGTTTCAATATTTTCTAATTCTCCATCACCAAATCTTAGGTTACTTCATCACTAAGAAACTAAGTTAAAAGACTATTACTTAATGACACATATTCCATATACATTTGAAATAATTCAAATTATCTAATGAGTCTCGATAGTATAATTATTCACCAGTTTCATATTGTATTATGGTATAATAGATGTAAACTGTTTCAGTATTTTCTAATTCTCCATCACCAAATCTTAGGTTACTTCTTGACCAAGAAACTAAGTTAAAAGACTATTAATTAATGACACATATTCCATATACATTAGAAATAATTCAAATTATATAATGAGTCTCGATAGTATATTTATTCACCATATTCATATTATATTATGGTATAATAGATGTAAACAATTTCAGTATTTTCTTCTTCTCCATCCCAGAATTTTAGGTTACTTCATCACTAAGAAACTAAGTTAAAAGACTATTAGTTGATGACACATATTTTATATACATTGAAAATAATTCAAATTATCTAATGAGTCTCGATAGTATATTTATTCATCTTATTCATATTGTATTATGGTATAATAGATGTAAACAATTTCAGTATTTTCTTATTCTCCATCACCAAATCTTAGGTTACTTCATCACTAAGAAACTAAATTAAAAGACTATTACTTAATGACAAATATTCCATATACTTTTTGAAATAATTCAAGTTATCTAATGAGTCTCGATAGTATATTTATCCACCATATTCATATTGTATTAAGGTATAATAGATGTAAACAGTTTCAGTATTTTCTAATTCTCCATCACCAAATCTTAGGTTACTTCATCACTAAGATACTGAGTTAAAAGACTATTACTTAATGACACATATTCCATATACATTTGAAATAATTCAAATTATCTAATGAGTCTCGATAGTATATTTTTTCACCATATTCATATTGTATTATGGTATAATAGATGTAAACAGTTTCATTATTTTCTAATTCTCCATCACCAAATCTTAGGTTACTTCATCACTAGGAAACTAAGTTAAAAGACTATTACTTAATGACACATATTCCATATACATTTGAAATAATTCAAATTATCTAATGAATCTCGATAGTATATTTATTCACCATAATCATATTGTATTATGGTATAATAGATGTAAATAGTTTCAGTATTTTCTAATTCTCCATCACCAAATCTTAGGTTACTTCATCACTAAGAAACTAAGTTAAAAGACTTTTATTTAATGACACATATTCCATATACATTTGAAATAATTCAAATTATCAAATGAGTCACGATAGTATATTTATCCACCACATTCGTATTGTATTATGGTATGATAGATGTAAACAACTTCAATATTTTTCTTCTTCTCCATCACCAAATTTTAGGCTACTTCATCACTAAGAAACTAAGTTAAAAGACTATTACTTAATGAAACATATTCCATTTACATTTGAAATAATTAAAATTCACTAATGAGTCTCGATAGTATATATATCCACATTATTCATATTGTATTATGGTATAATAGATGTAAACAGTTTCAGTATTTTTTTATTCTCTATCACCAAATCTTAGGTTACTTCATCACTAAGAAACTAAGTTAAAAGACTATTACTTAATGACACACATTCCATATACATTTGAAATAATTCAAATAATCTAATGAGTCTCGGTAGTATATTTATCCACCATATTCATATTTTATTATAGTATAATAGATGTAAACAGTTTCAATATTTTCTAATTCTCCATCACCAAATCTTAGGTTACTTCATCACTAAGAAACTAAGTTAAAAGACTATTACTTAATGACACATATTCCATATACATTTGAAATAATTCAAATTGTCTAATGAGTCTTGATAGTATATTTATTCACCATATTCATATTGTATTATGGTATAATAGATGTAAACATCTTCAATATTTTTCTTCTTCTCCATCACCAAATTTTAGGTTACTTCATCACTAAGAAACTAAGTTAAAAGACTATTACTTAATGACACATATTCCATATACATTTGAAATAATTAAAATTATCTAATGAGTCTCGATAGTATATTTATCCACCATATTCATATTGTATTATGGTATAATACATGTAAACAATTTCAGTATTTTCCTTCTTTTCCATCACCAAATTGTAGGTTACTTCTTCACCAAGAAACTAAGTTAAAAGACTATTACTTAATGACACATATTCCATATACATTATAAATAATTCAAATTATATAATGATTTTCGATAATATATTTATTCACCATATTCATATTGTATTATGGTATAATAGATGTAAACAGTTTCAGTATTTTCTTCTTCTCCATCACCAAATTTTAGGTTACTTCATCACTAAGAAACTAAGTTAAAAGACTATTAATTGATGACACATATTCTATATACATTGGTAATAATTCAAATTATATAATGAGTCTCGATAGTATATTTATTCACCATATTCATATTGTATTATGGTATAATAGATGTAAACAATTTCAATATTTTTCTTCTTCTCCATCACAAAATTTTAGGTTACTTCATCACTAAGAAACTAAGTTAAAAGACTATTAATTGATGACACATATTCTATATACATTGGTAATAATTCAAATTATATAATGAGTATCGATAGTATATTTATTCACCATATTCATATTGTATTATGGTATAATAGATGTAAACAATTTCAGTATTTTTCTTCTTCTCCATCACAAAATTTTAGGTTACTTCATCACTAAGAAACTAAGTTAAAAGACTATTACTTAATGACACATATTCCATATACATTTGAAATAATTCAAATTATCTAATGAGTCTCGATAGTATATTTATTCACCATATTCATATTGTATTATGGTATAATAGATGTAAACAGTTTCAGTATTTTCTAATTCTCCATCACCAAATCTTAGGTTACTTCATCACTAAGAAACTAAGTTAAAACACTATTATTTAATGACACATATTCCATATACATTTAAAATAATTAAAATTATCTAATGAGTCTCAATAGTATATTTATCCACCACATTTATATTGTATTATGGTATAATAGATGTAAACAACTTCAATATTTTTCTTCTTCTCCATCACCAAATTTTAGGTTACTTCATCACTAAGAAACTAAGTTAAAAGACTATTACTTAATGACACATATTCCATATACATTTGAAATAATTAAAATTATCTAATTAGTCTCGATAGTATATTTATTCACCATATTCATATTGTATTATGGTATAATAGATGTAAACTGTTTCAGTATTTTCTAATTCTCCATCACCAAATCTTAGGTTACTTCTTGACCAAGAAACTAAGTTAAAAGACTATTTATTAATGACACATATTCCATATACATTAGAAATAATTCAAATTATATAATGATTTTCGATAGTATATTTATTCACCATATTCATATTGTATTATGGTATAATAGATGTAAACAGTTTCAGTATTTTCTTCTTCTCCATCACCAAATTTTAGGTTACTTCATCACTAAGAAACTAAGTTAAAAGACTATTAATTGATGACACATATTCTATATACATTGGTAATAATTCAAATTATATAATGAGTCTCGATAGTATATTTATTCACCATATTCATATTGTATTATGGTATAATATATGTAAACAATTTCAATATTTTTCTTCTTCTCCATCACAAAATTTTAGGTTACTTCATCACTAAGAAACTAAGTTAAAAGACTATTACTTAATGACACATATTCCTTATACATTTGAAATAATTCAAATTATCTAATGAGTCTCGATAGTATATTTATTCACCATATTTATATTGTATTATGGTATAATAGATGTAAACAATTTCAGTATTTTCTAATTCTCCATCACCAAATCTTAGGTTACTTCATCACTAAGAAACTAAGTTAAAAGACTATTATTTAATGACACATATTCCATATACATTTGAAATAATTCAAATTATCTAATGAGTCTCGATAGTATATTTATCCACCATATTCATATTGTATTATGGTATAATAGATGTAAACAACTTCAATATTTTTCTTCTTCTCCATCACCAAATTTTAGGTTACTTCATCACTAAGAAACTAAGTTAAAAGACTATTACTTAATGACACATATTCCATATACATTTGAAATAATTAAAATTATCTAATTAGTCTCGATAGTGTATTTATTCACCATATTCATATTGTATTATGGTATAATAGATGTAAACAGTTTCAGTATTTTCTAATTCTCCATCACCAAATCTTAGGTTACTTCATCACTAAGAAACTAAGTTAAAAGACTATTACTTAATGCACATATTCCATATACATTTTAAATAATTCAAATTATCTAATGAGTCTCGATAGTATATTTATCCACCACATTCATATTGTATTATGGTATAATAGATGTAAACAACTTCAATATTTTTATTCTTCTTCATCACCAAATTTTGGGTTACTTCATCACAAAGAAACTAAGTTAAAAGACTATTACTTAATGACACATATTCCATATACATTTGAAATAATTAAAATTATCTAATGAGTCTCGATAGTATATTTATTCACCATATTCATATTGTATTATGGTATAATAGATGTAAACAGTTTCAGTATTTTTTTATTCTCTATCACCAAATCTTAGGTTACTTCATCACTAAGAAACTAAGTTAAAAGACTATTACTTAATGACACATATTCCATATACATTTTAAATAATTCAAATTATCTAATGAGTCTCGCTAGTATATTTATTCACCATATTCATATTGTATTATGGTATAATAGATATAAACTGTTTCAGTATTTTCTAATTCTCCATCACCAAATCTTAGGTTACTTCTTGACCAAGAAACTAAGTTAAAAGACTATTAATTAATGACACATATTCCATATACATTAGAAATAATTCAAATTATATAATGAGTCTCGATAGTATATTTATTCACCATATTCATATTGTATTATGGTATAATAGATGTAAACATTTTCAGTATTTTCTTCTTCTCCATCATAGAATTTTAGGTTACTTCATCACTAAGAAACTAAGTTAAAAGACTATTATTTAATGACACATATTTAATATTCATTTGAAATAATTCAAATTATATAATGAGTCTCGATAGTATATTTATCCACGACATTCATATTGTATTATTGTATAATAGATGTAAACAACTTCAATATTTTTCTTCTTCTCCATCACCAAATTTTAGGTTACTTCATCACTAAGAAACTAAGTTAAAAGACTATTACTTAATGACACATATTCCATATACATTTGAAATAATTAAAATTATCTAATGAGTCTCGATAGTATATTTATTCACCATATTCATATTGTATTATGGTATAATAGATGTAAACAGTTTCAGTATTTTCTAATTCTCCATCACCAAATCTTAGGTTACTTCATCACTAAGAAACTAAGTTAAAAGACTATTACTTAATGACACATATTCCATATACATTTTAAATAATTCAAATTATCTAATGAGTCTCGATAGTATATTTATCCACCACATTCATATTGTATTATGGTATAATAGATTTAAACAACTTCAATATTTTTCTTCTTCTCCATCACCAAATTTTAGGTTACTTCATCACTAAGAAACTAAGTTAAAAGACTATTACTTAATGACACATATTCCATATACATTTGAAATAATTAAACTTATCTAATGAGTCTCGATAGTATATTTATTCACCATATTCATATTGTATTATGGTATAATAGATGTAAACAGTTTCAGTATTTTCTAATTCTCCATCACCAAATCTTAGGTTACTTCTTGACCAAGAAACTAAGTTAAAAGACTATTACTTAATGACACATATTCCATATACATTAGAAATAATTCAAATTAAATAATGATTTTTGATAGTATATTTATTCACCATATTCATATTGTATTATGGTATAATAGATGTAAACAGTTTCAGTATTTTCTTCTTCTCCATCACCAAATTTTAGGTTACTTCATCACTAAGAAACTAAGTTAAAAGACTATTACTTAATGACACATATTCCTTATACATTTGAAATAATTCAAATTATCTAATGAGTCTCGATAGTATATTTATTCACCATATTTATATTGTATTATGGTATAATAGATGTAAACAATTTCAATATATTCTAATTCTCCATCACCAAATCTTAGGTTACTTCATCACTAAGAAACTAAGTTAAAGGACTATTATTTAATGACACATATTCCATATACATTTGAAATAATTCAAATTATCTAATGAGTCTCGATAGTATATTTATCCACCACATTCATATTGTATTATGGTATAATAGGTGTAACCAACTTCAATATTTTTCTTCTTCTCCATCACCAAATTTTAGGTTACTTCATCACTAAGAAACTAAGTTAAAAGACTATTACTTAATGACACATATTCCATATACATTGGAAATAATTAAAATTATCTAATGAGTCTCGATAGTATATTTATTCACCATATTTATATTGTATTATGGTATAATAGATGTAAACAGTTTCAGTATTTTCTAATTCTCCATCACCAAATCTTAGGTTACTTCATCACTAAGAAACTAAGTTAAAAGACTATTACTTAATGACACATATTCCATATACATTTTTAATAATTCAAATTATCTAATGAGTCTCGATAGTATATTTATTCACCATATTCATATTGTATTATGGTATAATAGATGTAAACAGTTTCAGTATTTTCTAATTCTCCATCACCAAATCTTAGGTTACTTCATCACTAAGAAACTAAGTTAAAAGACTATTATTTAATGACACATATTCCATATACATTTTAAATAATTCAAATTATCTAATGAGTCTCGATAGTATATTTATCCACCACATTCATTTTGTATTATGGTATAATAGATGTAAACAACTTCAATATTTTTCTTCTTCTCCATCACCAAATTTTAGGTTACTTCATCACTAAGAAACTAAGTTAAAAGACTATTACTTAATGACACATATTCCATATACATTTGAAATAATTAAAATTATCTAATGAGTCTCGATAGTATATTTATTCACCATATTCATATTGTATTATGGTATAATAGATGTAAACAGTTTCAGTATTTTCTAATTCTCCATCACAAAATCTTAGGTTACTTCTTGACCAAGAAACTAAGTTAAAAGACTATTACTTAATGACACATATTCCATATACATTAGAAATAATTCAAATTAAATAATGATTTTTGATAGTATATTTATTCACCATATTCATATTGTATTATGGTATAATAGATGTAAACAGTTTCAGTATTTTCTTCTTCTCCATCACCAAATTTTAGGTTACTTCATCACTAAGAAACTAAGTTAAAAGACTATTAATTGATGACACATATTCTATATACATTGGTAATAATTCAAATTATATAATGAGTCTCGATAGTATATTTATTCACCATATTCATATTGTATTATGGTATAATAGATGTAAACAATTTCAATATTTTTCTTCTTCTCCATCACAAAATTTTAGGTTAGTTCATCACTAAGAAACTAAGTTAAAAGACTATTACTTAATGACACATATTCCTTATACATTTGAAATAATTCAAATTATCTAATGAGTCTCGATAGTATATTTATTCACCATATTTATATTGTATTATGGTATAATAGATGTAAACAATTTCAGTATTTTCTAATTCTCCATCACCAAATCTTAGGTTACTTCATCACTAAGAAACTAAGTTAAAAGACTATTATTTAATGACACATATTCCATATACATTTGAAATAATTCAAATTACCTAATGAGTCTCGATAGTATATTTATCCACCATATTCATATTGTATTATGGTATAATAGATGTAAACAACTTCAATATTTTTCTTCTTCTCCATCACCAAATTTTAGGTTACTTCATCACTAAGAAACTAAGTTAAAAGACTATTACTTAATGACACATATTCCATATACATTTGAAATAATTAAAATTATCTAATTAGTCTCGATAGTATATTTATTCACCATATTCATATTGTATTATGGTATAATAGATGTAAACAGTTTCAGTATTTTCTAATTCTCCATCACCAAATCTTAGGTTACTTCATCACTAAGAAACTAAGTTAAAAGACTATTACTTAATGACACATATTCCATATACATTTTAAATAATTCAAATTATCTAATGAGTCTCGATAGTATATTTATCCACCACATTTATATTGTATTATGGTATAATAGATGTAAACAACTTCAATATTTTTATTCTTCTCCATCACCAAATTTTAGGTTACTTCATCACTAAGAAACTAAGTTAAAAGACTATTACTTAATGACACATATTCCATATACATTTGAAATAATTAAAATTATCTAATGAGTCTCGATAGTATATTTATTCACCATATTCATATTGTATTATGGTATAATAGATGTAAACAGTTTCAGTATTTTTTTATTCTCTATCACCAAATCTTAGGTTACTTCATCACTAAGAAACTAAGTTAAAAGACTATTACTTAATGACACATATTCCATATACATTTTAAATAATTCAAATTATCTAATGAGTCTCGCTAGTATATTTATTCACCATATTCATATTGTATTATGGTATAATAGATATAAACTGTTTCAGTATTTTCTAATTCTCCATCACCAAATCTTAGGTTACTTCTTGACCAAGAAACTAAGTTAAAAGACTATTAATTAATGACACATATTCCATATACATTAGAAATAATTCAAATTATATAATGAGTCTCGATAGTATATTTATTCACCATATTCATATTGTATTATGGTATAATAGATGTAAACATTTTCAGTATTTTCTTCTTCTCCATCATAGAATTTTAGGTTACTTCATCACTAAGAAACTAAGTTAAAAGACTATTATTTAATGACACATATTCAATATTCATTTGAAATAATTCAAATTATATAATGAGTCTCGATAGTAGATTTATCCATGACATTCATATTGTATTATTGTATAATAGATGTAAACAACTTCAATATTTTTCTTCTTCTCCATCACCAAATTTTAGGTTACTTCATCACTAAGAAACTAAGTTAAAAGACTATTACTTAATGACACATATTCCATATACATTTGAAATAATTAAACTTATCTAATGAGTCTCGATAGTATATTTATTCACCATATTCATATTGTATTATGGTATAATAGATGTAAACAGTTTCAGTATTTTCTAATTCTCCATCACCAAATCTTAGGTTACTTCTTGACCAAGAAACTAAGTTAAAAGACTATTACTTAATGACACATATTCCATATACATTAGAAATAATTCAAATTAAATAATGATTTTGGATAGTATATTTATTCACCATATTCATATTGTATTATGGTATAATAGATGTAAACAGTTTCAGTATTTTCTTCTTCTCCATCACCAAATTTTAGGTTACTTCATCACTAAGAAACTAAGTTAAAAGACTATTACTTAATGACACATATTCCTTATACATTTGAAATAATTCAAATTATCTAATAAGTCTCGATAGTATATTTATTCACCATATTTATATTGTATTATGGTATAATAGATGTAAACAATTTCAATATATTCTAATTCTCCATCACCAAATCTTAGGTTACTTCATCACTAAGAAACTAAGTTAAAACACTATTATTTAATGACACATATTCCATATACATTTGAAATAATTCAAATTATCTAATGAGTCTCGATAGTATATTTATCCACCACATTCATATTGTATTATGGTATAATAGGTGTAACCAACTTCAATATTTTTCTTCTTCTCCATCACCAAATTTTAGGTTACTTCATCACTAAGAAACTAAGTTAAAAGACTATTACTTAATGACACATATTCCATATACATTGGAAATAATTAAAATTATCTAATGAGTCTCGATAGTATATTTATTCACCATATTTATATTGTATTATGGTATAATAGATGTAAACAGTTTCAGTATTTTCTAATTCTCCATCACCAAATCTTAGGTTACTTCATCACTAAGAAACTAAGTTAAAAGACTATTACTTAATGACACATATTCCATATACATTTTTAATAATTCAAATTATCTAATGAGTCTCGATAGTATATTTATTCACCATATTCATATTGTATTATGGTATAATAGATGTAAACAGTTTCAGTATTTTCTAATTCTCCATCACCAAATCTTAGGTTACTTCATCACTAAGAAACTAAGTTAAAAGACTATTATTTAATGACACATATTCCATATACATTTTAAATAATTCAAATTATCTAATGAGTCTCGATAGTATATTTATCCACCACATTCATTTTGTATTATGGTATAATAGATGTAAACAACTTCAATATTTTTCTTCTTCTCCATCACCAAATTTTAGGTTACTTCATCACTAAGAAACTAAGTTAAAAGACTATTACTTAATGACACATATTCCATATACATTTGAAATAATTAAAATTATCTAATGAGTCTCAATAGTATATTTATTCACCATATTCATATTGTATTATGGTATAATAGATGTAAACAGTTTCAGTATTTTCTAATTCTCCATCACCAAATCTTAGGTTACTTCTTGACAAAGAAACTAAGTTAAAAGACTATTACTTAATGACACATATTCCATATACATTAGAAATAATTCAAATTAAATAATGATTTTTGATAGTATATTTATTCACCATATTCATATTGTATTATGGTATAATAGATGTAAACAGTTTCAGTATTTTCTTCTTCTCCATCACCAAATTTTAGGTTACTTCATCACTAAGAAACTAAGTTAAAAGACTATTAATTGATGACACATATTCTATATACATTGGTAATAATTCAAATTATATAATGAGTCTCGATAGTATATTTATTCACCATATTCATATTGTATTATGGTATAATAGATGTAAACAATTTCAATATATTTCTTCTTCTCCATCACAAAATTTTAGGTTAGTTCATCACTAAGAAACTAAGTTAAAAGACTATTACTTAATGACACATATTCCTTATACATTTGAAATAATTCAAATTATCTAATGAGTCTCGATAGTATATTTATTCACCATATTTATATTGTATTATGGTATAATAGATGTAAACAATTTCAATATTTTCTAATTCTCTATCACCAAATCTTAGGTTACTTCATCACTAAGAAACTAAGTTAAAAGACTATTATTTAATGACACATATTCCATATACATTTGAAATAATTCAAATTATCTAATGAGTCTCGATAGTATATTTATCCACCACATTCATATTGTATTATGGTATAATAGATGTAAACAACTTCAATATTTTTCTTCTTCTCCATCACCAAATTTTAGGTTACTTCATCACTAAGAAACTAAGTTAAAAGACTATTACTTAATGACACATATTCCTTATACATTTGAAATAATTCAAATTATCTAATGAGTCTCGATAGTATATTTATTCACCATATTTATATTGTATTATGGTATAATAGATGTAAACAGTTTCAGTATTTACTAATTCTCCATCACCAAATTTTAGGTTACCTCATCACTAAGAAACTAAGTTAAAAGACTATTACTTAATGACACATATTCCATATACATTTGAAATAATTCAAATTCTCTAATGAGTCTCGATAGTATATTTATCCACCATATTCATATTCTATTATGGTATAATAGATGTAAACAATTTCAATATTTTTCTTTTTCTCCATCTTCAAATTTTAGGTTACTTCATCACTAAGAAACTAAGTCAAAAGACTATTACTTAATGACACATATTCCATATACATTTGAAATAATTCAAATTATCTAATGAGTCTCGATAGTATATTTATTCACCATATTCATATTGTATTATTGTATAATAGATGTAAACAGTTTCAGTTTTTTCTAATTCTCCATCACCAAATCTTAGGTTACTTCATCATTAAGAAACTAAGTTAAAAGACTATTACTTAATGACACATATTCCATATACATTTGAAATAATTCAAATTATCTAATGAGTCTCGATAGTATATTTATCCACCATATTCATATTGTATTATGGTATAATAGATGTAAACAATTTCAGTATTTTCTTTCTTCTCCATCACCAAATTTTAGGTTACTTCTTCACTCAGAAACTAAGTTAAAAGACTATTACTTAATGACACATATTCCATTTACATTTGAAATAATTCAAATTATCTAATGAGCCTCGATAGTATATTTATTCACCATATTCATATTTTATTATGTTATAATAGATGTAAACAATATCAGTTTTTTCTAATTCTCCATCACCAAATCTTAGGTTACATCATCACTAAGAAACTAAGTTAAAAGACTATTACTTAAAGACACATATTCCATATACATTTGAAATAATTCAAATTATCTAATGAGTCTCGATAGTATATTTATCCACCATATTCATATTGTATTATGGTATAATAGATGTAAACAGTTTCAGTATTTTCTAATTCTCCATCACCAAATTTTAGGTTACTTCATCACTAAGAAACTAAGTTAAAAGACTATTACTTAATGACACATATTCCATATACATTTGAAATAATTCAAATTATCTAATGAGTCTCGATAGTATATTTATCCACCATTTTCATATTCTATTATGGTATAATAGATGTAAACAATTTCAATATTTTTCTTTTTCTCCATCTTCTAATTTTAGGTTACTTCATCACTAAGAAACTAAGTCAAAAGACTATTACTTAATGACACATATTCCATATACATTTGAAATAATTCAAATTATCTAATGAGTCTCGATATTATATTTATTCACCATATTTATATTGTATAATGGTATAATAGACGTAAACAATTTCAGTATTTTCTAATTCTCCATCACCAAATCTTAGGTTACTTCATCACTAAGAAACTAAGTTAAAAGACTATTATTTAATGACACATATTCCATATACATTTGAAATAATTCAAATTATATAATGAGTCTCGATAGTATATTTATCCACCACATTCATATTGTATTATGGTATAATAGATGTAAACAACTTCAATATTTTTCTTCTTCTCCATCACCAAATTTTAGGTTACTTCATCACTAAGAAACTAAGTTAAAAGACTATTACTTAATGACACATATTCCATATACATTTGAAATAATTAAAATTATCTAATGAGTCTCGATAGTATATTTATTCACCATATTCATATTGTATTATGGTATAATAGATGTAAACAGTTTTAGTATTTTCTAATTCTCCATCACCAAATCTTAGGTTACTTCATCACTAAGAATCTAAGTTAAAAGACTATTACTTAATGACACATATTCCATATACATTTTAAATAATTCAAATTATCTAATGATTCTCGATAGTATATTTATTCACCATATTCATATTGTATTATTGTATAATAGATGTAAACAGTTTCAGTATTTTCTAATTCTCCATCACCAAATCTTAGGTTACTTCTTGACCAAGAAACTAAGTTAAAAGACTATTACTTAATGACACATATTCCATATACATTAGAAATAATTCAAATTATATAATGATTTTCGATAGTATATTTATTCACCATATTCATATTGTATTATGGTATAATAGATGTAAACAGTTTCAGTATTTTCTTCTTCTCCATCACCAAATTTTAGGTTACTTCATCACTAAGAAACTAAGTTAAAAGACTATTAATTGATGACACATATTCTATATACATTGGTAATAATTCAAATTATATAATGAGTCTCAAAAGTATATTCATTCATCATATTCATATTGTATTATGGTATAATAGATGTAAACAGATTCAGTATTTTCTAATTCTCCATCATCAGATTTTAGGTTACTTCATCACTAAGAAACTAAGTTAAAAGACTATTACTTAATGACACATATTCCTTATACATTTGAAATAATTCAAATTATCTAATGAGTCTCGATAGTATATTTATTCACCATATTTATATTGTATTATGGTATAATAGATGTAAACAATTTCAATATTTTTCTTTTTCTCCATCTTCAAATTTTAGGTTACTTCATCACTAAGAAACTAAGTCAAAAGACTATTACTTAATGACACATATTCCATATACATTTGAAATAATTCAAATTATCTAATGAGTCTCGATATTATATTTATTCACCATATTCATATTGTATTATTGTATAATAGATAAAAATAGTTTCAGTATTTTCTAATTCTCCATCACCAAATCTTAGGTTACTTCATCACTAAGAAACTAAGTTAAAAGACTATTACTTAATGACACATATTCCATATACATTTGAAATAATTCAAATTATCTAATGAGTCTCGATAGTATATTTATCCACCATATTCATATTGTATTATGGTATAATAGATGTAAACAATTTCAGTATTTTCTTTCTTCTCCATCACCAAATTTTAGGTTACTTCTTCACTCAGAAACTAAGTTAAAAGATTATTACTTAATGACACATATTCCATTTACATTTGAAATAATTCAAATTATCTAATGAACCTCGATAGTATATTTATCCACCATATTCATATTTTATTATGGTATAATAGATGTAAACAATATCAGTATTTTCTAATTCTCCATCACCAAATCTTAGGTTACTTCATCACTAAGAAACTAAGTTAAAAGACTATTATTTAAAGACACATATTCCATATACATTTGAAATAATTCAAATTATCTAATGAGTCTCGATAGTATATTTATCCACCACATTCATATTGTATTATGGTATAATAGATGTAAACAACTTCAATATTTTTCTTCTTCTCCATCAACAAATTTTAGGTTACTTCATCACTAAGAAACTAAGTTAAAAGACTATTACTTAATGACACATATTCCATATACATTTGAAATTATTAAAATTATCTAATGAGTCTCGATAGTATATTTATTCACCATATTCATATTGTATTATGGTATAATAGATGTAAACAGTTTCAGTATTTACTAATTCTCCATCACAAAATTTTAGGTTACTTCATCACTAAGAAACTAAGTTAAAAGACTATTACTTAATGACACATATTCCATATACATTTGAAATAATTCAAATTCTCTAATGAGTCTCGATAGTATATTTATCCACCATATTCATATTCTATTATGGTATAATAGATGTAAACAATTTCAATATTTTTCTTTTTCTCCATCTTCAAATTTTAGGTTACTTCATCACTAAGAAACTAAGTCAAAAGACTATTACTTAATGACACATATTCCATATACATTTGAAATAATTCAAATTATCTAATGAGTCTCGATATTATATTTATTCACCATATTCATATTGTATTATTGTATAATAGATGTAAACAGTTTCAGTATTTTCTAATTCTCCATCACCAAATCTTAGGTTACTTCATCATTAAGAAACTAAGTTAAAAGACTATTACTTAATGACACATATTCCATATACATTTGAAATAATTCAAATTATCTAATGAGTCTCGATAGTATATTTATCCACCATATTCATATTGTATTATGGTATAATAGATGTAAACAATTTCAGTATTTTCTTTCTTCTCCATCACCAAATTTTAGGTTACTTCTTCACTCAGAAACTAAGTTAAAAGACTATTACTTAATGACACATATTCCATTTACATTTGAAATAATTCAAATTATCTAATGAGCCTCGATAGTATATTTATTCACCATATTCATATTCTATTATGGTATAATAGATGTAAACAATTTCAATATTTTTCTTTTTCTCCATCTTCAAATTTTAGGTTACTTCATCACTAAGAAACTAAGTCAAAAGACTATTACTTAATGACACATATTCCATATACATTTGAAATAATTCAAATTATCTAATGAGTCTCGATATTATATTTATTCACCATATTCATATTGTATTATTGTATAATAGATGTAAACAGTTTCAGTATTTTCTAATTCTCCATCACCAAATCTTAGGTTACTTCATCACTAAGAAACTAAGTTAAACGACTATTACTTAATGACACATATTCCATATACATTTGAAATAATTCAAATTATCTAACGAGTCTCGATAGTATATTTATCCACCATATTCATATTGTATTATGGTATAATAGATGTAAACAGTTTCAGTATTTTCTAATTCTCCATCACCAAATCTTAGGTTACTTCATCACTAAGAAACTAAGTTAAAAGACTATTACTTAATGACACATATTCCCTATACATTTGAAATAATTCAAATTATCTAATGAGTCTCAATAGTATATTCATTCATCATATTCATATTGTATTATGGTATAATAGATGTAAAAAGTTTCAGTATTTTCTAAATCTCCATCATCAGATTTTAGGTTACTTAATCACTAATAAACTAAGTTAAAAGACTATTACTTAATGACACATATTCCATATACATTTTAAATAATTCAAATTATCTAATGAGTCTCGATAGTATATTTATCCACCATATTCATATTGTATTATGGTATAATAGATGTAAACAATTTCAGTATTTTCTTTCTTCTCCATCACCAAATTTTAGGTTACTTCTTCACTCAGAAACTAAGTTAAAAGACTATTACTTAATGACACATATTCCATTTACATTTGAAATAATTCAAATTATCTAATGAGCCTCGATAGTATATTTATTCACCATATTCATATTTTATTATGTTATAATAGATGTAAACAATATCAGTATTTTCTAATTCTCCATCACCAAATCTTAGGTTACTTCATCACTAAGAAACTAAGTTAAAAGACTATTACTTAAAGACACATATTCCATATACATTTGAAATAATTCAAATTATCTAATGAGTCTCGATAGTATATTTATCCACCATATTCATATTGTATTATGGTATAATAGATGTAAACAGTTTCAGTATTTTCTAATTCTCCATCACCAAATTTTAAGTTACTTCATCACTAAGAAACAAAGTTAAAAGACTATTACTTAATGACACATATTCCATATACATTTGAAATAATTCAAATTATCTAATGAGTCTCGATAGTATATTTATCCACCATATTCATATTCTATTATGGTATAATAGATGTAAACAATTTCAATATTTTTCTTTTTCTCCATCTTCAAATTTTAGGTTACTTCATCACTAAGAAACTAAGTCAAAAGACTATTACTTAATGACACATATTCCATATACATTTGAAATAATTCAAATTATCTAATGAGTCTCGATATTATATTTATTCACCATATTCATATTGTATTATTGTATAATAGATGTAAACAGTTTCAGTATTTTCTAATTCTCCATCACCAAATCTTAGGTTACTTCATCACTAAGAAACTAAGTTAAACGACTATTACTTAATGACACATATTCCATATACATTTGAAATAATTCAAATTATCTAACGAGTCTCGATAGTATATTTATCCACCATATTCATATTGTATTATGGTATAATAGATGTAAACAGTTTCAGTATTTTCTAATTCTCCATCACCAAATCTTAGGTTACTTCATCACTAAGAAACTAAGTTAAAAGACTATTACTTAATGACACATATTCCCTATACATTTGAAATAATTCAAATTATCTAATGAGTCTCAATAGTATATTCATTCATCATATTCATATTGTATTATGGTATAATAGATGTAAAAAGTTTCAGTATTTTCTAATTCTCCATCATCAGATTTTAGGTTACTTAATCACTAATAAACTAAGTTAAAAGACTATTACTTAATGACACATATTCCATATACATTTTAAATAATTCAAATTATCTAATGAGTCTCGATAGTATATTTATCCACCATATTCATATTCTATTATGGTATAATAGATGTAAACAATTTCAATATTTTTCTTTTTATCCATCTTCAAATTTTAGGTTATATCATCACTAAGAAACTAAGTCAAAAGACTATTACTTAATGACACATATTCCATATACATTTGAAATAATTCAAATTATCTAATGAGTCTCGATATTATATTTATTCACCATATTCATATTGTATTATTGTATAATAGATGTAAATAGTTTCAGTATTTTCTAATTCTCCATCACCAAATCTTAGGTTACTTCATCACTAAGAAACTAAGTTAAAAGACTATTACTTAATGACACATATTCCATATACATTTGAAATAATTCAAATTATCTAATGAGTCTCGATAGTATATTTATCCACCATATTCATATTGTATTTTGGTATAATAGATGTAAACAATTTCAGTATTTTCTTTCTTCTCCATCACCAAATTTTAGGTTACTTCTTCACTCAGAAACTAAGTTAAAAGACTATTACTTAATGACACATATTCCATTTACATTTGAAATAATTCAAATTATCTAATGAGCCTCGATAGTATATTTATCCACCATATTCATATTTTATTATGGTATAATAGATGTAAACAATATCAGTATTTTCTAATTTTCCATCACCAAATCTTAGGTTACTTCATCACTAAGAAACTAAGTTAAAAGACTATTATTTAAAGACACATATTCCATATACATTTGAAATAATTCAAATTATCTAATGAGTCTCGATAGTATATTTATCCACCATATTCATATTGTATTATGGTATAATAGATGTAAACAGTTTCAGTATTTTCTAATTCTCCATCACCAAATTTTAGGTTACTTCATCACTAAGAAACTAAGTTAAAAGACTATTACTTAATGACACATATTCCATATACATTTGAAATAATTCAAATTATATAATGAGTCTCGATTGTATATTTATCCACCATATTCATATTCTATTATGGTATAATAGATGTAAACAATTTCAATATTTTTCTTTTTCTCCATCTTCAAATTTTAGGTTACTTCATCAATAAGAAACTAAGTCAAAAGACTATTACTTAATGACACATATTCCATATACATTTGAAATAATTCAAATTATCTAATGAGTCTCGAAATTATATTTATTCACCATATTCATATTGTATTATTGTATAATAGATGTAAATAGTTTCAGTATTTTCTAATTCTCCATCACCAAATCTTAGGTTACTTCATCACTAAGAAACTAAGTTAAAAGACTATTACTCAATGACACATATTCCATATACATTTGAAATAATTCAAATTATCTAATGAGTCTCGATAGTATATTTATCCACCATATTCATATTGTATTATGGTATATTAGATGTAAACAATTTCAGTATTTTCTTTCTTCTCCATCACCAAATTTTAGGTTACTTCTTCACTCAGAAACTAAGTTAAAAGACTATTACTTAATGACACATATTCCATTTACATTTGAAATAATTCAAATTATCTAATGAGCCTCGATAGTATATTTATCCACCATATTCATATTTTATTATGGTATAATAGATGTAAACAATATCAGTATTTTCTAATTTTCCATCACCAAATCTTAGGTTACTTCATCACTAAGAAACTAAGTTAAAAGACTATTATTTAAAGACACATATTCCATATACATTTGAAATAATTCAAATTATCTAATGAGTCTCGATAGTATATTTATCCACCATATTCATATTGTATTATGGTATAATAGATGTAAACAGTTTCATTATTTTCTAATTCTCCATCACCAAATTTTAGGTTACTTCATCACTAAGAAACTAAGTTAAAAGACTATTACTTAATGACACATATTCCATATACATTTTAAATAATTCAAATTATCTAATGAGTCTCGATAGTATATTTATCCACCATATTCATATTCTATTATGGTATAATAGATGTAAACAATTTCAATATTTTTCTTTTTCTCCATCTTCAAATTTTAGGTTACTTCATCAATAAGAAACTAAGTCAAAAGACTATTACTTAATGACACATATTCCATATACATTTGAAATAATTCAAATTATCTAATGAGTCTCGAAATTATATTTATTCACCATATTCATATTGTATTATTGTATAATAGATGTAAATAGTTTCAGTATTTTCTAATTCTCCATCACCAAATCTTAGGTTACTTCATCACTAAGAAACTAAGTTAAAAGACTATTACTCAATGACACATATTCCATATACATTTGAAATAATTCAAATTATCTAATGAGTCTCGATAGTATATTTATCCACCATATTCATATTGTATTATGGTATATCAGATGTAAACAATTTCAGTATTTTCTTTCTTCTCCATCACCAAATTTTAGGTTACTTCTTCACTCAGAAACTAAGTTAAAAGACTATTACTTAATGACACATATTCCATTTACATTTGAAATAATTCAAATTATCTAATGAGCCTCGATAGTATATTTATCCACCATATTCATATTTTATTATGGTATAATAGATGTAAACAATATCAGTATTTTCTAATTTTCCATCACCAAATCTTAGGTTACTTCATCACTAAGAAACTAAGTTAAAAGACTATTATTTAAAGACACATATTCCATATACATTTGAAATAATTCAAATTATCTAATCAGTCTCGATAGTATATTTATCCACCATATTCATATTGTATTATGGTATAATAGATGTAAACAGTTTCAGTATTTTCTAATTCTCCATCACCAAATTTTAGGTTACTTCATCACTAAGAAACTAAGTTAAAAGACTATTACTTAGTGACACATATTCCATATACATTTTAAATAATTCAAATTATCTAATGAGTCTCGATAGTATATTTATCCACCATATTCATATTCTATTATGGTATAATAGATGTAAACAATTTCAATATTTTTCTTTTTCTCCATCTTCAAATTTTAGGTTACTTCATCAATAAGAAACTAAGTCAAAAGACTATTACTTAATGACACATATTCCATATACATTTGAAATAATTCAAATTATCTAATGAGTCTCGAAATTATATTTATTCACCATATTCATATTGTATTATTGTATAATAGATGTAAATAGTTTCAGTATTTTCTAATTCTCCATCACCAAATCTTAGGTTACTTCATCACTAAGAAACTAAGTTAAAAGACTATTACTCAATGACACATATTCCATATACATTTGAAATAATTCAAATTATCTAATGAGTCTCGATAGTATATTTATCCACCATATTCATATTGTATTATGGTATATCAGATGTAAACAATTTCAGTATTTTCTTTCTTCTCCATCACAAAATTTTAGGTTACTTCTTCACTCAGAAACTAAGTTAAAAGACTATTACTTAATGACACATATTCCATTTACATTTGAAATAATTCAAATTATCTAATGAGCCTCGATAGTATATTTATTCACCATATTCATATTTTATTATGGTATAATAGATGTAAACAATATCAGTATCTTCTAATTCTCCATCACCAAATCTTAGGTTACTTCATCACTAAGAAACTAAGTTAAAAGACTATTACTTAAAGACACATATTCCATATACATTTGAAATAATTCAAATTATCTAATGAGTCTCGATAGTATATTTATCCAACATATTCATATTGTATTATGGTATAATAGATGTAAACAATTTCAGTATTTTCTAATTCTCCATCACCAAATCTTAGATTACTTCATCACTAAGAAACTAAGTCAAAAGACTATTACGTAATGACACATATTCCATATACATTTGAAATAATTCAAATTATCTAATGAGTCTCGATAGTATATTTATTCACATTATTCATATTGTATTATTGTATAATAGATGTAAACAGTTTCAGTATTTTCTAATTCTCCATCACCAAATCTTAGGTTACTTCATCACTAAGAAACTAAGTTAAAAGACTATTACTTAATGACACATATTCCATATACATTTGAAATAATTCAAATTATCTAATGAGTCTCTATAGTATATTTATCCACCATATTCATATTGTATTATGGTATAATAGATGTAAACAATTTCAGTATTTTCTTTCTTCTCCATCACCAAATTTTAGGTTACTTCTTACCTCAGAAACTAAGTTAAAAGACTATTACTTAATGACACATATTCCATTTACATTTGAAATAATTCAAATTATCTACTGAGCCTCGATAGTATATTTATTCACCATATTCATATTTTATTATGGTATAATAAATGTAGACAATACCAGTATTTTCTAATTCTCCATCACCAAATCTTAGGTTACTTCATAACTAAGAAACTAAGGTAAAAGACTATTACTTAAAGACACATATTCCATATACATTTGAAATAATTCAAATTATCTAATGAGTCTCGATAGTATATTTATCCACCATATTCATATTGTATTATGGTATAATAGATGTAAACAATTTCAGTATTTTCTAATTCTCCATCACCAAATCTTAGGTTACTTCATCACTAAGAAACTAAGTTAAAAGACTATTACTTAATGTCACATATTCCATATATATTTGAACTAATTCAAATTATCTAATGAGTGTCGTTAGTATATTTATCCACCATATTCATATCGTATTATGGTATAATAGATGTAAACAATTTCAGTATTTTCTAATTCTCCATCACCAAATCTTAGGTTACTTCATCACTAAGAAACTAAGTTAAAAGACTATTACTTAATGACACATATTCCATATACATTTGAAATAATACAAATTATCTAATGAGTCTCGATAGTATATTTATTCACCATATTCATATTGTATTATGGTATAATAGATGTAAACATTTTCAGTATTTTCTTCTTCTCCATCACAGAATTTTAGGTTACTTCATCACTAAGAAACTAAGTTAAAAGACTATTACTTAATGACACATATTCCATATATATTTGAAATAATTCAAATTCTCTAATGAGTCTCGATAGTATATTTATCCACCATATTCATATTGTATTATGGTATAATAGATGTAAACAATTTCAGTATTTTTCTTTTTCTCCATCACCTAATTTTAGGGTACTTCATCACTAAGAAACTAAGTTAAAAGACTATTACTTAATGACACATATTCCATAAAAATTTTAAATAATTCAAATTATCTAATAAGTCTCGATAGTATATTTATTCACCATATTCATATTGTATTATTGTATAATATATGTAAACAATTTCAGTATTTTCTAATTCTCCATCACCAAATCTTAGGTTACTTCATCACTAAGAAACTAAGTTAAAAGACTATTACTTAATAACACATATTCCATATACATTTGAAATAATACAAATTATCTAATAAGTCTCGATAGTATATTTATCCACCATATTCATATTGTATTATGGTATAATAGATGTAAACAATTTCAGTATTTTCTTTGTTCTCCATCACCAAATTTTAGGTTACTTCTTTAGTAAGAAACTAAGTTAAAAGACTATTACTTAATGACACATATTCCATATACATTTGAAATAATTCAAATTATCTAATGAGTCTCAATAGTATATTTATTCACCATATTCATATTGTATTATGGTATAATAGATGTAAACAGTTTCAGTATTTTCTAATTCTCCATCACCAAATCTTAGGTTACTTCATCAATAAGAAACTAAGTTAAAATACTATTACTTAATGACACATATTCCATATACATTTAAACAAATACAAATTATTTAATGAGACTCGATAGTATATTTATCCACCATATTAATATTGTATTATGGTATAATAGATGTAAACAATTTCAGTATTTTCTAATTCTCCATCACCAAATCTTAGGTTACTTCATCACTAAGAAACTAAGTTAAAAGACTATTACTTAATGTCACATATTCCATATATATTTGAACTAATTCAAATTATCTAATGAGTCTCGATAGTATATTTATTCACCATATTCATATCGTATTATGGTATAATAGATGTAAACAATTTCAGTATTTTCTAATTCTCCATCACCAAATCTTAGGTTACTTCATCACTAAGAAACTAAGTTAAAAGACTACTACTTAATGACACATATTCCATATTGTGATCGGTGGATCTGGAACTGACTGTTTTAAAGCTGGTTCGCGAAATGTCGCGGAAGCAAGAGTCGCCACCGTCTTTTATTTTCTCCAATAGGAAAGGACAAAAGCACAGAAAAATTCCTTAAAGAGATTGCTCTCGGTTCGGGAGGTAGGTTATAGAAAGGGAAGGTGTTAGCACCCTTTCTATCCATGGTTATCCATGGGCTCTTAGGTACTTGCTCAATGTGTTTTCAAAAATGTTTGCTTGCTTTTCAATGTGGGTTTCAAAAATATTCTTTGAAAAGTTTCAGTTCAACTCGTACGTCAGAGTGTTTGAAAAGTTTGTTTTGAAAGTTTTTGAAAGTGTGTCGGTGTGAAAAGATGTTTTGATTTGTTTGAAATTAGAGCAAGTATCCTTGAGAACCTACCTACCCTAAGGAATTCGTCTGTGTAGATGTCCTTTAAAGTAGTGCCATCCCACCATTGAGAGGTAGGTAGCACCACTATTGGAGGTGTTCGGGTCAATTCGAGTTTTAGGGACGTGGTGGTCACCGGAGCAACAGTAGGACACCTTAGAAGCTACCCTTATGCCATTGATCCTTTATTTTCCGAGGCAACCGTTTCGAGGCAACTGGATCATGTCATGGACATAAGGACTTACTAAAACGTCCTATACTCGACGACCACCTTTCGAAAGGCAACAGTGAGGCGTACCCTAGGGGTGGTGTGTGCGAATTGTGTGTCATTTTCAGTTTATTGTTTGTCTTGTCATGCATTGGTGATCTAACGATTCGATTTTATTTTTGGGCATTCATTCTTTCATGTTATTGTTTAACAGTTAAATGTGCGGGAATTTAAAGTGCGGAAAAGATAAAAGTCCTACGCTATTACAAAGGGCGAGGGTCTACAACGCCAAATTAATCCAGACCCATTTTAAAATAAATTGCAGAAAAGAAATGTCTAATAATTATTACATGGCTTTGGTACAAGTACATAATTATTTACAAAAGAAATAAATGAAACGCGCGAAAAAGAAAATAATCAAATGCGAGGGCGTTGAACCCTTTAAAGGAATTAAAATAATTAAGTTATCTAAAATTAAAATTAAATGAAAAAAATGGTATTTTTGTGTTTTTTAGATTTAAAAGAAAAAAAAAAGAAAAGTTAATTAAAATTAAAATCCTAGTTCTAATGTCTTTTAAGTTTATTATGAAAATATTGACTTTTAACCTAATTTAATTCTAAATTAATTTATGTGCATTAAATAAATAAATAATATTATTATTAAAAAAAAAGAAAATAAAAAGTTATTAAACCTAAACTCTATTTTTTGGATTTTAGTTATTAAAAGAATTAAAATCTAACCTAAAATGCAACCCTAGTTTAATTATGAAAAACACTAATACTATGGCAAAAAACAAGGAAAGTTAAAAGGAAAAAGTCATTAACCTAATTCTATGTTTTTGTTTTTGATTTTTGTTATGAAAAAGAATTGAGATTAAAACCTAATTAAACTAAATGATTTACATGTATTTATTTAGAAAATAATCATAATAAAATAACTATCATATTTTTTATATTTTCTGATTTTTTTGATGTTTTTGTGTTTTTTGTAAAAATTTATTAATTAAATAAATAGCAAGTAAAAGAAATAAAAGAAAAAATTAAAGAAAGAATAAAAATAAAAATGATAAAGCAAACCAGGGGGGGGTAACCCCAATTTGGAGGGTCCAGGCCTAGAATTTGGCCCATTAGACTTTTTTGATCCAGTGTGATGCATTTGACTGAAGCGTAGCATATTTCCCAATCCTTGCCTTTGATGTGGGTGCTCAGGGACACGTGGATGGGCTGATTTTGAAGTGCATGGTGAGTCTTCAATGTTATGCTGCATGGGAATTCAAGTGAAAAAATAATATGAGAAATGTGTGAGACCTGGGGTTTGAACCCAGGTCATGAGAGTCCCTAGCGCGCGTCCCTGCCAGCTGAGCCACTTTGATTTCAATTAATATATAATAGTCAATAAACAATATAAAAGAAAAAGGTTAGTGCTTTTTAAAACGCGCGCAAATTCAAACTCCTCCAATCCACTTGTGCCACACCATCATCTCTTTCATTTTCCTGAAACACAAAGAAAAAGGCAACGGTTTTGAAACGTAGCATTAGGCAGTCTTCCAAGAAATAGCGAATAGGCCTGTGTATCTCATAAATTTGTCGCGACCATATCTTCTTCTTCGTCTCTAAACACTGAGTTCAACCATGGTGGTTATGGGCCATAATTTTTCCTCTATGCAAGATCCCTAATTTAAGAAAACTGTAACCCTAGGATTCGAAAATGGTGGATTAGCGTATGATTAACAAAAATGAAATTAAACACCATGAATAGTTTGGAAACTTCACATGGAACAAGAATATACTATTGAAATGCAATGAAGATGCTTAAAATGGAGAATACGATTTCAAATATTTTGCTGTACAGTTTGAGTTGTCACCACTGTTTCGTCGCGTTTTGATTGATGTTAGGAAGTGGAATGCGTTCAGGAATGCCTAAGGATGCTAATGGAAAAAGAATTAAGGCTTCAAAAAATCCTCTAGCACTGATTTCAGATTTGTGTTTTAAGGAGAAATTTTCATATTCAAAAGCTGGTTTGGGCGCAGCTTCTTATGTCCTCAGCCTAGGGTTTGACTTAGTGATTATGCTGGAGTGGAATTGGCTTGCTAACTCACCTTAATTCAAGCTTGTGAGAGAATTGGTCTTAGGGTTTCTTCCATTAACCAAGTTTCCTTCTTTTTAGCCAAAACCTAGACTTAGTGTGCAAATGAACCCTAGCCTGATTTCTTGAGTTGGTTCATGATACATAGAAATTGTCCAAGTTCACATGACACTATTCCATTGGTTTTTGAATTTTATTTGAATTTTCAAAGATTAAAAATGAATTAAATCATCAAAAATTAAATAAAATAAAAAAATCAATATTTGGTCTTGAAACTAATCATGGGACACGTGTGTGGCATGACAAGGATGAACCAAGTGGAAAAAATGGGGCCCTTTTGTCAAAAATTAGATTTTCAAAGATAGTTGACTTTTGCCATTTCACAAAAATTTCCCAACTTCTACAAGGCATAACTTACTCAATTTTTAAGCTTTTCACATGTTCTTGGACATTTTGGAAAGGTCTTTGAGTCCTTTAACCAATGCCTTTGGTCCCATGTCATTTTGATTTACCAATCTCAAGTTATGGCCTTTGACCTAAAGTCTCTTTTTGTTGACTTTTAAAAATGACCTGTAATGTTGAAATTGATAACTTTTTGTGAGAGCATTTCTTGGACTTGAAGTATGAAGATGAGTTGTAGGAAATGTCTTTCTCTTCAAAATGAGCTTTGGATGGAATTTTTCTGATAATCCATGTGAAAGTTATGCCCTGGTCAATTTCAGTTGACTTTTTCAGCTGTCCAAATATAGCAACTTTTGCATCTTTGATGATTTCTGAGCCAAATTTTGAGAATCATGATCAAGCATTGATCAAATGATGTTTGTGGCTTCAAAATGATATGTTGACCAAAAATTTGAACTTTTGACTGCCAAATGACCATTTTGCCCCTACAGTTGACTGTAGCGCAATTTAGGGTTTTGACTGTGCAATCTTGAGCTGAATGCCTTGAAACTTGATATGAGGATGCTTGACCATCTTTGTAAGCATATGAGACTTGATTGGACCTTTGAACACTTCCTTTTCTTGATCAACACACAAACCCTAGTTTTGACTGTATGGAGGCCTTTGCATTGTGCAACTCTTGGGGAATTTTGTAGCTTGGCTTGGCAGTTTATTGGAGAATATGGGAGAGCAAATTTTGGGGTACAACAGTTGCCCCTGTTCAATCTTCTTAGACCTGAGGATGGAGATTGGCTGACGTGCCTTTTGTAATCCGAGGGTAGAAGATGATTGGACACTAGAGTGCCCAGAAATTTGCGCTCACATGGTAGCAGTGTGGTGGGGGAATGGGCTTATAGATGCCATTTAGAGATTGATGGGTAGGATGATGGGCTTATAGATGCCATCTGGATGTTGATCGCGTAAGAGATTCCTTAGCGAGAACCTGCATACCTGCAAAAGAAAATGAGTATCTGACACGTCGCAGGAGCTGGTTTTCAGATGCTTGGTATAGATATGTCCTGACTGGTTACAGGAGCTGGGTCTGGATCTTCAAACGGTGATGAAGTTGTCTCTACTGACAGGTTGTTTCCAAGGACGAGTGGTCTTTAACGATGGGTGTCTATAGCGACTAGTGTCTATGACGAATGTCTATAACGACAAGTGTCTACACTGACGAGTGTCTATCATGACGAGCGTCTATCACAACGAGTGTCTATCACGACGAATGTCTATCACGACGAGTGTCTATCACGACGAGTGTCTATCACGACGAGTGTCTATCACGACGAGTGTCTATCACAACGAGTGTCTATCACGACGAGTGTCTATCACGACGAGTGTCTATCACGACGAGTGTCTATCACGACGAGTGTCTATCACGACGAGTGTCTATCACGACGAGTGTCTATCACGACGAGTGTCTATCACGACGAGTGTCTATCACGACGAGTGTCTATCACGACGAGTGTCTATCACGACGAGTGTCTATCACGACGAGTGTCTATCACAACGAGTGTCTATCACGACGAGTGTCTATCACGACGAGTGTCTATCACGACGAGTGTCTATCACGACGAGTGTCTATCACGACGAGTGTCTATCACGACGAGTGTCTATCACGACGAGTGTCTATCACGATGAGTGTCTATCACGACGAGTGTCTATCACGACGAGTGTCTATAACGACGAGTTGTATCAGAGGAATCTTTAGGCATTGATTTAAACTGGATTTGTATTCTTTGACCGGATTTGTCTCTTATGACGGGATTTGTCTTTTCTGACGGTGTTTTGTCTATTTTGACATAGCTGATCATTCAACTGTATCCTTCCTGAAAGGTAAAGGTCAGTTATATGCAGTACGTGATATGAATCAAGCAACGGCATAAATGCAATTGTATGACATGATGCGTACATGCATGTGTCATGATGTACGAAAATGTGATGTTTATGAATGTATGCTTTCGTCTAGGAAAATAAATCCTTGACGGGTGCCGGGAAGTCACTCCTGGGCTGATGTTGGAGAATAAGCTTTTGCTTCCGCTGGGGATGATAAGACTTTACTGAGGACGGTCTTTTCCGTGGCTATTGGCTGAGGATAACCCAGTTATATCTTATTAAGGAAATAACTCTTTGAATAAAGCCGGACGACGCGTTCGTGTTCTGCGGGGAGTGAAAATATCTGGGTCGCATTCTTTAGCCGAACCTATGATGGACAGAGCAACCGGATCTTTTAGACAACTCCTTGTTGCCCCAGTTTCAGTGGGAGGAGGCACTTGTGGGAGTACTTGACGAGTCTTCTGGTAGGCAGGTGCCGAGATGCTGGGACATACTCGTACGCTTTGATCCCTAACTTTTGCCTGGACCGCCTTTTCGGGTTTTCAGTCCACCGGGATACCCATTTTTGCCCAAGCCACCTTTTCAGGTTTTCGACTTGCCGGGTGTACAGATTTTTTTCATTTCATCCCTTATTTTTGCCCGAACCCTTTTGGTTCGCCGGGAATCCCTTATTTTTGCCTAGGTGTGTCAACCTAGCGGGTCTTTGATTTTGCGTAGTATTCTTTAGACTATGTCCATATTTCTCAGAATGTGGGGAGTTGCCCCTGTTGGAAATACTTTGTCATGCCCCAGATAATGGGCAATGCTCCTACTGTGCCTCTTGATTGGAGGTACTTCTGTTCACAAGATATTCATCGTGTGAATTTCCCTGCTGTTCAGACAAAAATTCATATGCAAACAAAGTTATTTTAAGAATGCAAAAGTCTATGTCTGTCTTGAATATTTTAAAAATGCATTTTGTTGTAATACAATACGGTGTCAACTCAAGATTTTACAGCAAACCTTCAGGAGTCAGGATACCTTCGTAACAGTATGCTTTCGAACTAACCCATGCTTCAGCTAGGACTTTTAAGGGTTATATCGTGGCCTGGTTCACGGTTTAAGAAACAAAGTATAAAGGTTCAAATTTTATTTGTACCCACCCTCTCTTCGTGATGTTCTCCAAACCTAAACTCAGTTGATCATACATTAGACCTTGTTTGAGTCTTTGCTCTAATTTTCTGGTGATGGATAACTTATTTTGAATAGGCAGTCATTCCTTTTTTGCCGAGGGTTTGTGTGACCTCCTTTTTTGATTTTGTGATCCCTATTTTTTGCCTGAACTGTTTCTTTTGTGATTATAGTCAGCGGGATGCCCCAGTTTTGACTTAATGGGTTTTTATTTTTTTGAGACATAATGACTGCCTATCTGTATGATTGTTTGGAATTATCACTATCTTTTGTTTTGTAAAGACCTCTTTGGTGCCATTCGTTATGTACTTGGATCAACTGAGAGACTACCCTGCCCCAGGTTATGATAAAGGGTTTTGATTTTCGAAAAGAAAAACTCCTACTTCTTTGGCTCAAAGGGGTTGACGAGGGATTATCTTCCTTATTACTCCAGTGTTTAGGAATTGAAACAATGCCTGTACCTCATCAGCGGGGTCTGTTCAAAAGCATACTGTAAAGATTGCGGTATCGTTTTCGTCATCCTCCCTCAAGAGGCTTAGAATTATTGATTAAGAGTTGATTATCAGAAAAATATGAAAATAATTTGCGTATAGTGAATACGAATATATTGATTCAAAATAGACATAAGCGATGCATTAATGAAATAACAATGTTTTAACAATGAGTAAATGTTTGAACAAAAGAAAATTGCAATTTGAACATTCGAATGAAAAAAATTTCCAGTCTCAGGGCTTGTCACTTCAAATGGTGAGCCTTAGAGGGATGGTAGAAAAATTCAGCCTGACCATCTTGTGTGAATTCCAGTGCTCCTTCATCAATCAGGTCCTGGATCTTGTTTTTCAAAGCCCAACACTCGTTTGCATTATGTCCTGGACAGGCAGAGTGGTAGGCACACCTTTTATTGGGATCGTAAGCAGGATGTGCTGTGTTGGGGTTCTGGGGATGATCCCTTAATGTGATCAGGTTCAATCTCAACAGGCGTTGTAAAGCTTGAAACGGCGACATATTGAGCGGGGTGAACTGCCTCCTGGGCTTGTCTGTCTGAAGTTGGTGAAGCTGCTGCTGAATTGGTGATACTGGAGCCATATGAGGAGCTTTCTCCTTGCCTCCTTGTCTCAAAGGTGGTTGAACGATGATTGGCTTTTTACCCTTAGATATTTGCCCCAGTCGGTTACCCTGACGCAGTTTGTTGATGAGAGCCCCGAGCTCATCTTGTCTTTGAGTTAAACCCTGAATGGCAGTCATCTGCCCCAGCATCTGGGCTTTCAATGCATCTACCTCAGCTTGTAGGTGTTCCAGCCTTTCATCCTCAGCATTGTTCCTGACAAAAGTCTCCATGATAAGTGTCCTTAGCTCTTCCTGCCCCTTGGATAGATTCAGGAGGATTTTCCCGAACCGGGTCTCTTGAGCAAGAAAGTCCTGATTGTCTTGTTGGGAAGCCATGGCTGAAATAAACAGCGGGAAAGGTGAGTGACCTGTAAAAGGGATACCTGTGATGCAATGATGTGTATGATATGCATGCAATGTTTTCAAGGACCTCGCGGGGTAAACAAGGAAATTTGTTAGCATTTGGAATTTAGAGCTTGATTGAAGGAACTTCATATTGTTGAGAGCCTTCTTCAAGGGTCAAAGGCTCACCATATCAAGTGGGTCATAGCCTCTGACAACATTGGCTAGAGGAAAATAAATCCTCTTTGCCCCTTGCTAGATGTTTGATTTATATGACCTGTATCACAAGCCCTTGAGATCCTTGAAATGGGTTAGGATGTATGCAATGGTATGATGTCATGATATGCATGGGGTAATGTGAGTAACCCTGTTATGAGTCCAAATTAAGGACTGCAAAAACCTGCAAGAAACTTAGGATACCCTGTTATGAGTCCTAATTAAGGACTACAAACACAACCTGCAAGAGACAAATGTCAGGTAATAAGCATGCAAGTAGTTCAAGTAGGAAGGCACACAAGTCACACAAGAGAAGCCCTTAAAGTTTAGGCCAGCATGGAGTCTGGGTAGTACCCTCTTGAAGTTGGTGGGTTCAACCTTTCCTAATCAAAGTAACCGGGTTCTAAGGTTCCCAATATCACGGGACTGCTTTCATTGTTCATCGTTTCGATTTAGCCACTGAACTGGCGACCGAAATATTCCAGGAAAGCAACCCTCAATTGAGTGTAGTATCGAGTATCAACCAACCTCGGACTGCACCAAAGTCAGTTATCTCACTACCCTAAAGAGGCCAAGATAGTTCAATTAAGGTTCCTAAGGTCTGTTGATGCTTCATGACACCACATGGAGGCCCCGTACTCTCCTTGACTGACTCAAGGGTTACCGGTACACACCAAAGTGCCACATCAACGTAGCAGACTGTTTCAACCATGTCGGTATACCCCGCACAGTTCCCTCACAGCCTTGTTGCTACTTTCTAAGAAAGGTATCCCCAGATCCGGGTTAGGATCTATAGAACTCCCAAGACGGTCCCACAATTTTAAAGCAAACAAGGAAAGCAATTGAAAACATAGTTATTAGCTAGCCCTAAGGTACACCTCACTTTAAGTTTATCCCCAGCAGAGTCGCCAGTTCTGTGATCGGTGGATCTGGAACTGACTGTTTTAAAGCTGGTTCGCGAAATGTCGCGGAAGCAAGAGTCGCCACCGTCTTTTATTTTCTCCAATAGGAAAGGACAAAAGCACAGAAAAATTCCTTAAAGAGATTGCTCTCGGTTCGGGAGGTAGGTTATAGAAAGGGAAGGTGTTAGCACCCTTTCTATCCATGGTTATCCATGGGCTCTTAGGTACTTGCTCAATGTGTTTTCAAAAATGTTTGCTTGCTTTTCAATGTGGGTTTCAAAAATATTCTTTGAAAAGTTTCAGTTCAACTCGTACGTCAGAGTGTTTGAAAAGTTTGTTTTGAAAGTTTTTGAAAGTGTGTCGGTGTGAAAAGATGTTTTGATTTGTTTGAAATTAGAGCAAGTATCCTTGAGAACCTACCTACCCTAAGGAATTCGTCTGTGTAGATGTCCTTTAAAGTAGTGCCATCCCACCATTGAGAGGTAGGTAGCACCACTATTGGAGGTGTTCGGGTCAATTCGAGTTTTAGGGACGTGGTGGTCACCGGAGCAACAGTAGGACACCTTAGAAGCTACCCTTATGCCATTGATCCTTTATTTTCCGAGGCAACCGTTTCGAGGCAACTGGATCATGTCATGGACATAAGGACTTACTAAAACGTCCTATACTCGACGACCACCTTTCGAAAGGCAACAGTGAGGCGTACCCTAGGGGTGGTGTGTGCGAATTGTGTGTCATTTTCAGTTTATTGTTTGTCTTGTCATGCATTGGTGATCTAACGATTCGATTTTATTTTTGGGCATTCATTCTTTCATGTTATTGTTTAACAGTTAAATGTGCGGGAATTTAAAGTGCGGAAAAGATAAAAGTCCTACGCTATTACAAAGGGCGAGGGTCTACAACGCCAAATTAATCCAGACCCATTTTAAAATAAATTGCAGAAAAGAAATGTCTAATAATTATTACATGGCTTTGGTACAAGTACATAATTATTTACAAAAGAAATAAATGAAACGCGCGAAAAAGAAAATAATCAAATGCGAGGGCGTTGAACCCTTTAAAGGAATTAAAATAATTAAGTTATCTAAAATTAAAATTAAATGAAAAAAATGGTATTTTTGTGTTTTTTAGATTTAAAAGAAAAAAAAAAGAAAAGTTAATTAAAATTAAAATCCTAGTTCTAATGTCTTTTAAGTTTATTATGAAAATATTGACTTTTAACCTAATTTAATTCTAAATTAATTTATGTGCATTAAATAAATAAATAATATTATTATTAAAAAAAAAGAAAATAAAAAGTTATTAAACCTAAACTCTATTTTTTGGATTTTAGTTATTAAAAGAATTAAAATCTAACCTAAAATGCAACCCTAGTTTAATTATGAAAAACACTAATACTATGGCAAAAAACAAGGAAAGTTAAAAGGAAAAAGTCATTAACCTAATTCTATGTTTTTGTTTTTGATTTTTGTTATGAAAAAGAATTGAGATTAAAACCTAATTAAACTAAATGATTTACATGTATTTATTTAGAAAATAATCATAATAAAATAACTATCATATTTTTTATATTTTCTGATTTTTTTGATGTTTTTGTGTTTTTTGTAAAAATTTATTAATTAAATAAATAGCAAGTAAAAGAAATAAAAGAAAAAATTAAAGAAAGAATAAAAATAAAAATGATAAAGCAAACCAGGGGGGGGTAACCCCAATTTGGAGGGTCCAGGCCTGGAATTTGGCCCATTAGACTTTTTTGATCCAGTGTGATGCATTTGACTGAAGCGTAGCATATTTCCCAATCCTTGCCTTTGATGTGGGTGCTCAGGGACACGTGGATGGGCTGATTTTGAAGTGCATGGTGAGTCTTCAATGTTATGCTGCATGGGAATTCAAGTGAAAAAATAATATGAGAAATGTGTGAGACCTGGGGTTTGAACCCAGGTCATGAGAGTCCCTAGCGCGCGTCCCTGCCAGCTGAGCCACTTTGATTTCAATTAATATATAATAGTCAATAAACAATATAAAAGAAAAAGGTTAGTGCTTTTTAAAACGCGCGCAAATTCAAACTCCTCCAATCCACTTGTGCCACACCATCATCTCTTTCATTTTCCTGAAACACAAAGAAAAAGGCAACGGTTTTGAAACGTAGCATTAGGCAGTCTTCCAAGAAATAGCGAATAGGCCTGTGTATCTCATAAATTTGTCGCGACCATATCTTCTTCTTCGTCTCTAAACACTGAGTTCAACCATGGTGGTTATGGGCCATAATTTTTCCTCTATGCAAGATCCCTAATTTAAGAAAACTGTAACCCTAGGATTCGAAAATGGTGGATTAGCGTATGATTAACAAAAATGAAATTAAACACCATGAATAGTTTGGAAACTTCACATGGAACAAGAATATACTATTGAAATGCAATGAAGATGCTTAAAATGGAGAATACGATTTCAAATATTTTGCTGTACAGTTTGAGTTGTCACCACTGTTTCGTCGCGTTTTGATTGATGTTAGGAAGTGGAATGCGTTCAGGAATGCCTAAGGATGCTAATGGAAAAAGAATTAAGGCTTCAAAAAATCCTCTAGCACTGATTTCAGATTTGTGTTTTAAGGAGAAATTTTCATATTCAAAAGCTGGTTTGGGCGCAGCTTCTTATGTCCTCAGCCTAGGGTTTGACTTAGTGATTATGCTGGAGTGGAATTGGCTTGCTAACTCACCTTAATTCAAGCTTGTGAGAGAATTGGTCTTAGGGTTTCTTCCATTAACCAAGTTTCCTTCTTTTTAGCCAAAACCTAGACTTAGTGTGCAAATGAACCCTAGCCTGATTTCTTGAGTTGGTTCATGATACATAGAAATTGTCCAAGTTCACATGACACTATTCCATTGGTTTTTGAATTTTATTTGAATTTTCAAAGATTAAAAATGAATTAAATCATCAAAAATTAAATAAAATAAAAAAATCAATATTTGGTCTTGAAACTAATCATGGGACACGTGTGTGGCATGACAAGGATGAACCAAGTGGAAAAAATGGGGCCCTTTTGTCAAAAATTAGATTTTCAAAGATAGTTGACTTTTGCCATTTCACAAAAATTTCCCAACTTCTACAAGGCATAACTTGCTCAATTTTTAAGCTTTTCACATGTTCTTGGACATTTTGGAAAGGTCTTTGAGTCCTTTAACCAATGCCTTTGGTCCCATGTCATTTTGATTTACCAATCTCAAGTTATGGCCTTTGACCTAAAGTCTCTTTTTGTTGACTTTTAAAAATGACCTGTAATGTTGAAATTGATAACTTTTTGTGAGAGCATTTCTTGGACTTGAAATATGAAGATGAGTTGTAGGAAATGTCTTTCTCTTCAAAATGAGCTTTGGATGGAATTTTTCTGATAATCCATGTGAAAGTTATGCCCTGGTCAATTTCAGTTGACTTTTTCAGCTGTCCAAATATAGCAACTTTTGCATCTTTGATGATTTCTGAGCCAAATTTTGAGAATCATGATCAAGCATTGATCAAATGATGTTTGTGGCTTCAAAATGATATGTTGACCAAAAATTTGAACTTTTGACTGCCAAATGACCATTTTGCCCCTACAGTTGACTGTAGCGCAATTTAGGGTTTTGACTGTGCAATCTTGAGCTGAATGCCTTGAAACTTGATATGAGGATGCTTGACCATCTTTGTAAGCATATGAGACTTGATTGGACCTTTGAACACTTCCTTTTCTTGATCAACACACAAACCCTAGTTTTGACTGTATGGAGGCCTTTGCATTGTGCAACTCTTGGGGAATTTTGTAGCTTGGCTTGGCAGTTTATTGGAGAATATGGGAGAGCAAATTTTGGGGTACAACACATATACATTTGAAATAATTCAAATTATCTAATGAGTCTCGATAGTATATTTATTCACCATATTCATATTGTATTAAGGTATAATAGATGTAAACAATTTCAGTATTTTCTTTCTTCTCCATCACCAAATTTTAGGTTACTTCTTCAGTAAGAAACTAAGTTAAAAGACTATTACTTAATGACACATATTTCATATATATTTGAAATAATACAAATTATCTAATGAGTCTCGATAGTATATTTATTCACCATTTTCATATTGTATTATGGTATAATAGATGTAAACAGTTTCATTATTTTCTAATTCTCCATCACAGAATTTTAGGTTACTTCATCACTAAGAAACTAAGTTAAAAGACTATTACTTAATGACACATATTCCACATACATTTGAAATAATTCAAATTATCTAATGAGTCTAGATAGTATATTTATTCACCATATTCATATTGTATTATGGTATAATAGATGTAAACACTTTCAGTATTTTCTAATTCTCCATCACCAAATCTTAGGTTACTTCATCACTAATGAAACTAAGTTAAAAGACTATTACTTAATGACACATATTCCATATACATTTGAAATAATTCAAATTCTCTAATGATTCTCGATAGTATTTTTATCCACCATATTCATATTGTATTATGGTATAATAGATGTAAACAATTTCGGTATTTTCTTTCTTCTCCATCACCAAATATTAGGTTACTTCATCACTAAGAAACTAAGTTAAAAGACTATTACTTACTGACACATATTCCACATACATTTGAAATAATTCAAATTATCTAATGAGTGTTGATAGTATATTTATCCACCATATTCATATTGTATTATGGTTTAATAGATGTAAACAATTTCAGTATTTTCTTTCTTCTCCATCACCAAATATTAGGTTACTTCATCACTAGGAAACTAAGTTAAAAGACTATTACTTACTGACACATATTCCACATACATTTGAAATAATTAAAATTATCTAATGAGTCTCGATAGTATATTTATCCACCATATTCCTATTGTATTATGGTATAATAGATGTAAACAATTTCAGTATTTTCTAATTCTCCATCACCAAATCTTAGGTTACTTCATCACTAAAAAACTAAGTTAAAAGACTATTACTTAATGACACATATTCCATATACATTTGAAATAATTCAAATTATCTAATGAGTCTCGATAGTATATTTATCCACCATATTCATATTCTATTATGGTATAATAGATGTAAACAATTTCAATATTTTTCTTTTTCTCCATCTTCAAATTTTAGGTTACTTCATCACTAAGAAACTAAGTTAAAAGACTATTACTTACTGACACATATTCCACATACATTTGAAATAATTCAAATTATCTAATGAGTCTCGATAGGATATTTATCCACCATATTCATATTGTATTATGGTATAATAGATGTAAACAATTTCAGTATTTTCTTTGTTCTCCATCACCAAATCTTTGGTTACTTCATCAATAAGAAACTAAGTTAAAAGACTATTACTTAATGACACATATTCCATATACATTTAAACAAATACAAATTATTTAATGAGTCTCGATAGTATATTTATCCACCATATTCATATTGTATTATGGTATATTAGATGTAAACAGTTTCAGTATTTTCTAATTCTCCATCACCAAATCTTAGGTTACTTCATCACTAAGAAACTATGTTAAAAGACTATTACTTAATGACACATATTCCATATACATTTGAAATAATTCAAATTATCTAATGAGTCTCGATAGTATAGTTATTCACCATATTCATATTGTATTATGCTATAATAGATGTAAACAATATCAATATTTTCTAATTCTCCATCACCAAATCTTAGGTTACTTCATCACTAAGAAACTAAGTTAAAAGACTATTACTTAATGACACATATTCCATATACATTTGAAATAATTCAAATTATCTAATAAGTCTCGATAGTATATTTATTCACCATATTCATATTGTATTATTGTATAATATATGTAAACAATTTCAGTATTTTCTAAATCTCCATCACCAAATCTTAGGTTACTTCATCACTAAGAAACTAAGTTAAAAGACTATTACTTAATGACACATATTCCATATACATTTGAAATAATACAAATTATCTAATGAGTCTCGATAGTATATTTATCCACCATATTAATATTGTATTATGGTATAATAGATGTAAACAATTTCAGTATTTTCTTTGTTCTCCATCACCAAATTTTAGGTTACTTCTTCAGTAAGAAACTAAGTTAAAAGACTATTACTTAATGACACATATTTCATATATATTTGAAATAATACAAATTATCTAATGAGTCTCGATAGTATATTTATTCACCATTTTCATATTGTATTATGGTATAATAGATGTAAACAGTTTCATTATTTTCTAATTCTCCATCACAGAATTTTAGGTTACTTCATCACTAAGAAACTAAGTTAAAAGACTATTACTTAATGACACATATTCCACATACATTTGAAATAATTCAAATTATCTAATGAGTCTAGATAGTATATTTATTCCCCATATTCATATTGTATTATGGTATAATAGATGTAAACACTTTCAATATTTTCTAATTCTCCATCACCAAATCTTAGGTTACTTCATCACTAATGAAACTAAGTTAAAAGACTATTACTTAATGACACATATTCCATATACATTTGAAATAATTCAAATTCTCTAATGATTCTCGATAGTATTTTTATCCACCATACTCATATTGTATTATGGTATAATAGATGTAAACAATTTCAGTATTTTCTTTCTTCTCCATCACCAAATATTAGGTTACTTCATCACTAAGAAACTAAGTTAAAAGACTATTACTTACTGACACATATTCCACATACATTTGAAATAATTCAAATTATCTAATGAGTGTTGATAGTATATTTATCCACCATATTCATATTGTATTATGGTTTAATAGATGTAAACAATTTCAGTATTTTCTTTCTTCTCCATCACCAAATATTAGGTTACTTCATCACTAGGAAACTAAGTTAAAAGACTATTACTTACTGACACATATTCCACATACATTTGAAATAATTAAAATTATCTAATGAGTCTCGATAGTATATTTATCCACCATATTCCTATTGTATTATGGTATAATAGATGTAAACAATTTCAGTATTTTCTAATTCTCCATCACCAAATCTTAGGTTACTTCATCACTAAAAAACTAAGTTAAAAGACTATTACTTAATGACACATATTCCATATACATTTGAAATAATTCAAATTATCTAATGAGTCTCGATAGTATATTTATCCACCATATTCATATTCTATTATGGTATAATAGATGTAAACAATTTCAATATTTTTCTTTTTCTCCATCTTCAAATTTTAGGTTACTTCATCACTAAGAAACTAAGTTAAAAGACTATTACTTACTGACACATATTCCACATACATTTGAAATAATTCAAATTATCTAATGAGTCTCGATAGGATATTTATCCACCATATTCATATTGTATTATGGTATAATAGATGTAAACAATTTCAGTATTTTCTTTGTTCTCCATCACCAAATCTTTGGTTACTTCATCAATAAGAAACTAAGTTAAAAGACTATTACTTAATGACACATATTCCATATACATTTAAACAAATACAAATTATTTAATGAGTCTCGATAGTATATTTATCCACCATATTCATATTGTATTATGGTATATTAGATGTAAACAGTTTCAGTATTTTCTAATTCTCCATCACCAAATCTTAGGTTACTTCATCACTAAGAAACTATGTTAAAAGACTATTACTTAATGACACATATTCCATATACATTTGAAATAATTCAAATTATCTAATGAGTCTCGATAGTATAGTTATTCACCATATTCATATTTTATTATGCTATAATAGATGTAAACAATATCAATATTTTCTAATTCTCCATCACCAAATCTTAGGTTACTTCATCACTAAGAAACTAAGTTAAAAGACTATTACTTAATGACACATATTCCATATACATTTGAAATAATTCAAATTATCTAATAAGTCTCGATAGTATATTTATTCACCATATTCATATTGTATTATTGTATAATATATGTAAACAATTTCAGTATTTTCTAAATCTCCATCACCAAATCTTAGGTTACTTCATCACTAAGAAACTAAGTTAAAAGACTATTACTTAATGACACATATTCCATATACATTTGAAATAATACAAATTATCTAATGAGTCTCGATAGTATATTTATCCACCATATTAATATTGTATTATGGTATAATAGATGTAAACAATTTCAGTATTTTCTTTGTTCTCCATCACCAAATTTTAGGTTACTTCTTTAGTAAGAAACTAAGTTAAAAGACTATTACTTAATGACACATATTCCATATACATTTGAAATAATTCAAATTATCTAATGAGTCTCGATAGTATATTTATTCACCATATTCATATTGTATTATGGTATAATAGATGTAAACAGTTTCAGTATTTTCTAATTCTCCATCACCAAATCTTAGGTTACTTCATCAATAAGAAACTAAGTTAAAAGACTATTACTTAATGACACATATTCCATATACATTTAAACAAATACAAATTATTTAATGATTCTCGATAGTATATTTATCCACCGTATTCATATTGTATTATGGTATAATAGATGTAAATAGTTTCAGTATTTTCTAATTATCCATCACCAAATCTTAGGTTACTTCATCACTAAGAAACTAAGTTAAAAGACTATTACTTAATGACACATATTCCATATACATTTGAAATAATTCAAATTATCTAATGAGTCTCGATAGTATATTTATTCACCATATTCATATTGTATTATGGTATAATATATGTAAACAGTTTCAGTATTTTCTAATTCTCCATCACCAAATCTTAGGTTACTTCATCACTAAGAAACTAAGTTAAAAGACTATTACTTACTGACACATATTCCATATACATTTGAAATAATTCAAATTATCTAATGAGTCTCGATAGTATATTTATTCACCATATTCATATTGTATTATGGTATAATAGATGTAAACAGTTTCAGTATTTTCTAATTCTCCATCACCAAATCATAGGTTACTTCATCAATAAGAAACTAAGTTAAAAGACAATTACTTAATGACACATATTCCATATACATTTAAACAAATACAAATTATTTAATGAGTCTCGATAGTATATTTATCCAACATATTCATATTGTATTATGGTATAATAGATGTAAACAGTTTCAGTATTTTCTAATTCTCCATCACCAAATCTTAGGTTACTTCATCACTAAGAAACTAAGTTAAAAGACTATTACTTAATGACACATATTCCATATACATTTGAAATAATTCAAATTATATAATGAGTCTCGATAGTATATTTATTCACCATATTCATATTGTATTATGGTATAATAGATGTAAACAATATCAATATTTTCTAATTCTCCATCACCTAATCTTAGGTTACTTCATCAATAAGAAACTAAGTTAAAAGACTATTACTTAATGACACATATTCCATATACATTTAAACAAATACAAATTATTTAATGATTCTCGATAGTATATTTATCCACCGTATTCATATTGTATTATGGTATAATAGATGTAAATAGTTTCAGTATTTTCTAATTCTCCATCACCAAATCTTAGGTTACTTCATCACTAAGAAACTAAGTTAAAAGACTATTACTTAATGACACATATTCCATATACATTTGAAATAATTCAAATTATCTAATGAGTCTCGATAGTATATTTATTCACCATATTCATATTGTATTATGGTATAATATATGTAAACAGTTTCAGTATTTTCTAATTCTCCATCACTAAATCTTAGGTTACTTCATCACTAAGAAACTAAGTTAAAAGACTATTACTTACTGACACATATTCCATATACATTTGAAATAATTCAAATTATCTAATGAGTCTCGATAGTATATTTATTCACCATATTCATATTGTATTATGGTATAATAGATGTAAACAGTTTCAGTATTTTCTAATTCTCCATCACCAAATCATAGGTTACTTCTTCAATAAGAAACTAAGTTAAAAGACAATTACTTAATGACACATATTCCATATACATTTAAACAAATACAAATTATTTAATGAGTCTCGATAGTATATTTATCCAACATATTCATATTGTATTATGGTATAATAGATGTAAACAGTTTCAGTATTTTCTAATTCTCCATCACCAAATCTTAGGTTACTTCATCACTAAGAAACTAAGTTAAAAGACTATTACTTAATGACACATATTCCATATACATTTGAAATAATTCAAATTATATAATGAGTCTCGATAGTATATTTATTCACCATATTCATATTGTATTATGGTATAATAGATGTAAACAATATCAATATTTTCTAATTCTCCATCACCTAATCTTAGGTTACTTCATCAATAAGAAACTAAGTTAAAAGACTATTACTTAATGACACATATTCCATATACATTTAAACAAATACAAATTATTTAATGATTCTCGATAGTATATTTATCCACCGTATTCATATTGTATTATGGTATAATAGATGTAAATAGTTTCAGTATTTTCTAATTCTCCATCACCAAATCTTAGGTTACTTCATCACTAAGAAACTAAGTTAAAAGACTATTACTTAATGACACATATTCCATATACATTTGAAATAATTCAAATTATCTAATGAGTCTCGATAGTATATTTATTCACCATATTCATATTGTATTATGGTATAATATATGTAAACAGTTTCAGTATTTTCTAATTCTCCATCACCAAATCTTAGGTTACTTCATCACTAAGAAACTAAGTTAAAAGACTATTACTTACTGACACATATTCCATATACATTTGAAATAATTCAAATTATCTAATGAGTCTCGATAGTATATTTATTCACCATATTCATATTGTATTATGGTATAATAGATGTAAACAGTTTCAGTATTTTCTAATTCTCCATCACCAAATCATAGGTTACTTCATCAATAAGAAACTAAGTTAAAAGAAAATTACTTAATGACACATATTCCATATACATTTAAACAAATACAAATTATTTAATGAGTCTCGATAGTATATTTATCCACCATATTCATATTGTATTATGGTATAATAGATGTAAACAGTTTCAGTATTTTCTAATTCTCCATCACCAAATCTTAGGTTACTTCATCACTAAGAAACTAAGTTAAAAGACTATTACTTAATGACACATATTCCATATACATTTGAAATAATTCAAATTATCTAATGAGTCTCGATAGTATATTTATTCACCATATTCATATTGTATTATGGTATAATAGATGTAAACAGTTTCAGAATTTTCTAATTCTCCATCACCAAATCTTAGGTTACTTCATCAATAAGAAACTAAGTTAAAAGACTATTACTTAATGACACATATTCCATATACATTTGAAATAATTCAAATTATCTAATAAGTCTCGATAGTATATTTATTCACCATATTCATATTGTATTATTGTATAATATATGTAAACAATTTCAGTATTTTCTAATTCTCCATCACCAAATCATAGGTTACTTCATCACTAAGAAACTAAGTTAAAAGACTATTACTTAATGACACATATTCCATATACATTTGAAATAATACAAATTATCTAATGAGTGTCGATAGTATATTTATCCACCATATTCATATTGTATTATGGTATAATAGATGTAAACAATTTCAGTATTTTCTTTGTTCTCCATCACCAAATTTTAGGTTACTTCATCACTAAGAAACTAAGTTAAATGACTATTACTTAATGACACATATTCCATATACATTTGAAATAATTCAAATTATCTAATGAGTCTCGATAGTATATTTATTCACCATATTCATATTGTATTATGGTATAATAGATGTAAACAGTTTCAGTATTTTCTAATTCTCCATCACCAAATCTTAGGTTACTTCATCAATAAGAAACTAAGTTAAAAGACTATTACTTAATGACACATATTACATATACATTTAAACAAATACAAATTATCTAATGAGTCTCGATAGTATATTTATCCACCATATTCATATTGTATTATGGTATAATAGATGTAAACAGTTTCAGTATTTTCTAATTCTCCATCACCAAATCTTAGGTTACTTCATCACTAAGAAACTAAGTTAAAAGACTATTACTTAATGACACATATTCCATATACATTTGAAATAATTCAAATTATCTAATGAGTCTCGATAGTATATTTATTCACCATATTCATATTGTATTATGGTATAATAGATGTAAACAGTTTCAGTATTTTCTAAATCTCCATCACCAAATTTTAGGTTACTTCATCACTAAGAAACTAAGTTAAAAGACTATTACTAAATGAAACATATTCCATATACATTTGAAATAATTCAAATTATCTAATGAGTCTCGATAGTATATTTTTCCACCATATTCATATTGTATTATGGTATAATAGATGTAAACAATTTCAATATTTTTCTTTTTCTCCATCACCAAATTTTAGGTTACTTCATCACTAAGAAACTAAGTTAAAAGACTATTACTTAATGACACATATTCCATATACATTTGAAATAATTCAAATTATCTAATGAGTCTCGATAGTATATTTATTCACCATATTCATACTGTATTATGGTATAATAGATGTAAACAATTTCAATATTTTTCTTCTTCTCCATCACCAAATTTTAGGTTACTTCATCACTAAGAAACTAAATTAAAAACCTATTACTTAATGACACATATTCCATATACATTTGAAATAATTCAAATTATATAATGAGTCTCGATAGTATATTTATCCACCATATTCATATTGTGTTATGGTATAATAGATGTAAACAATTTCAATATTTTGCTTCTTCTCCATCACCAAATCTTAGGTTACTTCATCACTAAGAAACTAAGTTAAAAGACTATTACTTAGTGACACATATTCCACATACATTTGAAATAATTCAAATTATCTAATGAGTCTCGATAGTATATTAATCCACCATATTCATATTGTATTATGGTATAATAGATGTAAACAGTTTCAGTATTTTCTAATTCTCCATCACCAAATCTTAGGTTAATTCATCACTAAGAAACTAAGTTAAAAGACTATTACTTAATGACACATATTCCATATACATTTGAAATAATTCAAATTATCTAATGAGTCTCGATAGTATATTTATCCACCATATTCATATTGTATTATGGTATAATAGATGTAAACAATTTCAGTATTTTCTAATTCTCCATCACCAAATCTTAGGTTACTACATCACTAAGAAACTAAGTTAAAAGACTATTACTTAGTGACACATATTCCACATAAATTTGAAATAATTCAAATTATCTAATGAGTCTCGATAGTATATTTATCCACCATATTCATATTGTATTATGGTATAATAGATGTAAACAGTTTCAGTATTTTCTAATTCTCCATCACCAAATCTTAGGTTACTTCATCACTAAGAAACTAAGTCAAAAGACTATTACTTAATGGCACATATTCCATATACATTTGAAATAATTCAAATTATCTAATGAGTCCCGATAGTATATTTATTCACCATATTCATATTGTATTATGGTATAATAGATGTAAACAGTTTCAGTATTTTCTAATTCTCCATCCCCAAATCTTAGGTTACTTCATCAATAAGAAACTAAGTTAAAAGACTATTACTTAATGACACATATTCCATATACATTTAAACAAATACAAATTATCTAATGAGTCTCGATAGTATATTTATCCACCATATTCATATTGTATTATGGTATAATAGATGTAAACAGTTCAGTATTTTCTAATTCTCCATCACCAAATCTTAGGTTACTTCATCACTAAGAAACTAAGTTAAAAGACTATTACTTAATGACACATATTACATATACATTTGAAATAATTCAAATTATCTAATGAGTTTCGATAGTATATTTATTCACCATATTCATATTGTATTATGGTATAATAGATGTAAACAGTTTCAGTATTTTCTAAATCTCCATCACCAAATTTTAGGTTACTTCATCACTAAGAAACTAACTTAAAAGACTATTACTAAATGACACATATTCCATATACATTTTAAATAATTCAAATTATCTAATGAGTCTCGATAGTATATTTTTCCACCATATTCATATTGTATTATGGTATAATAGATGTAAACAATTTCAATATTTTTCTTTTTCTCCATCACCAAATTTTAGGTTACTTCATCACTAAGAAACTAAGTTAAAAACCTATTACTTAATGACACATATTCCATATACATTTGAAATAATTCAAATTATATAATGAGTCTCGATAGTATATTTATCCACCATATTCATATTGTGTTATGGTATAATAGATGTAAACAATTTCAATATTTTGCTTCTTCTCCATCACCAAATTTTAGGTTACTTCATCACTAAGAAACTAAGTTAAAAGACTATTACTTAATGACACATATTCCATATACATTTGAAATAATTCAAATTATCTAATTATTCTCGATAGTATATTTATTCCCCATATTCATATTGTATTATGGTATAATAGATGTAAACGGTTTCAGTATTTTCTAATTCTCCATCACCAAATCTTAAGTTACTTCATCACTAAGAAACTAAGTTAAAAGACTATTACTTAATGACACATATTCCATATACATTTGAAATAATTCAAATTATCTAATGAGTCTCGATAGTATATTTATCCACCATATTCCTATTGTATTATGGTATAATAGATGTAAACAATTTCAGTATTTTCTAATTCTCCATCACCAAATCTTAGGTTACTTCATCACTAAGAAACTAAGTTAAAAGACTATTACTTAGTGACACATATTCCACATACATTTGAAATAATTCAAATTATCTAATGAGTCTCGATAGTATATTAATCCACCATATTCATATTGTATTATGGTATAATAGATGTAAACAGTTTCAGTATTTTCTAATTCTCCATCACCAAATCTTAGGTTACTTAATCACTAAGAAACTAAGTTAATAGACTATTACTTAATGACACATATTCCATATACATTTGAAATAATTCAAATTATCTAATGAGTCTCGATAGTATATTTATCCACCATATTCATATTGTATTATGCTATAATAGATGTAAACAATTTTAGTATTTTCTTTGTTCTCCATCACCAAATTTTAGGTTATTTCTTCAGTAAGAAACTAAGTTAAATGACTATTACTTAATGACACATATTCCATATACATTTGAAATAATTCAAATTATCTAATGAGTCTCGATAGTATATTTATTCACCATATTCATATTGTATTATGGTATAATAGATGTAAACAGTTTCAGTATTTTCTAATTCTCCATCACCAAATCTTAGGTTACTTCATCACTAAGAAACTAAGTTAAAAGACTATTACTTAATGACACATATTCCATATACCTTTAAACAAATACAAATTATCTAATGAGTCTCGATGGTATATTTATCCACCATATTCATATTGTATTATGGTATAATAGATGTAAACAGTTTCAGTATTTTCTAATTCTCCATCACCAAATCTTAGGTTACTTCACCACTAAGAAACTAAGTTAAAAGACTATTACTTAATGACACATATTCCATATACATTTGAAATAATTCAAATTATCTAATGAGTCTCGATAGTATATTTATTCACCATATTCATATTGTATTATGGTATAATAGATGTAAACAATTTCAGTATTTTCTAAATCTCCATCACCAAATTTTAGGTTACTTCATCACTAAGAAACTAAGTTAAAAGACTATTACTAAATGACACATATTCCATATACATTTGAAATAATTCAAATTACCTAATGAGTCTCGATAGTATATTTATCCACCATATTCATATTGTATTATGGTATAATAGATGTAAACAATTTCAGTATTTTCTAATTCTCCATCACCAAATCTTAGGTTACTTCATCACTAAGAAACTAAGTTAAAAGACTATTACTCAATGGCATATATTCCATATACATTTGAAATAATTCAAATTATCTAATGGGTCTCGATAGTATATTTATACACCATATTCATATTGTATTGTGGTATAATAGATGTAAACAGTTTCAGTATTTTCTAATTCTCCATCACCAAATCTTAGGTTACTTCATCACTAAGAAACTAAGTTAAAAGACTATTACTTAATGACACATATTCCATATACATTTGAAATAATTAAAATTATCTAATGAGTCTCCATAGTATATTTATTCTCCATATTCATATTGTATTATGGTATAATAGATGTAAACAGTTTGAGTATTTTCTAATTCTCCATCACCAAATCATAGGTTACTTCATCACTAAGAAACTAAGTTAAAAGACTATTACTTAATGACACATATTCCATATACATTTAAAAAAATACAAATTATCTAATGAGTCTCGATAGTATATTTATCCACCATATTCATATTGTATTATAGTATAATAGATGTAAACAGTTTCAGTATTTTCTAATTCTCCATCACCAAATCTTAGGTTACTTCATCACTAAGAAACTAAGTTAAAAGACTATTACTTAATGACACATATTCCATATACATTTGAAATAATTCAAATTATCTAATGAGTCTCGATAGTATATTTATCCACCATATTCATATTGTATTATGGCATAATAGATGTAAACAATTTCAGTATTTTCTTTCTTCCCCATCACCAAATTTTAGGTTACTTCATCACTAAGAAACTAAGTTAAAAGACTATTACTTGATGACACATATTCCATATACATTTGAAATAATTCAAATTATCTAATGAGTCTCGATAGTATATTTATTCACCATATTCATATTGTATTATGGTATAATAGATGTAAACAGTTTCAGTATTTTCTAATTCTCCATCAACAAATCTTAGGTTACTTCATCACTAAGAAACTAAGTTAAAAGACTATTACTTAATGACCCATATTCCTTATACATTTGAAATAATTCAAATTATCTAATGAGTCTCGATAGTATATTTATCCACCATATTCATATTGTATTATGGTATAATAGATGTAAACAATTTCAGTATTTTCTAATTCTCCATCACCAAATCTTAGGTTACTTCATCACAAAGAAACTAAGTTAAAAGACTATTACTTAATGACACATATTCCATAAACATTTGAAATAATTCAAATTATCTAATAAGTCTCGATAGTATATTTATTCACAATATTCATATTGTATTATGGCATAATAGATGTAAAGAATTTCAATATTTTTCTTGTTCTCCATCACCAAATTTTAGGTTACTTCATCACTAAGAAACTAAGTTAAAAGACTATTATTTAATGACACATATTCCATAAACATTTGAAATAATTCAAATTATCTAATAAGTCTCGATAGTATATTTATTCACCATATTCATATTGTATTATTGTATAATAGATGTAAACAGTTTAAGTATTTTCTTAATTCTCCATCACCAAATCTTAGGTTACTTCATCACTAAGAAACTAGGTTAAAAGACTATTACTTAATGACACATATTCCATATACATTTAAAAAAATACAAATTATCTAATGAGTCTCGATAGTATATTTATCCACCATATTCATATTGTATTATGGTATAATAGATGTAAACAGTTTCAGTATTTTCTAATTCTCCATCACCAAATCTTAGGTTACTTCATCACTAAGAAACTAAGTTAAAAGACTATTACTTAATGACACATATTCCATATACATTTAAAAAAATACAAATTATCTAATGAGTCTCGATAGTATATTTATCCACCATATTCATATTGTATTATGGCATAATAGATGTAAACAATTTCAGTATTTTCTTTCTTCCCCATCACCAAATTTTAGGTTACTTCATCACTAAGAAACTAAGTTAAAAGACTATTACTTAATGACACATATTCCATATACATTTGAAATAATTCAAATTATCTAATGAGTCTCGATAGTATATTTATTCACCATATTCATATTGTATTATGGTATAATAGATGTAAACAGTTTCAGTATTTTCTAATTCTCCATCAACAAATCTTATGTTACTTCATCACTAAGAAACTAAGTTAAAAGACTATTACTTAATGACACATATTCCTTATACATTTGAAATAATTCAAATTATCTAATGAGTCTCGATAGTATATTTATCCACCATATTCATATTGTATTATGGTATAATAGATGTAAACAATTTCAGTATTTTCTAATTCTCCATCACCAAATCTTAGGTTACTTCATCACAAAGAAACTAAGTTAAAAGACTATTACTTAATGACACATATTCCATAAACATTTGAAATAATTCAAATTATCTAATAAGTCTCGATAGTATATTTATTCACAATATTCATATTGTATTATGGCATAATAGATGTAAACAATTTCAATATTTTTCTTGTTCTCCATCACCAAATTTTAGGTTACTTCATCACTAAGAAACTAAGTTACAAGACTATTATTTAATGACACATATTCCATAAACATTTGAAATAATTCAAATTATCTAATAAGTCTCGATAGTATATTTATTCACCATATTCATATTGTATTATTGTATAATAGATGTAAACAGTTTAAGTATTTTCTTAATTCTCCATCACCAAATCTTAGGTTACTTCATCACTAAGAAACTAGGTTAAAAGACTATTACTTAATGACACATATTCCATATACATTTAAAAAAAATACAAATTATCTAATGAGTCTCGATAGTATATTTATCCACCATATTCATATTGTATTATGGTATAATAGATGTAAACAGTTTCAGTATTTTCTAATTCTCCATCACCAAATCTTAGGTTACTTCATCACTAAGAAACTAAGTTAAAAGACAATTACTTAATGACACATATTCCATATACATTTGAAATAATTCAAATTACCTAATGAGTCTCGATAGTATATTTATCCACCATATTCATATTGTATTATGGTATAATAGATGTAAACAATTTCAGTATTTTCTTTCTTCTCCATCACCAAATATTAGGTTACTTCATCACTAAGAAACTAAGTTAAAAGACTATTACTTACTGACACATATTCCATATACATTTGAAATAATTCAAATTATCTAATGAGTCTCGATAGTATATTTATTCACCATATTCATATTGTATTGTGATATAATAGATGTAAACAGTTTCAGTATTTTCTAATTCTCCATCACCAAATCTTAGATTACTTCATCACTAAGAAACTAAGTTAAAAGACTATTACTTAATGACACATATTCCATATACATTTGAAATAATTCAAATTATCTAATGAGTGTCGATAGTATATTTATCCACCATATTCATATTGTATTATGGCATAATAGATGTAAACAATTTCCGTATTTTCTTTCTTCTCCATCACCAAATTTTAGGTTACTTCATCACTAAGAAACTAAGTTAAAAGACAATTACTTAATGACACATATTCCATATACATTTGAAATAATTCAAATTACCTAATGAGTCTCGATAGTATATTTATTCACCATATTAATATTGTATTATGGTATAATACATGTAAACAGTTTCAGTATTTTCTAATTCTCCATCACCAAATCTTAGGTTACTTCATCACTAAGAAACTAAGTTAAAAGACTATTACTTAATGACACATATTCCATATACATTTGAAATAATTCAAATTATCTAATGAGTCTCGATATTATATTTATTCACCATATTCATATTGTATTATGGTATAATAGATGTAAACAATTTCAATATTTTCTAATTCTCCATCACCAAATCTTAGGTTACTTCATCACTAAGAAACTAAGTTAAAAGACTATTACTTAATGACACATATTCCATATACATTTGAAATAATTCAAATTATCTAATGAGTCTCGATAGTATATTTATCCACCATATTCATATTGTATTATGGTATAATAGATGTAAACAATTTCAGTATTTTCTTTCTTCTCCATCACCAAATTTTAGGTTACTTCTTCACTAAGAAACAAAGTTAAAAGACTATTACTTAATGACACATATTCCATATACATTTGAAATAATTCAAATTATCTAATGAGTCTCGATAGTATATTTATTCACCATATTAATATTTTATTATGGTATAATAGATGTAAACAGTTTCAGTATTTTCTAATTCTCCATCACCAAATCTTAGGTTACTTCATCACTAACAAACTAAGTTAAAAGACTATTACTTAATGACACATATTCCATATACATTTAAAAAAATACAAATTATCGAATGAGTCTCGATAGTATATTTATCCACCATATTCATATTGTATTATGGTATAATAGATTTAAACAGTTTCAGTATTTTCTAATTCTCCATCACCAAATCTTAGGTTACTTCATCACAAAGAAACTAAGTTAAAAGACTATTACTTAATGACACATATTCCATATACATTTGAAATAATTCAAATTATCTAATGAGTCTCGATAGTATATTTATCCACCATATTCATATTGTATTATGGTATAATAGATGTAAACAATTTCAGTATTTTCTAATTCTCCATCACCAAATCTTAGGTTACTTCATCACTAAGAAACTAAGTTAAAAGACTATTACTTAATGATACATATTCCATATACATTTGAAATAATTCAAATTATCTAATGAGTCTCGATAGTATATTTATCCACCATATTCATATTGTATTATGGTATAATAGATGTAAACAATTTCAGTATTTTCTATCTTCTCCATCCCCAAATTTTAGGTTACTTCTTCACTAAGAAACTAAGTTAAAAGACTATTACTTAATGACACATATTCCATATACATTTGAAATAATTCAAATTATCTAATGAGTCTCGATAGTATATTTATTCACCATATTCATATTGTGTTATGGTATAATACATGTAAACAGTTTCAGTATTTTCTAATTCTCCATCACCAAATCTTAGGTTACTTCATCACTAAGAAACTAAGTTAAAAGACTATTACTTAATGACACATATTCCATATACATTTGAAATAATTCAAATTATCTAATGAGTCTCGATATTATATTTATTCACCATATTCATATTGTATTATGGTATAATAGATGTAAACAGTTTCAGTATTTTCTAATTCTCCTTCACCAAATCTTAGGTTACTTCATCACTAAGAAACTAAGTTAAAAGACTATTACTTAATGAAACATATTCCATATACATTTGAAATAATTCAAATTATCTAATGAGTCTCGATAATATATTTATCCACCATATTCATATTGTATTATGGTATAATAGATGTAAACAATTTCAGTATTTTCTAATTCTCCATCACCAAATCTTAGGTTACTTCATCACAAAGAAACTAAGTTAAAAGACTATAACTTAATGACACATATTCCATAAACATTTGAAATAATTCAAATTATCTAATAAGTCTCGATAGTATATTTATCCACCATATTCATATTGTGTTATTGTATAATAGATGTAAACAGTTTCGGTATTTTCTAATTCTCCATCACCAAATCTTAGGTTACTTCATCACTAAGAAACTAAGTTAAAAGACTATTACTTAATGACACATATTCCATAAACATTTGAAATAATTCAAATTATCTAATAAGTCTCGATATTATATTTATTCACCATATTCATATTGTATTATTGTATAATAGATGTAAACAGTTTCAGTATTTTCAAATTCTCCATCACCAAATCTTAGGTTACTTCATCACTAAGAAACTAAGTTAAAAGACTATTACTTAATGACACATATTCCATATAGATTTGAAATAATTCAAATTATCTAATGAGTCTCCATTGTATATTTATCCACCATATTCATATTGTATTATGGTATAATAGATGTAAACAATTTCAGTATTTTCTAATTCTCCATCACCAAATCTTAGGTTACCTCATCACAAAGAAACTAAGTTAAAAGACTATTACTTAATGACACATATTCCATAAACATTTGAAATAATTCAAATTATCTAATAAGTCTCGATAGTATATTTATTCACCATATTTATATTGTATTATGGCATAATAGATGTAAACAATTTCAATATTTTTCTAATTCTCCATCACCAAATTTTAGGTTACTCCATCACTAAGAAACTAAGTTAAAAGACTATTACTTACTGACACATATTCCATAAACATTTGAAATAATTCAAATTATCTAATAAGTCTCGATAGTATATTTATTCACCAAATTCATATTGTATTATTGTATAATAGATATAAACAGTTTCAGTATTTTCTAATTCTCCATCACCAAATCTTAGGTTACTTCATCACTAAGAAACTAAGTTAAAAGACTATTACTTAATGACACATATTCCATATACATTTGAAATAATTCAAATTATCTAATGAGTCTCGATAGTATATTTATCCACCATATTCATATTTTATTATGGTATAATAGATGTAAACAGTTTCAGTATTTTCCAATTCTCCATCACCAAATTTTAGGTTACTTCATCACTAAGAAACTAAGTTAAAACACTATTACTTAATGACACATATTCCATAAACATTTGAAATAATTCAAATTATCTATTAAGTCTCGATAGTATATTTATTCACCATATTCATATTGTATTATTGTATAATAGATGTAAACAGTTTCAGTATTTTCTAATTCTCCATCACCAAATCTTAGGTTACTTCATCACAAAGAAACTAAGTTAAAAGACTATTACTTAATGATACATATTCCATAAACATTTGAAATAATACAAATTATCTAATAATTCTCAATAGTATATTAATTCACCATATTCATATTTTATTATTGTATAATAGATGTAAATAGTTTCACTATTTTCTAATTCTCCATCACCAAATCTTAGGTTACTTCATCACTAAGAAACTAAGTTAAAAGACTATTACTTAATGACACATATTCCATAAACATTTGAAATAATTCAAATTATCTAATAAGTCTCGATAGTATATTTATTCACCATATTCATATTGTATTATGGCATAATAGATGTAAACAATTTCAATATTTTTCTTGTTCTCCATCACCAAATTTTAGGTTACTTCATCACTAAGAAACTAAGTTAAAAGACTATTACTTAATGACACATATTCCATAAACATTTGTAATAATTCAAATTATAAAAATAAGTCTCGATAGTATATTTATTCACCATATTCATATTGTATTATTGTATAATAGATGTAAACAGTTTCAGTATTTTCTTAATTCTCCATCACCAAATCTTAGGTTACTTCATCACTAACAAACTAAGTTAAAAGACTATTACTTAATGAGACATATTCCATATACATTTGAAATAATTCAAATTATCTAATGAGTCTCGATAGTATATTTATCCACCATATTCATATTGTATTATGGTATAATAGATGTAAATAATTTCAGTATTTTCTTTCTTCTCCATCACCAAATTTTAGGTTACTTCTTCACTAAGAAACTAAGTTAAAAGACTATTACTTAATGACACATATTCCATATACATTAGAAATAATTCAAATTATCTAATGAGTCTCGATAGTATATTTATCCACCATATTCATATTGTATTATGGTACAATAGATGTAAACAATTTCAGTATTTTCTTTCTTCTCCATCACCAAATTTTAGGTTACTTCTTCACTAAGAAACTAAGTTAAAAGACTATTACTTAATGACAAATATTCCATATACATTTGAAATAATTCAAATTATCTAATGAGTCTCGATAGTATATTTATTCACCATATTCATATTGTATTATAGTATAATAGATGTAAACAGTTTCAGTATTTTCAAATTCTCCATCACTAAATCTTAGGTTACTTCATCACTAAGAAACTAAGTTAAAAGACTATTACTTAATGACACATATTCCATATACATTTAAAAAAATACAAATTATCTAATGAGTCTCGATAGTATATTTATCCACCATATTCATATTGTGTTATGGTATAATAGATGTAAACAGTTTCAGTATTTTCTAATTCTCCATCACCAAATTTTAGGTTACTTCTTCACTAAGAATCTAAGTTAAAAGGCTATTACTTAATGACACATATTCCATATACATTTGAAATAATCCAAATTATCTAATGAGTCTCGATAGTATATTTATTCACCATATTCATATTGTATTATGGTAAAATAGATGTAAACAGTTTCAGTATTTTCTAGTTCTCCATCACCAAATCTTAGGTTACTTCATCACAAAGAAACTAAGTTAAAAGACTATTACTTAATGACACATATTCCATATACATTTGAAATAATTCAAATTATCTAATGAGTCTCGATAGTATATTTACCCACCATATTCATATTGTATTATGGTATAATAGATGTAAACAATTTCAGTATTTTCTAATTCTCCATCACCAAATCTTAGGTTACCTCATCACAAAGAAACTAAGTTAAAAGACTATTACTTAATGACACATATTCCATAAACATTTGAAATAATTCAAATTATCTAATAAGTCTCGATAGTATATTTATTCACCATATTTATATTGTATTATGGCATAATAGATGTAAACAATTTCAATATTTTTCTAATTCTCCATCACCAAATTTTAGGTTACTCCATCACTAAGAAACTAAGTTAAAAGACTATTACTTACTGACACATATTCCATAAACATTTGAAATAATTCAAATTATCTAATAAGTCTCGATAGTATATTTATTCACCATATTCATATTGTATTATTGTATAATAGATGTAAACAGTTTCAGTATTTTCTAATTCTCCATCACCAAATCTTAGGTTACTTCATCACTAAGAAACTAAGTTAAAAGACTATTACTTAATGACACATATTCCATATACATTTGAAATAATTCAAATTATCTAATGAGTCTCGATAGTATATTTATCCACCATATTCATATTTTATTATGGTATAATAGATGTAAACAGTTTCAGTATTTTCTAATTCTCCATCACCAAATTTTAGGTTACTTCATCACTAAGAAACTAAGTTAAAACACTATTACTTAATGACACATATTCCATATACATTTGAAATAATTCAAATTATCTAATGAGTCTCGATAGTATATTTATCCACCATATTCATATTGTATTATGGTATAATAGATGTAAACAATTTCAGTATTTTCTTTCTTCTCCATCACCAAATCTTAGGTTACTTCATCACAAAGAAACTAAGTTAAAAGACTATTACTTAATGACACATATTCCATATACATTTGAAATAATTCAAATTATCTAATGAGTCTCGATAGTATATTTATTCACCATATTCATATTGTATTATGGTATAATAGATGTAAACAGTTTCAGTATTTTCTAATTCTCCATCAACAAATCTTAGGTTACTTCATCACTAAGAAACTAAGTTAAAAGACTATTACTTAATGACACATATTCCTTATACATTTGAAATAATTCAAATTATCTAATGAGTATCGATAGTATATTTATCCACCATATTCATATTGTATTATGGTATAATAGATGTAAACAATTTCAGTATTTTCTAATTCTCCATCACCAAATCTTAGGTTACTTCATCACAAAGAAACTATGTTAAAAGACTATTACTTAATGGCACATATTCCTTATACATTTGAAATAATTCAAATTATCTAATGAGTCTCGATATTATATTTATCCACCATATTCATATTGTATTATGGTATAATAGATGTAAACAATTTCAGTATTTTCTAATTCTCCATCACCAAATCTTAGGTTACTTCATCACAAAGAAACTAAGTTAAAAGACTATTACTTAATGACGAATATTCCATATACATTTGAAATAATTCAAATTATCTAATGAGTCTCGATAATATATTTATCCACCATATTCATATTGTATTATGGTATAATAGATGTAAACAATTTCAGTATTTTCTAATTCTCCATCACCAAATCTTAGGTTACTACATCACAAAGAAACTAAGTTAAAAGACTATAACTTAATGACACATATTCCATAAACATTTGAAATAATTCAAATTATCTAATAAGTCTCGATAGTATATTTATCCACCATATTCATATTGTGTTATTGTATAATAGATGTAAACAGTTTCGGTATTTTCTAATTCTCCATCACCAAATCTTAGGTTACTTCATCACAAAGAAACTAAGTTAAAAGACTATTACTTAATGACACATATTCCACATACATTTGAAATAATTCAAATTATCTAATGAGTCTCGATAGTATATTTATCCACCATATTCATATTGTATTATGGTATAATAGATGTAAACAATTTCAGTATTTTCTAATTCTCCATCACCAAATCTTAGGTTACTTCATCACAAAGAAACTAAGTTAAAAGACTATTACTTAATGACACATATTCCTTATACATTTGAAATAATTAAAATTATCTAATGAGTCTCGATAGTATATTTATCCACCATATTCATATTGTATTATGGTATAATAGATGTAAACAATTTCAGTATTTTCTAATTCTCCATCACCAAATCTTAGGTTACTTCATCACAAAGAAACTAAGTTAAAAGACTATTACTTAATGACGAATATTCCATAAACATTTGAAATAGTTCAAATTATCTAATAAGTCTCGATAGTATATTTATTCACCATATTCATATTGTATTATGGCATAATAGATGTAAAGAATTTCAATATTTTTCTTGTTCTCCATCACCAAATTTTAGGTTACTTCATCACTAAGAAACTAAGTTAAAAGACTATTACTTAATGACACATATTCCATAAACATTTGAAATAATTCAAATTATCTAATAAGTCTCGATAGTATATTTATTCACAATATTCATATTGTATTATTGTATAATATATGTAGACCGTTTCAGTATTTTCTTAATTCTCCATCACCAAATCTTAGGTTACTTCATCACTAAGAAACTAAGTTAAAAGACTATTACTTAATGACACATATTACATATACATTTGAAATAATTCAAATATTCTAATGAGTCTCGATAGTATATTTATCCACCATATTCTTATTGTATTATGGTATAATAGATGTAAACAATTTCAGTATTTTCTTTCTTCTCCATCACCAAATTTTAGGTTACTTCTTCACTAAGAAACTAAGTTAAAAAACTATTACTTAATGACACTTTTTCCAAATACATTTGAAATAATTCAAATTATCTAATGAGTCTCGATAGTATATTTATTCACCATATTCATATTGTATTATGGTATAATAGATGTAAACAGTTTCAGTATTTTCTAATTCTCCATCACCAAATCTTAGGTTACTTCATCACTAAGAATCTAAGTTAAAAGACTATTACTTAATGACACATATTCCATATACATTTAAAAAAATACAAATTATCTAATGAGCCTCGATAGTATATTTATTCACCATATTCTTATTGTATTATGGTATAATAGATGTAAACCGTTTCAGTATTTTCTAATTCTCCATCACCAAATCTTAGGTTACTTCATCACAAAGAAACTAAGTTAAAAGACTATTACTTAATGACACATATTCCACATACATTTGAAATAATTCAAATTATCTAATGAGTCAAGATAGTATATTTATCCACCATATTCATATTGTATTATGGTATAATAGATGTAAACAATTTCAGTATTTTCTAATTCTCCATCACCAAATCTTAGGTTACTTCATCACAAAGAAACTAAGTTAAAAGACTATTACTTAATGGCACATATTCCTTATACATATGAAATAATTCAAATTATCTAATGAGTCTCGATAGTATATTTATCCACCATATTCATATTGTATTATGGTATAATAGATGTAAACAAATTCAGTATTTTCTAATTCTCCATCACCAAATCTTAGGTTACTTCATCACAAAGAAACTAAGTTAAAAGACTATTACTTAATGACGAATATTCCATAAACATTTGAAATAATTCAAGTTATCTAATAAGTCTCGATAGTATATTTATTCACCATATTCATATTGTATTATGGCATAATAGATGTAAAGAGTTTCAATATTTTTCTTGTTCTCCATCACCAAATTTTAGGTTACTTCATCACTAAGAAACTAAGTTAAAAGACTATTACTTAATGACACATATTCCATAAACATTTGAAATAATTCAAATTATCTAATAAGTCTCGAAAGTATATTTATTCACCATATTCATATTGTATTATTGTATAATAGATGTAGACAGTTTCAGTATTTTCTTAATTCTCCATCACCAAATCTTAGGTTACTTCATCACTAAGAAACTAAGTTAAAAGACTATTACTTAATGACACATATTCCATATACATTTGAAATAATTCAAATTATCTAATGAGTCTCGATAGTATATTTATCCACCATATTCTTATTGTATTATAGTATAATAGATGTAAACAATTTTAGTATTTTCTTTCTTCTCCATCACCAAATTTTAGGTTACTTCTTCACTAAGAAACTAAGTTAAAAAACTATTACTTAATGACACTTATTCCATATACATTTGAAATAATTCAAATTATCTAATGAGTCTCGATAGTATATTTATTCACCATATTCATATTGTATTATGGTATAATAGATGTAAACAGTTTCAGTATTTTCTAATTCTCCATCACCAAATCTTAGGTTACTTCATCACTAAGAAACTAAGTTAAAAGACTATTACTTAATGACAAATATACCATATACATTTAAAAAAATACAAATTATCTAATGAGTCTCGATAGTATATTTATCCACCATATTCATATTGTATTATGGTATAATAGATGTAAACCGTTTCAGTATTTTCTAATTCTCCATCACCAAATCTTAGGTTACTTCATCACAAGAATCTAAGTTAAAAGACTATTACTTAATGACACATATTCCATATAAATTTGAAATAATTCAAATTATCTAATGAGTCTCGATAGTATATTTATTCACCATATTCTTATTGTATTATGTTATAATAGATGTAAACAGTTTCAGTATTTTCTAATTCTCCATCACCAAATCTTAGGTTACTTCATCACAAAGAGACTAAGTTAAAAGACTATTACTTAATGACACATATTCCATATACATTTAAAAAAATACAAATTATCTAATGAGTCTCGATAGTATATTTATCCACCATATCCATATTGTATTATGGTATAATAGATGTAAACAGTTTCAGTATTTTCTAATTCTCCATCACCAAATTTTAGGTTACTTCATCACAAAGAAACTAAGTTAAAAGACTATTACTTAATGACACATATTCCATAAACATTTGAAATAATTCAAATTATCTAATAATTCTCGATAGTATAATTATTCACCATATTCATATTGTATTATGGCATAATAGATGTAAAGAGTTTCAATATTTTTCTTGTTCTCCATCACCAAATTTTAGGTTACTTCATCACTAAGAAACTAAGTTAAAAGACTATTACTTAATGACACATATTCCATAAACATTTGAAATAATTCAAATTATCTAATAAGTCTCGAAAGTATATTTATTCACCATATTCATATTGTATTATTGTATAATAGATGTAGACAGTTTCAGTATTTTCTTAATTCTCCATCACCAAATCTTAGGTTACTTCATCACTAAGAAACTAAGTTAAAAGACTATTACTTA
>CATIWC010001477.1:0-201816 GCA_948472305.1 Vicia faba
TATATATATATATATATATATATATATATATATATATATTTCTTAAAACCAAATTAGGGTTTCCACCCTTTCAAAAAACACCATTAATATTTTTAATATTTTAGGATATTAAATACTTATTTTTACATACAAAAAAATAACACAAAAACCATTTTTGCATACTTATATTTATTTGTTCATTTAAATATTTGTCAATTTATTATTTGTACAAAGAGTTCAATTTGGTTGTAATAGTTGACTTAGGGTTTTATTTCTTGCAAATATCCCCTATCCAAATTTGTATCCCCCTCTCCATAATCATGTTGTAATAGTTGTAGATTTACTTTATGCACTTTATTGCTTTCAAATATGCATGATAGAAAGATTAGGGTTTGTATGCAAAAATCTAAAATCAAACAAATAGCTTGACTAATACAAGACAGAAAATGCATGAAAAATGACAACACAATACACACAAGCACCCCTAGGGTTTTATCCATTGTTGCCTTTAAAATGACCATGGTATGCATGCTAGGTATCTTGGCAAAACAAATCAAAACAAAATCAAAACAAAAAGATCATAGTCCCTCGATGACGCTATCTTGGTTGCCTATACAAAAATGATCTAGTCTCTCAAAATTTGCTAAAGATACTTGGCGCAATTGCTATCATGGTCATACGATGACCTACGCTTGTCCCGTTTAACATCCAAACACAAGGTTGTTTACCAAATACAATGGTAAAACAACAATGTCAAAGGGTTAAAAATGTATAGCAAAGATCTTTGAGTAGGGTAGACAACTCCTAGTTACTTGATAAAACTTGAAAATATCCTTGCTATTTTCAAAAACACATCACAACACAATTTCAAAACATTTCCCAAAACAAACTTTCAAACATTGAAACATTTTTTAAAAGACAAACACCTGTTATACATCAAACAAGAATCATTACAAAGGTTGCCTAGACAAAGGCCTCTTTCAAAACCACACACAAAATCACCATTTCAAACAATTGAAATGCAAAAAGCAAGTGATCTAAAACAAGTAACTAAGAGCCCATGGAAAACCATGGATGAAAAGGGTGCTAGCACCTTCCCTTTTCATAATATACCCCCCGAACCCAAAAACAATCTCAAAGGTCTTTCCTGTGCTTTTTGACCTTTCCTTTGGATAAAATAAAAAAGTCAGTGGCGACTCTTTCTAAACCGAAACATTTGCGAACACAAGCGCAAAACCTCAATTCAGTTGTCCCACCCGCATCACAGTACTGATTGGAACTTTGGTTTTCATGAAGTGGCTTGAATCAAAAGTGAGAAATTGCCAACTTCATCTCTTCGATTCTCCCTACTCGAAAATGATCTTGAGGAGTTCTTTGACATTTTGGAAATCTTGCAATGTTCTATATAACTCATATTTGAAATGAATTTTAAGATACCTCTTGGAACTAGGTGAAAATTTGCCATGAAGTTGGGTCCAAAACCTGCATAAATTAGGGCAAAATTTCACTAAGTTACTTAGTTCATGAGCATGTATTCATAAATTTATATCTTGAGATCCAAGCATCTTTAGGAAAAAGTGTGTGAAGAAAAGTTATAGATTTCATGAAGGTCTACAACTTTCATGTTAATTATGCATCATGGTGAAAAAATGGCCTAAAGTTGAGAAAAAATAAGAAATTTTCTATACTTAGAAAATTTTCTAAGTTAAGAAAATTTTCAAATTTAAACCCTAATCTTCAAACTTGGATTTATTGATGAACAAGTTTCACATTTTGACATGTTTTGATGAATTGTGACCCTTGGCACTTGATTTTGACCAAAAATTCAAATGATCAGTTAACTGTAAATTTCATTTGTCAATCCAATGAAATTGTAATGTTTTGAACAATTATATTAGGTCAAGATGATGCAATTGAATCCTTGAAATCATTCTTTAACTCAATTTGGTCATTTGCTAGGTTAAAAACCATAAATTGCCCTTCCTCAGTCAAAACCCTAATTTTGACCATTTTGCCCTTTTGATAGATTTGATCAAATTTCCTTGAGGAATTATGATCCAAACTTGATCAAATGATATATATGAGTCTAAAATGTTGATGTGGATCAAAAATTATGAAGTTTGACTTTAAATTGGCCATGGTTGACTTTTTCCCCAGGTACAGCTGATTTTTTAGGTCAACTGTCCAATTGACTGATCAAAAATGTGGTTCAAAAGCTTGAAACCTTGTCCTGAGTGATCTTAGGGGTACATAATGATGTTTGAAAGTCACATGAAGCATTGATAATCCAAAAAATCCTTGGGCAATATCAAACCCTAATTTTGGGTCATCAGTGTATGATGAGATGTCTTGAGCTGACCAAATCCTAATCCAGTCTTGAGTCAAAGAAATCTTGTGAGAAAAGTCTTGGTAAATGAGAGGGAAAATTTTGGGGTACAACACACCTCTTCTAAAATTTTCTCCTCTCCTGGTGTTTCAAAGGCTTCACCATATCGTTTGGATCAAAGGGAGGTCAGTTTGGCCTTATAGTTATGCACTCTCGGGGTCTGTCTCTCGGAGCAGTTCGGGAAGACTTTGGCTTCCTTCTAAACCCCTCTTCTTTGGTCTTAATTTTCTCCAAGGTGTCCCTAGATTATTTCTCCAGGTTACTTTCCTCACCCTTTATATAGCATTCGGCTCTGGTAATGATTTCATCCATGTTGGACGTCGATTTTCTGTGTTAGGGACTCGTTAAGCTGTCCAACTCGGAGGCCGTGCTGGAATGCTCCAACGAATAACTCTTATTGGGATGAGATACTTTAATGGTCTCTTCGTTGAACCGGCTAAGTATTCTCGGAGAGACTCCGTTTGGCCTTGTCGGACATTAAACAAGGTAGTTGTCAACATCTTGTGATGCCTGTTAGCAGAGAAATGTTAAATTAGCTTCTTCATCAGGCTTGAATAGATTTCCACGGATAATTGGGTAGGCTCTTATACCATCACAGAGCAACTTCCTTGAAGGTTTCCAGCCATCAGCTTACATTTTAGTGAGTCGGTGGAGCCTATTAGTGCCATTTGATTGTTTGATGGCAATAAAATGCTGCTGAGGAACAGTTTTAACCATCGTAATGTTATCAGCGACGGTTGACTTGAATTTTTTATGGGCCTTGATCATCCCAAATGGGCTTGAGATTGGTGGTTGAGGCTCTAGGAGCTCTACTTCTTGTTTTGTTCGTCTCCTAGGCTTTTAAGTTGCAAGTAAGTGACCATTGTCATGTAGAGTCTCGTTCTGCTATCTTGGAGCCTCCGCCATGGGCTAACAATTGTACTATGTCTGGGGGATCTCTTTCGGACGATATTCTGGTGAATGAGTGTTGAGGTGTGGCCTAGGATAATTTTTCCAAGGCCCCACGGTGGGGGGCCAATATTCTTTCATAGAATAATATTCGATCGAATTTCTCCTGGAAGTAGGGGAAAGCCACGAAAGTAGGTTTGTAGAATGATTGGGAATTTGGGAGCTATATCGATAGTGCGTATTATCTCAAGAAAAATTCTGCTTATCCCTCTGTCGGGAGGACCCTTATATAGTTACTCCTTTTTGCGCCTTCAAGAGCCCCAGTTAATGTGTGACTTTTTTGGTTTCATAACTACATAACCTTCGTCGGTCTCCATTAATGGATGTGTTTAAAGATGTAATAACATTGGATTAAATGCGCTTGCGGAGGTTACAACCACTAATGAGCTGAGTTGATGACCGACTATAGGCAGGCGGGGGGTCTCAGCAACCAACCTTATCCGGATCTACGGCATGGACTGCTACTCGGAGGTGTTATGGACTTCTGGTACTCTTAGCTGAGATGCACCCCGGGAACCTTTTACCCGCTGATTCATCTACCAGCTTAGCTACCCCTTCAACCGATTTCACTACATGGTCGGGACTGATATTTCTAGAATGTATAATATATATATATATATATAATATATATATATATATATATATATATATATATATATATATATATATATATATATATTATGGACTAGGCATGCACCTACCCCACCGTTGGGGAGTCCCAATCCAGCGCCTCTGCAAAGGCTCAACAACACGCGGGCCCAAACCAAGGATTGTTGGGCATTTCCCCACGTGTCCGCTAAAGGAATGTGACTTGCGCAATGCCATAACACAATCATCTGCTCTCCGAGAATAACGGGTCCAATTTCCCTATTTTCTCAGGGAGAAGTTGACCAGGGAAGAGGCCACGTGCTAGACTCCATACACCCGGGTAAACCTTGGAAGTCTTCATTGTTTGGGCCTTATCGTGGCCTAACACTGGAGATCTTGGCCCAGTACTGGGGTTTACATAAACCTCTCACTTGAGAGGGGTCAGGTATCCATTCATTCATCCATACTCTCACTTTACTTGCACATGCTCTGAACCTTACTTTGACATCAGAGTTTCTTGCAGGTACCCCCCCCCCCCACCCACTTCACATTCAACCGCTACTCAATTCAAAGCTTGTGGACTTTGACAATCCCTTCTGATTAGATACGATCAGTGGTGTCGTCTCTGGGAATCTAGCTTCCCCATCTTTTTGTTTACCTAAGACCAAAGCAACTATTTTCTCAACATACCAATCGTCATAGCCGACCAAGCTAACAACGGTGACCAAAATGTTCACTTCACCGACATTGGTAAAAAACGATAACGCAAGAAAAAAGAACAACAACTCTACTGCTGCCCAGCAGGATCACAGGGACGGGGTGACTGCATCCTCCTCCACCCGTTTGCAATCATGCGACGATGCCCACCATCCTCAGCAGAATTACGAGCCCGCTGTGTATCAGGAGATCCCTGTTCCTGAAAATGTTGACGCCATGACCAAGGCCCTCTTCGGGGCGATCAACCAGACAAACTACATGATCTTCACGCAGGGTCGGCGCCTGATGATGTTGGAACAGACTCGTCGGCCTTCCAAAAAGCATCGAATACATGATTAACAAACTCCTCCTCCCCGACAACAAGAGGACCGCTCTCGATCTCCCCCGCAGAAACACAGACGGGACGATTCTCGAAGCCTCACTCCCTTCCGCATTGGGCAAGGCCCGGCGTTGGAGTGGACCCAACCCGAAACCATCAAGAAGCATGATCACATTCCCCCACGCAAGAAACGACGTTCCCCTGAAAAGAAAAGAAACAGGGGCGACGAAGAAAAGAAGTCTCGCTCGAGGAATCCCCTTGTGGCCAAGACCGACCCAAAGACCGGTGCCACGACCGGTCCCCCTCTCGCTCCCCAGAACGAAGCGATAAAGATGACCCCCACGGTCCACTGTCCCAATCTATTATGGAGGCCCCTATTCCTAGAGGGATGAAGAATCCTCCCCCATCTGAAGGAGTACGACGACATTGCAGACCCCGTCAACCACATCGATCACTTTGAAGCGATGCTCCACTACCACAACATCGGGGGACCTATCAAATGTAGGTTGTTCCCCACGACACTGAGGAAAAAGCCATGGACTGGTATAAAATCCTCCCCTCTCGGGTTGATCACCTCTTGGAGGAGCCTAAAGAACCAATTTGTCAGCAGCTTCACAGCATCTCGCTGGCACCCTAAAACTGAGGCCGCCCTCGAAGAAATCATCCAAAGGAGCGATAAGACCCTCAGAGAGTAAATCGATCGATTCAACCGCAAGGCCATTTAGGTCCCATGCGCCGATCACATGAAGAGATACTTTCTCGAGAGGGGACTCCTCCCAGGCACAGAGTTCAGAAAGGCCTTCGGTATCGAGCCTCTCAGGTCTTTTGATGCACTCCTCGACAAAGCTCTGGCCTGCATAACCTACAAGGAAAAGGAGGCCGCCAATAATGCACGTGAATCAAGAAACCGCGGGCCGACTAACATCCTGCGACACAATGACACGGGCCCTCCTTGATGAACAGGGGAGAAGAGAAGCCTCGCGACTCCCGTGAGCACCGAGGACCAGCTGGGTAATTCATCGAATACACCCCACTTACTATTTCCAGCAAGTGTATCCTGGAAGTGTGCATCAATGTCGAGTTCAAGGATGGCGGGGTCAGGAGCCCTCGGCCAACTTCTGCCAAGCCTAGGGCCGATAGGACAAAATATTTTCAATACCACCAAAGCCATGGTCAATTGACCAAAGACTACATCCACTTGAATAATACCATCGAGACTCTCATCAAGGAAAAGAGACTTAGGCAGTACAAAAGGAACGACGCCCCTCGCCGGGATACCCGCGAGGTTAAAGAAGTTGAGGAGGATGCCCGATCATCCGACGAATATGGTCCCCTCCAAGTAGCCTTCTGCGTCTCCAGGCCTGAGGACTCCCGTATCCTCGACGGTCTCGAAGACAAGGAGCCTTTGTTCACCCACAGCAGATGGGAGAAGTTCCCCTCCGCCATGGTCATATCTGGCGGGGGATTCAGCGACGTCTCGGTGAACTCAACAAATAGGAAATTCAGTGAGCTGATAGATGCAGCTTCGGTTTGCATCGCCACCTTCCATGGATACATCGCAACTACCCAGAGATGTTTCAATGCAGCCTCCAAAGGACAGAACATGGTCGACACTAGGGTACGACCTGCCAAAAGAATGACCTCCTCGACAACAGCGGCTCCCTCGACAGACAAACCTGCTCAAGTGGAAGAAAAGCAAGATCCACCAAAGAATGACTCCATTGACCTCGACACTCTCTTCGCAAAGACAAAGTCGAGGGAACCAATGGCGAACATGATCCTCTATAAACTGTCTCTGACAAAGACTTCAAGTTCGTTCCCCTTGGTGAAGATCCAAGTAAAGGTGTGAAGATTGGTGTTTGACTCCCCAACCCGGTGAAGAAGCAGCTCCAAGCATGCCGGAGGGAAAATGCTGATTTGTTCGCGTGGAGCACCACTAGAGATTCCTGGACTCGACCCTGAGGTTTCCTGTCACCAACTCGCTGTAGATCCATCCGCTAGGGCAGTAGTACAACATAGGCATAGGCAGTCTCCTAAAAAAGCGGAGGCTGCTAAAAAAAGCTGTAAAAGACCTCCTAGAGGCAAATTTTATTTGAGGCCCGGTATTTAACCTGGCTCTCCAATGTTGTACTTGTTAAGAAAAATAATGGAAAATAGTGTATGTGTGTTGTCTATACATATCTCAATCGGGCATGTCCCAAAGATGCATTTCATTTACCTAACATTGACATGCTGGTCAACAACGCGGCGGACTACAAAATTTTATCATTCATGGACACTTATTCGGGCTATAACCAAATCCCCATAATGATGAGCGACAAACATTACACTTCTTTAATGACTGGGTCGAGTAATTACTACTACAATGTAATGCCTTTTGGCCTGAAAAAACACGGGTGAAACATACCAGCAGATGATGAACAAATTCTTCCACAATGAGATCGAGGACATGCTCGAGGTATACATGGATGACTTGATCATTAAGTCTTGAGAGGGACCGACCATGCTTCCCATCTGAAAAAGAGTTTTCGACCAAGCAAGGCGCTGCAGGATGAGGTTCAACCCGGAGAAATGCACCTTCGGGGTTAAGACATGCAAATTCCTTGGCTTCTATCTAACAGAACAGGGAATCAAATCCAACCCCGACAAATGCAGGCATTCTCCGAGCTCCCCATACCAAACTCAAAAAAATACATAGAAGTCATGAATGGAATGCTCACCTCGCTCTCCTACTTTGTGGTGAAGTCCGCGCAATATGCACTCCCATTTTTCAAACTCTTGCGCAAAGAAGCAGCGTTTGAATGGGCCGAAGAGTGCGAGCAAGCTCTGCTCCATCTCAAACGAGCCCTTTCACAACCGCTTGTGCTATCACGGCCAGAGAATAGGGAAACTCTATTCCTCTACCTGGCCGTCTCCACCGAAGCTGTAAGCGCATCCCTTTTCTGTGAGACACTAGACGGGCAGAAACCAATATACTTTACTAGAGACGCGTTGCAAGGCCCTGAGGTCAGATACCAACAAATTGAAAAAGTAGATTTGGCACTCGTTATCGCGGCGACGAGACTCAAATGTTACTCCCTGGCCCACACGGTCATCGTGCAAACAGATCAACCCGTGAGACAACTTCTGGGTCGACCAGACATGGTCGGTTGAATGTTGAAATGGTCCCTAGAACTTTTGGAATTTGACATTCAATAGGAAAGTAGGAAAGCCTTTAAAGCCCAACCGTTGGCCGACTTCGTTGTGGAGATGACCACTCACGAACCCCTATAGGCGGGGAACACAAATGGACCATCTTTATAGATGGGGCATCCAGCTCGACTGGAAGCGGAGCATTAATTCTCATTGAAACCGAAGAGGGCATTGTGATTGAACATTCGCTCACCCTGTCATTTCCCACGTCGAACAACCGGGACGAGTATGAGGCCCTCCTTATTGCACTAAGGTTGGCCGAAGACCTAAGTGCCCGATAAGTACAGATATTCACGGACTCACAGCTCGTCACTTCTCAAGTGCGAAGAGAATATCAAGCCAAAAATGATAGCCTCATAGAATACCTAAACCTAGTCAAGGAAAGGATGAAGAATTTCGATCGGGCAGACATCAAGCACGTACCTCGCGAACAGAACACTTGGGAAGACATACTTTCGAAACTCACGAGCATACAGAAAAAAGGCAGGAACAAATTCATCATCCAGGAGCCCCTTTTCTCGCCAGAGTATTTAAATATCCTCCGTGTCGCTCGAGGTAAACACCATCAGTGATAGCACATGTTGGATGACCCTGGTGTTCAACTATCTCACAAAGGAAGAGTTACCGGTTGACCAAAATGAAGCCAATGCAACCAAAAGACGAGCTTGTTCGTACGTAGTAGTCGAGCAGAAACTCTATCGATGGGGATTCTCTATTCCACTCCTGAAATGCGTCGAGCAGTCCAAAGTCCACGAGATCTTACGAGAAATGCACGAGGGAATAAACGCCATGCACTTGGGCGAGAGATACCTAGCACGAAAAGTGTTGCGAGTGAGGTATTACTGGCCGACCATGCATTGAGACACAAAGGAGCACGTAAAAATTGTGATAAATGTCAAAAACACACAGACATGCACCTAGTTCCCCCACACGAGCTAAAAACATTGTCGTCCCTATGGCCATTCGCCTGGTGGAAGGTGGACATCCTCGGACCGTTCATGCAAGGATCATATCAAAATAAATTCCTGATTGTGGCCGTCGACTATTTCACAAAGTGCATAGAGACCGAAGCCCTTTCCAGAATAACCTCACACAAAATTCTTTGTTTCTACAAATGAAACGTGCTTTCTAGATTCGGTATACCACAAGAACTCGTCACTGACAATGGGACACAGTTCACTGACCAGAGCTTCCAAGTGTTCATCACCAAGCTCATAATCAAACAACACTTCACATCCGTCGAACACCCTCAAACGAATGGGAAAGTAGAGGCTGCGAATAGAGTCATCTTACGAGGGCTCAAGCGCAGGCTAGGTGAACCCAAAAATGGGTGGGTCGAAGAGCTGCACAGCATGCTGTGGGCCTACGGGACAACATCATATTCGACTAATCTATGATATCGAAGCAGTCATCCCCGTGAAAATCAGGGAGCCCTCTAGGCAAACTGAAGTCCCTCTCGATGAGGAGGTAAACGACGAGGCCCTAAGAGAAGAGCTCGACCTGGTCGAAGAGATCCGGTCGGGGGCATCTCTTCACAAAGACATGCTGAAGCTACATATAACTTTGTGTCATGATGTCAAAGTCATAAAACGTGTGTTCTAGGTCGGCAACCTAGTCTTATAGAGAAACCAGAAAGATTCCCGTGAGGGAAAGCTGACCGCCAACTGGGAAGGCCCTTACCGTGTCCGCAGTGCGACAAACATTGGGGCCTACTACCTCGAACACCTAAGTGGATAACCATTACCTCAACCATGGAATACTATAAAACTGAAATAATATTACAGCTAAGTCCCAAATAAACACCAGGGCCTGGCAGTCGACGTACCCTCTTTGACAAACGACGGGGTTCGCTCTACCACATAAGCATGTTGAGGTACGAACATAGCCTCCAGCCAATAACAAAAGGCGAGTTTTCACTCATTGGTCGAGCGGAACCTTAGCCTGACGGGGACACCTCGACCGAGCTCCACCGTCGAAGTACCTAATAGGAAGAACATCCAGCTCACGATGGGTAGTTCACGCCACAAAGTCAAGTTCTCGATCACAGTCTTGGCCTCGTCCATGCGGACCCTAAATTAGCTTCTTCGAAACATATCCACATGCGTCGATCACAATCAAGGTCGAGCAAAAATCTCCACTTGGTTTAGATTTCCACACACCGGAACAAACTTGTCAAACACAACGACAGAATATCAAATACAAAATATAGGAGCAAAGAAAAAAATTCAAAAGCTGACCACGAAGGTCGGTGTTGTCTGTACAATACTAAAGTGGGGCACACATGCCCAAACTAAAAACATATAAAAAACGAGTAGAGCCCCTTGTCCAAAACATTTAAAAAAAAGTTGGCGCGCAGGCCAAATAAACATACGAGCATGCAGGCCCGGAAACTCTTAATCTTGGCACCCATCATCCTCACTGTCACACTCTTCCTTGGAATTGTCCTTGGGAGGATAAAATATCTTCTCGTCAACCACCTGCTTAAAAGGCCCCGCACCTTCGACCACAAGCTCGACCCCACTGTTGATGATTTTATGTTGCTCCACGGTAATTTTAAAGCCATAACTGAGAGTATCCACGACATCCTGCTTGTGCAGACGATTTTGAGCAATCAAATCTTGCCTAGTCTCAAGGGCCTTCTCCGCGTCAGTCTCTTCATTGGCAGGCACCACAACTTCCTCTAGATCCTTTACCCGAGAAGCCAACCGCTCGTTCTCCTTGGTCGTAGCTTCCAATTGAGGTTTTAGCTCGTTCAATTCCTTGAGGAGCTTGACCTACGATTCATATTTTACCTCATGGTTGATAATGTCATTCTTCAACTTTTCATTATGCCCCTGCAGCCTGGAGATTCGGGCATTAGCTAGCTCGATAGCATCCCGCGAACATGTCACCTCATCATTAAAGGTAAAAGTGGTTACTAGAACCCTCATCAAGGCAGCCACATCCTCTGCCAACTGTCAACACTGACCAACCTTATCTACAGACAAAATATCCTGCCTCTCCTCCTCATGAAGACCTAAAGAGTAGTCCCCGTAAAAAATACGACGGTTGAGGTAGCATGGGGGTAACACATAAGTCTCCCCAACACCTTGGTCTCCATCTATAACAACCACAGGTTTGGGGCCTTCCCCATGCTTCCTCTTTGTCGACTACTCAGGGGGGGACATCTGGGCCCCTTGAGGAGAGGATGAACCATTGGGGTGGGTGTCAGCTTCGGCTTGCTCTTGGAGTTGAGCAACCCGACTTTTGGATGCCAAGTTTTTCGGATTCTTGGGCTTCAACTTGAGCAAACATTCAGAGAGAGTCGCCATCTGGTCTGCAACAAAAAAAGGAAACAATTACTCTACAAGACAAAAAGACAAACATAAAACTACAGGCACGTCCCCTACCTAGAAGTCTCAAAGCCTCCTCGTCAGAAGAGCACTCAAGAAGCGCTTTTGTATTTATCAGTCGGGGAACAAAGAGATGTTCCCCATTTTCATCAAAAATGAAGTTATTGTCTAGGCCCACGCACTTCACCGAAGAGAAAGCTCTTGACATAAGCCACTAGCTTGTCATAAGCAAGCCTATCCTGGGCATCTAACTCATCAGGCTATACTGCGTAACATTCATACTTTTGATCAAAAAATTTCCATTTCCACTCAAGAGGAAACTTCATTGTTAGTCTGATCATTGTTCGACCATCCTCGACCTCCTCTGAATGGTTATACAGAGAGTCCACAACCGCATCAGTGAGAGGATTCACGATGAAGTATCTATCTTTGAAGTTTCTACAGATTCCAGGTACGGTCGGAAGAGTTTTCTGAACTCCTTGAAAGAAACCCAGGCATGTCGTCCTTCAATTGTTTTCCGTTGGAGATGGAAGATCCAGAAGAAAAGATTCAGAGTGGCACCAATCTTAAGGTACTGGTAGACGAGCTCAAATGCCTGCATGAATGCGAGCGCGTTCAAATGAAGCTGAGAGGGAGCCAGTTGTAGCCATTGAAAAACCCCCACTTGGAAATTGGTGAACGAAAAACGCATCCTCGCTTCCAAAAAGCAAATTCACACATGGTAAAGTGTTTTCCCAGGAAAGACGAGCATATGCTTCTGTTCTTGTGAGGGATTTGGAGCACCTGGGAGGCAGGGGTATCAGTTTATTTATCCTTGGGGATGTTGAATGCGTCAGAAGCATCCTTCACAAAACAGGACCTCTATTTCAGGGTTCGAGCACAATCTAAGCCAGGTTTTCGCTCGTGACTGCAGTTTTTCCCCCTTCGGTGTCGGCACAATGTTTTCCTCGACTAGTTGAGCCATGGTACCTGAAAAGCAGAGGGACAGTGAATTTGACATCATCAAATTCACTCTTCCACCACAAATCAAGTGAAAGGGCGATGAGAACATCGAGGAGTGGTCCTCAAACCAAGCCCTCGACAGCGAGCGTGGAAGATATTGATACCCTCGTGCAAGCATAATAACACGCGGGGACGTTTTGTCGACAGAGCTACTTGGTCGAATCCTCCTCGCTCAAAAGGGGGGGGGGCAACCCTGACGCGCGACCAGATGAGTCTTCATCTGTATTTCATGAACCCATATGAGGTTCATGGACCTTCATCCCAAAACCCAGATGATCTAAAAACATACGAAAAATCACGTTTAGAGACAAAATTGATCACGTTTAGAGACGAAATTTCTTACTTGAGGAAGAGGAGCAGTGGGGACGCCTACGGCAGCGTTGAAGCAGCAGAGCAACAGGCGAACGGAGGAGAAATAGGAGGAGAGAGAACTTGAAAATGTCAAGTGAATCTCATGACTCCCCTTTTTATATCTAGTCCTCACCACACAGGATAGCGTTTGAAGGGTCATCATTACTTAGACTCTTAGACTTTCCTAGGCAATAATGACATTCTAAACAGTTGCCACGTGGGACAAGCGAAACGACGCACCGCTAACAAGTTTCACGCATGAAACCACATGACTACACTGTCTCATCCCTGTTGTCAGACACACACTCGACATTATTATGACGCCCCGCTTACGGGAACATGGAGGTCACGAGCACGAGGAGACTCCTCACCTCCCTGCGAATATATATCCCAGACGAGCACCACACTCAGACAAGCAAAAGACAAGTCGACCATGACCGGTCGACCAAACCACATGCAATCTCGAAGTTCTCCTCGACCTAGAATCGCAGAGCTTTCCCCGACGGGAGTTGACGGTTTTCCCTCTAGGGTAACACTTCCCTGGCATATGAACTGATCTTAAGTCATCTCCCTTTCTCCCAAGGATAATAACTTGGGGAGGGGCTCCTATTCTGGATTGGACCAGCACCTGCCCCGCTGTTGGGGAGGCCTAATCCAGTGTCTCTATAAAGGCCCAACAACACGCGGCCCAAACCAAGGACCATTTGACATTTCCCCACATGTCCACTAGAGGAACGTGACTTGCACGTGCCATAACGCTATCATCCTGCTCTGCGAGAATAACGGGTCCAACTTCCCTATTTTCTCAGAGTAGTTGACCAAGGAGGAGACCACGTGCTGGACTCCATACACCCGTAAACCCTAGTAATCTTTATTGTTGGGCATTATCGTGGTCCAACACAGGAGACCTTGGCCCAACGTTGGGGGATATATAAACCCTGTCACTTGAGAAGGTCAGGTATTCATTCATTCATCCACACTCTCACTTTAGTTGCACTTGCTCTGAATCTTACTTTGGTATCAGAGTGTCTTGAAAGTACCCCCCCCCTCCCCACTTCACATTCAACCGCTACTCAATTCAAAACTCGTGGACGTTGATGATCTCTTCTGATATGGTACGATCATATATATATATATATATATATATATATATATATATATATATATATATATATATATATATATATATATATATATAGTTGGTACTAAGTGTAAATCTAAAAGACTTACACCAAATCTCAACTGTAAAAATGATTGATCAAAAGGTTATGAGGCAAGATCTATTGGCACCAGGTGTAACTCTAAAAGACTTACACGAAATCTCAACCATTAAAAGTATGCAATCAATCAATCATATAAATAGTCTACTTTTTAAGTAAAGGAATGAGTCGTTTTTTATTTATTTAAGATAACTGTTTGATTGGGTGCTTTTAATTGTTGAGATTTGGTGTAAGTCCTTTAGACTTATACCTGGTGTCAATGGATCCTGTCTCAAAGGTTATATTAAATTAAATATAAAAAATATATGATCTATTCTTTTTTCTAAAAAATAGGTTATTTATATGACCGTTTGATCGATTGCTATTAACGATTAAGATTTAGTGCAAGTCTATATTGACATCAGATGTAAGCTTAAGAAAATTATATCCAATCTCAACGGTTAAAATGATTGATCAAACGGTATTATTAAATAAAATAAAAAATATATATGACCTATTTTTTTCTAAAAAATAGACTATTTATATGACCGTTTGATCGAGTGCTATTAGCAATTGAGATTTGACGTAAGTCTATTAGACTTTTGTACCTGATATCAATAGATCATGTCTTTTATATATATATATATATATATATATATATATATATATATATATATATATATATATATATATATATATATATATATATATATATATATATATATATATATATATATATATATATATATATATATATATATATATATATATATATATATATATATATATATATATATATATATATATATATATATATATATATATATATATATATATATATATATATATATATATATATATATATATATATATATATATATATATATATATATATATATAACTTTTAAGTGTAGTTTATATTATTTTTCAATGAAAATATGAAAAGTATATTTAAATAATTTTTAGTCAATAAAGATAGAAGAAAATTGTATATTTATAGAAAAAAATTATATATTTGTCATATTTTTATTTAAAATAATATAAATCACACCTAAAAATTTATATTTAAATTATCTCCCATATATAAATACTTCTTTTTCATTAATTCAAAAAAAAATTAAATAACATGTAGTTAAAAGACATATAGATAATTTTGATTATATGTTAGGTATTTTTTAAAAATATAGGTCAATTGTATGATATTTCTAAAATAGAGTACCTTAAAGAAAAATATTAAAATCATAATAAATTAGAATAAAAGTAGGCATTAAAGTACTCATTTTATTTTTTGAGGTGTTATTTAAAATTAAAGTACTCTTCATATGTTGATTCACTATCATGGAGGATTTAAGTGGGGAACATAACTTTATATATAATCTCCAAAATTGGTGAATAGAGGCCTTGATAAATTGGAACCACAATACGTAAATGATGAGAGAGGATTGGGGGAGAAAAAGTTTGTTGTTATTTATTATTTTCTCCCCACCCAACTAAACTGAACATAGTGATGACTCATGACTCACCACCTTATCATTATTGATGTAGATGTATTTAATGGAGCATCAATTTTTTGGTATATATGACATTCCATGGAGCACCATATATCCTAGTATATGTCACACATACTCACACATTAGAAAAATTAGATTGCATTATATTGATGTAAAAATCTTGTATAGTTGTATCACATTTTGGTACACATATGACAGTATATATTTAGCACTACATTCTTCTCTAACTATTTACTGTATTATTTTTTGTTTAAATTACGCTTCTTATACACAATAGAAATTGAGTAATTAATTTTCTTATTATAACTAGTAGGAGCTCCAATTTCTTTTTTTAGTTAGTAACTTAATGAGGTGTGATATATGACAATTCAACCTGGCATTCAAATTAAACATGACCTTCCTAGACTATGGATAAAATGATTAAAACAATTCTTTAACTAAAAAAATTAAAAAGTAAAATTAAATATTTTTTATGTTTCGAAAAGAAGTAACATTTCGGATTTGTGCAGAATTGTTAGTATATTCATAAGTAAGAAAAAAATAATTATTTATATATCTAGTAATTGTATGGGTGTAATTCGGTGGAAAAATTGATTTTTGATTTTACGTTTTATCGTAAATATTAAGAATAGCAAAAGTCACTATCGACTTTTCTTTTATCCAATAAAAAATGTGTGAAAAGATCAAGAAAGACCTCTGAGAATTTTTTTGAGTTCGAGGGTAGGTTATGAAAAGGGAAGGTATTAGCATCCTTTCCATCCGTAGTTATCTACGGGCTCTTAATCGCTAACTCACTTTTGAAAATGTTTTGTGAATGTGTAAGTTTGAAAATATTTTGGAAATGCCTAAGTTCGGCAACTTTGTAATGATTCTCGTATCAGTTGAGAACGCATACAAAGTGTTTGTTTTAAAAATATTTCAGAAAAGAAGTGTTTTGTGTGAAAAATGTTTTTGTTTGTGAGCAAGCGACTACGAGCTATCTACCTACTCAAAAGTCTTTCGCGTCATTTTCCTCTTCCTTTAGATAGTGATATCCTACCATCGGTTAGTAGGAAGCCCTATCGTTGGATGTTTGAGGGACAGGCGCGGGTCATCGTACTGTCATAAAGACAACTCGTAGGGCGCTTTAGCAATTTGTCGTAAGGGACTAAGATCGTTTATCGAGGCAGCATCAAAGGATCATCGAGGGACTATGATATTTTAACCGAGGGTCTTTGCTAAAGCGTCCCATGTTCGAAGGACATGATTATTTTTATCCGAGGAAACAAGTGAGGTTATCCTAGAGATGTGTGTGTGTGAATAGTGTTTTGATTTTAGTTAATTTGTTGGATTTATGGTTATCTAGCGTTTGCTTTTTAGTCTTTGTCATACAATCATATTAAACTAGCAATAATAAGGAAAACAGTAAATTGCAGAAAAATAAATCTAGACTATTACAGAGCTTCGCGAAGGGGGTTACAAACCATACAAATGGAGGAAGAAACAGTAAACCCTAGTTTATTTATTACAACCTTTAGCAGTTACATAATTTGGAAAAAAGACTAATGCGAAAATAAAGTACGTGAAGCGGTAAAATGAGAAACGGAAAAAGAAATTATTTTTTTGTTGTTTTTTTATGAAAAAAAAATATTTGTGATTAATCTAAAAAAACTAATTAATTTTACTTAATTAAGAGAGAAACTGATTAATTTAAAACTAGAAAATCTAATTAATTAATTAAATAACTGATTAAACTAAATTATTATATTTAATAAAATTAATAAAATAATCAATAATATTAAATAAACATTTATCAATTTTATTATTTATTTAAAATATTTTTTGTGTTTTTATTTTGATGAAAATAATAATTAAACAAAATAATGCAAAAATAATATTTTAAAAAAAGTAAATGGGGCAGTTGTAGAAGAAAATTGGGGGGGTATGAGAACAGAAATTGTTGGGCCCTAAGAGACAAGGCCCAGTGTCTGCGTTAGATCCAGTAAGGGTGGTTCCTTGGGGTGCATTGAGGGGAGACCATCAGCATCGTTGGATCTGGACCCTTTGAGATCTGAAGGTCTGGGCATGAGGATGTATGGTGAACGCGCTAACCTGCTTGCACTGAATCTGTGAACAAGAAAACATAAAAACAAAGTATACCAGGGGCAGGGCTCGAACCCGTGCCCTGGTATACCAATGCCTTTGCGCGCTTGCTTCTACTGTTGGGACGACTGTTTCATCTATTCCTATAACCAATAAATAAAAACAAAAATGAAGCAAAACACTAATGGTCGGAGAGGCGTCGGAGCCCTAGCTCCGGTCGTCTTCTCCGGCAACTTGCAAAATGTGAAACACGTAGAAATCAGTTTTTAAGGTTCTAAAACACCATCCCCCTAATTCAACCCTCCTGAAGCCGAATTCGGCCTTAGTTTTGGCTAAAAGTTCTTGGATCGTGTGTTTCGAATAAAGTTACACAGATCGGAGAAGAAAATGACACATAGCAAATCTGTGTGCATGAGACCATGTTAATGATCTAAACTTGTTCAAACAAAGCTCAAGATCACGTTAGAAACATAAAATTGATTTAAAATATAGCAAGATAAAAGATATTATTTTCAAAAAAAACGTGGAACCGGCAAGGCTATGCTATGCGATTTCATGCGTGCAGGATCATCATGATCGACCCAAATCTACCCTTTGATGTTCCAGGAAGGGAATAGGATTGAGACTTTGGGACAATAAAGTCTGTAACACTAGCTTTGAAACCTAGGGTTCTTTGAAGAATTTTGAGAATTTGGCAAGCTTTCTTTGAGGCAGCAACTCGTGGTCTTTTGCATCTGATATGCTTGTACTTATATAGAGGAATGGAAGGAATCCTCAAATATAGAACAAAGACAAGGCATTCATATCCATTAAACAAAAATCCAACACCTTAAAAGTTTCCATTTTTGATATTGTTCTTGCCATTTTCAAGTCCACGCGTTTTTGGCAAGTTATCATGTATTGTATTGGGCCTCTAGTCTGATCAATAAACCCATCATGCGCCTTGGCCCAATGATTCTCCATTTTATTAGATTTATTTTGTATTTATTTGAATAAAAACAAAATAAATATAAATAAAATAATAATAAAACATAATGAAATGTATGAGTGGGCTTAGGAGGCTTTTATAAGTTCATGGACATGTTTGAAAATCAAAAGTTATGCCTATTAGTCTAGAATTTCAAGTTTGCTCACTTTGTATTTCATGCATTTTCTCAAAATTTTACAACTTACATTGGTCATAACTTTCTCAATTTTCATTTTTTGAAGGTTATCTTTGACTTTTTGTAAATCTCAAGATGTGATATTCAATTTCTCTTTTGATCATTTTTGCATTTGGAGACCTTATCTTGATGTAAGTTGCCTTGACAAAAAGTGTCTTTTTGTTGACTTTTGAAATGACCTGTAATATATCAGCTCATATATTTCAAATGAAGCACTTTTTGGACTTGAGCATAAATAAAAGTTGTAGAGAATTGAATTTCCTTCAAAATAGCCTTTGGTTGGAGAAAAATTGATGAAGCATGTGAAAGTTATGCTTGGTCAAAGTTTAGTTGATTCTCCTAAGGAAACCCTAATTTGGCAACTTTTGACCTTTGATAATTTGAGGGCTTTCTTTGAGGAATCATGATCAACCCTTGATCAAATGATGAATATCACTTCAAAATGTTGATGTTGACCAAAAATCTTGAAGTTTGACTGTATGTTGAACATAGTTGACTTTTTATCCAATACAATTTATTTTCAATGATCTGAGTCGTTGACTGAGCAAACTTGTGATGCAAGGCTTGAAACTTGACATGAGAATTTTTAAATACCTATGGTGAACCATGAAAACCATTTGAGACCTTTGAAACCTATTCTTCCTTGTGCAAGATGAAACCCTAGTTGTGGACCCATTGCTTAGGAGGAGGTTTGACTGGTCAACCCTTGAGAATCCTTGAGCATTTGACAATCCTAGAAGAATGTCTTGAGGAAAATGGGAGGGAAAATTTTGGGGTACAACAACTACCCCTATTCAATCTTCTTAAGCTTGAAGATTTAGATTGGCATGTCCTTCATTCGTGACTTAAAGTTGGAAGATGATTGAATACTTAAGTGCCCAGAAATATGCACTCGCCGGTGCACAAAGTAACATTGTTGGTTGATTATACCGGGAATGGGCTTAAAGATGCCATTTGGAGAGGTGACAGAGAGTCATCGGAGATGGGCTTATAGATGCTATCCAAAGTAACCATTGATATAAATTAGACTAAGTTTACGCTCGTCTCTATCTTAGAAGATGTATTTAGAGTGAGTCTACGCCCAATTTTAACTGGAAGAAGTATCAGAATAAATCTACGCTCGATTTAACCTGAGCCAGAAGATATCTACGCCTTTATTCAAATGGAAGAAGTATCAAAATAAATTTACGCTCGATTTAATCTAAGCTAGAAGATGTCTACGCCCGACTTTAACTGGAAGAAGTATCAGAATAAATCTATGCTCAATTTAATCTGAGCCAGAAGATGTTTATGCCCTAATTTAACTGGAAGAAGTATTATAATAAATCTACGCTTGATTTAATTTGAGCCAGAAGATGTCTACGCCCGACTTTAACTGGAAGAAGTATCAGAATAAATCTACGATCGATTTAATCTAAGCCAAAATATGTCTACTCCAGACAATGGAAGAAGTATCATAATAAATCTATGCTCGATTTAATCTGATCCAGAAGATGTCTACGCCCGACTTCAAATGGAAGAAGTATTAGAATAAATCTACACTCAATTTAATCTAAGCTAGAATATATCTACGCCCGACTTCAAATGGAAGAAGTATCCGAATAAATCTACGCTCGATTTAATATGAGCCAGAAGATGTCTACGCCCGACTTCAAATGGAAGAAGTATCAGAATAAATCTACACTCGATTTAATCTGAGCCAGAAGATGTCTACGCCCGACTTCAAATGGAAGAAGTATCATAATATATTTGCGCTTGATTTAATCTGAGCTAGAATATGTCTACGCCCGACTTCAAATGGAAGAAGTATCAAAATAAATCTACGCTCAATTTTATCTGAGCCAGAAGATGTCTATGCCCGACTCCAAATGGAAGAAGTATCAGAATAAATCTACGCTCAATTTAATCTGAGCCATAAGATGTCTACGCCCGACTTCAAATGGAAGAAGTGTCCTAATAAATCTATGCTCGATTTAATCTGAGCCAGAAGATGTCTACGCCCAACTTCAAATGGAAGAAGTATCAGAATAAATATACGCTTTATTTAATCTGAGCCAGAAGATATCTACACCCAACTTCAAATGGAAGAAGTATCAGAATATATCTACGCTCGATTTAATCTGAGCCAGAAGATGCCTACGCCCGACTTCAAATGGAAGAAGTATCATAATAAATCTACACTCGATTTAATCTGAGTCGGGAGATGTCTACGCCTGACTTCAAATGGAAGAAGTGTTAGAATAAATCTACGCTCGATTTAATCTGGGCCAGAAGATGTCTACTCCTGACTTTAAATGGAAGAAGTATCAGAATAAATCTACACTCAATTTAATCTGAGCCAGAAGATGTCTACGCCTGACTTCAACTAGAAGAAGATGTTGGAAGGAGTCTACGCCCGACTTTTCCAAAGGAGCTTCAGAAGGAATCTACGCTCGATTTAGTATGAATGATGTACTAGAAGATGTCTACGCTCGACTTCAACTAGAAAATATGCCTCTTTGAGAATGACCCTCTGAGGAAATTGCTTAAGTAGCCATTTGTCAGATGTAGCCTTTGATAAGATTGTCTGGTCATATAAGTAGTTGATGATGTTTGTCTGTTGATTGATCTTTCCTGAAAAGGTAAAGAGTTAGTTGTATGCAATGTAATGATGTATGAAATGCATTGTGTAATGATATTCTCAAAATAAATGAGATTGTGCTATATGCGTTTCATATGCATATGCTTTGACGTTTGTAAATGATGTATCAATGTGAAATTTCGTTAAAGTATAGCTCCATATAACATCTCGCTGGGGAAAATAAATCCCTGAATGGTGCTAGGGATGAAGAATATGTGTAATATTCAGTCTCGTCTAGAATGTTGCCGCTAGAGAGTGTTGTTTCCTGTTTGGAGAGAAGAATCCAAGAACATTGGTTGTTCATTGCTCTACTGGGAATTATTGCTCTTATATACCCTGATTGGGGATAAAAGAGATGGATAAACTTTCGAGGTATTTTCTGATCGAATTTTTGATATGGACACTGACTCGTCTGGAGAGAATAAGGTTGAACGATATTTGATCCAGTTTAAAATTCAGTAGCAACTCTCTAGGGATAGCAACCCGGACTTCCCTTTGCTGGAGGTGGGAATCTTGCCGGTATCTTGTGGTAGAAACAGACTCAAGTTGGGGAGACTATAATATGTTGGGGAAATAAACCCTGTTGGGGAAATAAACCCTATTGGGGAAATAAACCCTGTTGACGGAGAACTACTCTGCTGAAGAAACACTCTTGTTGAGGAAATGAGCTCTGTTGGAGAAAATAAATCTATAGGGGGTTTTATGGTTTTGGGGGGATAAACTCAGTTGGGGAAGAGAATTTCCATATACTGTATCTATTGGGACTCCGTAGGTGGGAGATATTGCCGGGGAAAAGATCATAGTCCCTTATCCGTTAGGGTGATTTGATGGTGAGTATGATAAGACTACTCTGTGGGGATAATCCTGTGAGGATCTCTCTGTGGGGATATGTGATAATTTGAATACTATTCCAACTCCTAGAGTCTTGAGTAACTGCTTATTCCTGTTTTTATTCATATATTTATTAATAGTTAATCATATTCATATGCATAGGTTCATTCAATTTTAGTTATTGGACGTTTTTGCAAACAAAACAGAAAAAGGTAAAACAAAAAGTTTTAAACTTGAAATTCGTATTTCTATTGATAGTTTGCCCATAAACATGTGATTTTATACAGAGAGACATAAATCCTAGTAAGAGTAAATTGTCGTGAAATGAAAAGAGTACAAAGTGAAAACAAGATAATAGCTATGTGGGAATAATCTCTTCAGGTTCCAACTCTGTTATTGCCCTTATATCTTCAAGCATCTCATCCCTTGCTGTCGAAAGAAAGTGACTGAATTGACCTGTACCGTTTAAGATTGACGTTGGTAATAAAGCTTGTTGTAAGTGATCCAACGGGACATAGTCGTACGCTTTAATCCCTAACTTTCACCTGGACTTCCCTTTCGAGTTTTCAGTCCACTGGGATACCCTTTCTTGCCCAAGCCTTCTTTTCAGGTTTTCAAATTGTCGGGTGTACAACCTTTTATATATATCCCTAATTTTTTCCTGAACCCTTTTGGTTCACCGGGATGCCCTTATTTTTTTCCTAGGCCAGTCAACCTAGCGGATCGTTTTTATGCAAAGTATCTTTGACTATGTCTGCATTAACAAGGTGCAGAAAATCTTTGTCGTCCATTGTGGTCAGTATCATAGCACCTCCATAAAATATCTTCTTGACTACAAATGGCCCTTTGTAGGTGGGGTTCCATTTGCCCCTAGGATCACCCTGCGGTAAAATGATGTGCTTTATTACCAATTCACCGGCCTGATATACTCAATGCTTGATTTTCTTATTGAATGCATTGATCATACATTTCTGATACATCTAACGGTGATAGACATCCGCAAGTCTCTTCTCGTCAATCAGATTCTACAAGTCTAGCCTGTTCTAAATCCACTCATCTTCGTATAGGTCTACATCTTTCATAATTCTCATAGAAGGAATCTGAACTTCGACAAGTAGGACGGCTTCCATACCATAAAATAGAGAGATGGGGTTTCCCCAGTTGATGTTCATGCCGAAGTGCGATAACCTTGAAGAGTAAACGGTAACATCATGTGGCAGTCTTTGTAGGTCATAACTATCTTCTATATAATATTCTTAAGGTTCTTGTTGGCTGCTTCCACTGCGCCATTCATATTCGATCAATATGGAGAAGAGTTTTGGTGTTTGATCTTGAACTGCCTGCATAGTTTGGTGATCATAGTGTTGTTGAGATTAGTATCATTGTCTGTGATAATCCTTTTAGGGATGCCATACCGACAGATAAGGTTATGTTTGATAGATTGGGTGACCATATTCTTGGTAACAGAGGCGAACGAGGCTGCTTCAACCCACTTTGTAAAGTAATCAATGGCGACGAGGATGAAGTGATGTCCGTTAGAAGCAGTAGGCTTGATTTCTCTAATCATATCAATGCCCCACATTGCGAATGGCCACGGAGCAGTCAAGATGTTCAGAGGTACTGGAGGCACATGAACTTTATCAGCGTATATTTGGCACTTATGACAAGTTCTCGAGTGGTGGTGACAGTCGGTTTCCATAGTCGACCAATAATAACCTGCCCTCAAGATCTTTTTAGCCATTGTATTCCCACTGGAGCGAGTACCGAAGATACCCTCGTGCACATCTTACATAATTTATTCTGCTTCCTTCTTGTCCATACAATAGAGTAGAGTCGAATCATGATTGTGCTTGTATAAAATTCCATTGCTCAAGAAGAACTTATCCTAGAACCTCCATAGTAATTTCTTGTCATTGATTGATGCCCCTTCAGAGTATTCTTGAGCCTCAAGGTACCTTTTCACTTCATGAAACCAAGGTTTTTCCTCTACTCCATTGGTGTCAATTTCATAGCAGTGTGTCGGATCGTCTAATCTTTTAATGGTAATTTTGGGAGCCTCATTATCCCATTTGACCTTGAACATGGATGACATGGTAGCCAATACATCCTCCAACTGATTCTCTTCTCTTGGGATATGCTCAAAAGTAATCTCTTCGAAATATGGAATCAAGGTTAGCACATGCTCTCAATAAGGGATAAGATTTAAATGCTTTGTATCCCATTATCCCTTGATCTGATTGATCACCAAGGCTGAGTCCCCATATACATCCAAGAACTTGATTCTCGGGTCAATAGCAACTTTAATACCCATGATGCATGCTTCGTATTCAGCCATGTTTTTAGTACAGTCAAAGCACAATATTACGGTGAAGGGCGTATGGAAACCCTGGGAGAGATAATTACAACATTGATTCGGTTTCCAAGTGCCTTGGAAGCTACATAAAAAACCATAGCCCGTCGAGATCCTGGCTCAGGTCCTTCATACAGTCCAGGTTCTTCATAATCTATAACTAGCATAATATTCTCGTCAGGGAATTCGAAATTCATAGACTAATAGTTGTCTATAGCTTAATGTTCCAAATGATCTACCAATACACTTCCTTTGATTGATTTTTGAGTGGTGTACTGAATTCCATATTCTGTTAATACCATTTGCCATCAGGCTATTCTTCCGGAGAGAGTTGGCTTCTCGAAGATGTATTTAATGGGATCCGTCTTAGAAATCAATAGAGTAGTATGAGTCAACATATATTGTCTTAGTCGACGAGAAGCCCATGCTAAAGCACAACAAGTTTTCTAGAGCAGTGAATATCTTGTTTTACAGTCGGTAAACTTTTTGCTAAGGTAGTATATTGCATGCTCTTTTCAACCAGACCCGTCATGTTGCCCTAGTACACACCCCATTGAGTTCTCTAGCACTGTGAGGTACATGATCAGAGGTATTCCTTCAACTGGTGGCATCAGAATCGGAGGTTCTTGTAGATATTCCTTAATTTTATCAAAGGCTATTTTACAGTCGTCGTTCCACTTTAATACTTGATATTTCTTAAGCAGCTTGAAGATTGGCTCACAAGTAGCAGTCAAATGAGAAATAAAATAGGCAATGTAATTCAGTCGTCCTAAGAAACCTATGACTTCCTTCTCGATACAAGGATCTGGAATTTCTTGAATGGCTTTAACTTTTTCAGGATCAACTTCAATACCTTTACCGTTGACGATGAAACCCCGGAGTTTACCTGTGATACGGTGGGAAAGAACTGACTATTTCTTGGAATGCTTGTTTGTGTTTTGCGTTTGTTTGCGCAAAATGTCGCGGTAAGCAAGAGTCGCCATCGACTTTTATTTTATCCAACAAGGAAAGGAAAAAAGCACAGAAAAATTCCTTTTTCGAGATATTTCTCGGGTTCGGGGGGTAGATTATAGAAAGGGAAGGTGTTAGCACCCTTTTTATCCGTGGTTATCCACAGGCTCTTAGGTACTTGATCATATTGTTTTCAAAATTGCTTTTTGTTGCACCCCAAAATTTGCCCTCCCATATTCTCCCAGAAATTGCCAAGCCAAGTCACAAAATTCCCCAAGGGTGGCACAGTGCAAAGATCTCCTATACAGTCAAAACTAGGGTTTGGGTTCTGATCAAGAAAATGAAGTTTTCAAAAGTCCAATCAAGTCTCACATGCTTACAAATATGGTCAAGTATCCTCATATCAAGTTTCAAGGCATTCAGCTCAAAATTGCACAGTCAAAACCCTAAATTGCACTACAGTCAACTGTAGGGGCAAAATGGTCATTTGACAGTCAAAAGTTCAAATTTTTGGTCAACATGTCATTTTGAAGCCACAAACATCATTTGATCAATGCTTGATCATGATTCTCAAAATTTGGCTCAGAAATCATCAAAGATGCAAAAGTTACTATATTTGGACAGTTGAAAAGTCAACTGAAATTGACCAGGGCATAACTTTCACATGGATTATCATAAAAATTCCATCCAAAGCTCATTTTGAAGAGAAAGACATTTCCTACAACTAATCTTCATACTTCAAGTCCAAGAAATGCTCTCACAAAAAGTTATCAATTTCAACATTATAGGTCATTTTCAAAAGTCAACAAAAAGAGACTTTAAGTCAAAGGCCATAACTTGAGATTGGTAAATCAAAATGACATGGGACCAAAGGCATTGGTTAGAGGACTCAAAGACCTTTCCAAAATGTCCAAGAACATGAGAAAGGCTTAAAAATTGAGCAAGTTATGCCTTGTGGAAGTTGGGAAATTTTTGGATATTTTGAAAAGTCAACAATGGTTCAAATGACCTAAAATTGCTAATGGGCCCATTTTTCTTCCATGATTCATCATTCCAAACATGTGCACGACCACTTGGCCCAAAGGGAAGTATTTTCTCATTTTTTATTTATTTATTTGAATTATTATTCATATTAATTCATTTAAATTATATAAATATGTGAAAAATATCTAACATGACCTAACCAATCTTTTTATGCATGTTTGATACTCAAGATTTCGTGTACAACTAAATAGGGAAAGATTTGGACTAATTGGATCATGATTTGCACAAGAACATGTGAAAAAAGATATGAAAATAATGGTGGAAAATCAAATATTGAAATCAATGAATGAAAAAGATTTTGGCCAATTTTGTTAACCTAATGCCTTCACTACATAATCAGAAACCTAACCCTAATGCTCATAGACTAAAAGCTGCGCTCAAAAGCTGTAACCACACTTGAAATTTTGGCCAAAGAACTGGAGACTGAAAGCGAGGTTTTAGGTTGGTTCAGGCTAAGATAATCATCCCATTACCTTCCTAGGACATCACTGAGCATAACTGGATAGATTTCCACACGCATAGCCTTCTGAATTGGTATATAGAAATCAAGTTTCTTCTCATTTTTCTTGTAATCGTATTTTGATATCCAAGCATTTTTATTGCATTTTTTCCATGGATTCATACTAATCAGCTTATTCTGGAACTAACCATATAATCTAATTGAATTTTTATGCACTATGGGAGAATCTGCCATTGATACTTCTTAGGGTTTGCAGTGCTCCGAATTAGGGCTTTTTGTTTTAAGAAAAATTAGTCTTCCAAACCCATGCCATTCAAATCAGTACATCAGGACGAACATGAACCAGTCATCGCGATCAATTTATAGGGCCTTATGGCCTGTTCGTTATTTTTTCATATGTCGCTTTCTGCAACGGTGTGAAAACCGTTGCCTAATGTTTGTATATTTCAGAAAATAAAAAGGCAACGAAGAAGAAGACTTGGTGGCAAGACGTGACTGGCTTATTCAAATTTTTGCGCGCAAATTCCATTCACCGTCGCTTTTGTTTTATATTATTTATTTGTTATTTATATATCAAACGCGTTAACATGGCTTAGTGGTATAGGCGTTGGTTGATGATGCTAGTGACCTGGGTTCGAGCCCCAGGTCTATGTTTATTTCCATAATATTTTGCAAAGCGTGTTCAGGTGTAGTTTCAAAAGTGACGCGCATCATACACCTCAAGATCCTGCTATACACGCGTCCAAGAGATCCACATCAAAGGCTGGGAATGGATGAATACCATGAGGATGAGTCAACCGTCCCACACGCTTGCTACAAAAGTCAGAAAGGCCTCAGAATAATGGGCCAGACTTCTCAATTCCATACCTCCATATTGGGACTGAGACCCCCCTGGTTTGCAATGTTTTTTTTTCTTTCAATTTTCTTTATGTTTTATTTTATTTTCAATTATTTGTTTATTTGTTTTGTTGTTTTAATTTAATTAATTATTGTTATAAAATATAAAAATACACAAAAAAAAACAGAAAAGATAAAAAATGTAATAAATATTTTTATTTTAATTATTTTTATAAATAAATTGTATATAATTGAATTTAGTATAATTAGGTTTTTTTTGCAATTTTAATTCTTTTTAATAAATCTAAAAAACATAGAATTAGGTAATTGATAGTTTTTCCTTTTAATCTTTTTTCCTTTTTTTTTCACCATAATAATACATTTATTTTATTTTTTTTATAAATTGTACATAAATAATTTAGGTTTAATTTAGGTTAAATATTGATACTTTCATAGTAAATTTAAAAGCCATTAGAATTAGGGTTTGCATCGTACTTTGATTAAATCTTTTTCTATTAAATCTTAAAAAACATAAAAATACCAAAATACATTTTCTTTTAATTTTAATTTTAATTCCTTATTAATTTTAATTTTGCAAAAGGGTCCAACGCCCATATTTTTGATTGTTTAATTTGCGTATTTATTTTATTGCTTAAATAATTATGTATCTCTCCCAAAGCGTTGTAACTTAAACTTCTCGCACTTTTCAATTTCGTTATTTACTTTGCTTTATTTATTTTCTGTCAAATCGGGTCCGGTTTAATTTTGGCGATGTGGACCCGCGCCATTTGTAATAGCTTTAGATTTACTTTTTCCCGCAAATATTAACTGTTAAATAAGCATGCAAGAATGAATGGACATAATAAAATCAAGCGTAGATCACAATAACACGACAAGACAAATGCAAATGAAAACGACACACGAATCGCACACACCACCCCTAGGGTACGCCTCACTGTTGCCTTGCCTCGAAAGGTGATCGTCGAGTAGAGGACGTCTTAGTAAGTCCTCATGATCCGGGAACCTGGCATGAGGGTAGCTTCTAAGGTATCTTCCCATTGCTCCGGTGATCACCTTGTCCCTAAACTCGAATTGACCCGAACACCTCCAACGGTGGTGCTGCCTACCTCTCAATGGTGGGATGGCACTACTTTAAAGGACATCTACACAGACGAATTCCTTAGGGTAGGTAGGTTCTCGTAGATACTTTCTCTCTTCAAAAACAAACAAAAATCTTTTCACACCGACACTTTTCAAAAGCTTTCAAAGCAATTTTTCAAACACTCTGACACAAGAGTCGATCTGAAACTTTCAAGGAAACTTTTTTAAAACCCACATTGAAAAGCAAACAAACAATTTTGAAAACACAATGAGCAAGTATCTAAGAGCCCATGGATAACCATGGATAGAAAGGGTGCTAACACCTTCCCTTTCTATAATCTACCTCCCGAACCGAGAGCAATCTCTTTAAGGAATTTTTCTGTGCTTTTGTCCTTTCCATTTGGAGAAAATAAAAGACGGTGGCGACTCTTGCTTCCGCGACATTTCGCGAACCAGCGTTAAACAGTCAGTTCCAGATCCACCGATCACAGAACTGGCGACTCTGCTGGGGACTGTACTTAAAGTGAGGTGTACCTTAGGGCTAGGTCATAACTATGTTTTCAATTGTATTGCTTTATGTGCTTTAAATTATGGGTTTGCTTGGGAGTTCTATAGATCCTAAACCCGGATCTGGGGGATACCTTCTTAGAAAGTAGCAACAAGGCTGTGAGGGAACTGTGCGGGGTATACCGACATGGTTGAAACAGTCTGCTACGTTGATGTGGCACTTTGGTGTGTACCGGTAACCCTTGAGTTCAGTCAAGGAGAGTACGGAGCCTCCGCGTGGTGTCGTGAAGCATCAACAGACCTTAGGAACCTTAATTGAACTATCTTGGCCTCTTTAGGGTAGTGAGATAACTGACTTTGGTGCAGTCCGAGGTTGGTTGATACTCGATACTACACTCAATTGAGGGTTGCTTTCCTGGAATATTTCGGTCGCCAGTTCAGTGGCTAAATCGAAACGATGAACAATGAAAGCAATCTCGTGATATTGGGAACCTTAGAACCCGGTTACTTTGATTAGGACAGGTTGAAACCACCAACTTCAAGAGGGTACTACCTAGACCTCATGCTGGCCTGAACCCTAAGGGCTCTTTTGTGTGACTTGTGTGCCTTCGTACTTGACTATCTGCGTGCTTGTTACCTGACACCTGTTTCTTGCAGGTCTTGTTTATAGTCCTTAATTGGGACTCATAACAGGGTACTAAATTTCTTGCAGGGTTGTTTATAGTCCTTAATTGGGACTCATAACAGGGTACTAAATTTCTTGCAGGGTTGTTTATAGTCCTTAATTGGGACTCATAACAGGGTACTAAATTTCTTGCAGGGTTGTTTATAGTCCTTAATTGGGACTCATAACAGGGTACTAAATTTCTTGCAGGGTTGTTTATAGTCCTTAATTGGGACTCATAACAGGGTTACTCACATTACCCCATGCATAGCATGACATCATACCATTGCATACCATTGCATACATCCTAACCCATTTCAAGGATCTCAAGGGCTTGTGATGCAGGTCATGATAAACCAATTACCCAGCAAGGGGCAAAGGGGATTTATTTTCCTCTAGCCAAGGGCGTCAGGGGCTATGACCCACTGGATATGGTGAGCCTTTGACCCTTGAAGAAGGGTTCTCTACAACATGAAGTTCCTTCAATCAAGCTACCGGTTTCCAACTCTAACAAGTTTCTCTGTTTACCCTGCGAGGTCCCTGAAATCATTGCATGCATGTCATACATCTCATTGCATTGCAGGTGTCCTTTTGACAGGTTGCTTACCCTTCTTCGCTGTTTATTTCAGCCGATCTTCATGAATCCTGAATCATCAGCTGAGCAGTCCATCAAGGCCCTCCAGGCTCAGAACGCCCAGTTCCAAGAGCTGATCATGAATTTGACCCAGGGGCAACAAGATCTGAAGGCTTTGCTCTTGAAGAAAGAAAAGAAGAAGAAGAGGACTGTTTTGTTCAGCCCTAGACGCAGATCTGGGAATGCACCGCAGATTGAAACTGAGAGGACAACTCCATCTGTGAGGGAAGGTAGTCATCAGGGGGAAAGGGTTCCCAGTCCAGTGGTCTCCGACAACGAGACAGATTTCAACGACGAACAATACCCTCCTGCCGAAGACAAGTACAAACAGTTGGAGGATAGGCTGAATGCTATGGAGATCCAACAGGTACCTGGGCTGGATTTTGGAGAGCTGGGTTTGTCAACTGGTGTGATTATTCCTCGGAAGTTCAAAGCACCATCCTTCTCTAAGTATGACGGGGCGTCTTGTCCCAAGCTGCACTTAAGATCCTATGTTCGGAAGATTCAACCATATACGGCGGACAAGAATTTGTGGATCCACTTCTTTCAGGAGAGTCTTTCAGGGACTCATCTCGAATGGTTCTATCAGCTGGATGGGACCAAGGTTCGTAACTGGGAGGAGTTGGCTACTGCTTTCTACAAGCAGTATCAATATAATGCCGACCTTGCTCCTGCGCGTACCCAACTCCAGGGTATGTCGTTAGGATCAAGTGAAGGTTTTAAAGAATATGCGCAGAAATGGATGGATCTTGCTGGAAGGGTACAACCACCTCTGACTGATCGGGAACTTGTCGATATGTTCTTGGGGACCCTGTCTGGTCCGTTCTACAACCACCTAATTGGGAATTCGTCTGCCGGATTCACAGATCTTATCTTGACTGGAGAGCGAATAGAAGCTGGCATCCGGTCTGGGAAAATTCAAGAGGCTGCACCTTCTGATAAAAAACCTCATCATGGAAAGAAAGAATCCAATGCTGTGCACGGTAAAAAGAACCGTCATGAGGTAGGGGCAATCCAGATCTCCAATCCCGGACCTGCTCAACAAGGACAGGGGCAGCAGCGCAAGGAGAAACGACAGTATACCAAACTCAACATGTCGCTGGATCAAGCACTGCAACAAATGTTGAAGGCAGGGTTGATCACCTTAAGGGCTCCTCTTCGGAATCCGAACACTTCTGCTCCCAACTATCATCCCAACGATAGGTGCGCATATCATTCTGATAGCCCGGGGCATACCACGGACAACTGCTGGCCTCTCAAGAACAAATTCAAGACATGATCGACGCCGGGGAGATTCAGTTTGAAGTGCCCGAGACTCCGAACATAATCACTGCTCCGTTACCCAATCGTTGAAGCCTTTGTTTATTTAAATTTTTGAGTTGTATTTTTCTTTGCTTATACAAACAATTACTGTCATAGCAAACTCCTTTATTCTATTAATGCATCGCATATGTCTGTTTTGGGAATTAATACAATTGTTTTCATTATATTCAAAATTCTTTTCATATTTTTTCTGATGATCAACTCTTGGTTAATAATTCTGAGCCTCTTGAGGGAGGATGACGAAAACGATACCACGATCTTTACAGTATGCTTTTGAACAGACCCCGCTGATGAGGTACAGGCATTGTTTCAATCCCTAAACACTGGAGTTATAAGGAAGATAATCCCTCGTCAACCCCTCTGAGCCAAAGAAGTAGGAGTTTTTCTTTTCGAAAATTAAAACCCTTTATCATAACCTGGGGCAGGGTAGTCTCTCGGTTGATCCAAGTGCATAACGAATGGCACCAAAGAGGTCCTTACAAAACGAAAGACAGTGATGGTTCCGAACAATCAATAAAGAAAGGCAGTCATTACCAAAATAAAAACCCAATAAGTCAAAACCTATAAAGGAGACTTACAAAACTTGGGCATCCCGCTGACTGTAATTCCAAAAAAGGAAACAGTTCAGGCAAAAAAGAAAGGGATAACAAAAATCAGACAAGAAAGAGGTCTTACAAACCCTCAACAAAAAAAAAAGGGAATGACTGCCTATTCAAAATAAGTTATCAATATCTGAACCATCATTGGAAGATCAGAGCAAAGACTCAAACAAGGTCTAACGTATGATCAACTGAGTTTAGGTTTGGAGAACATCACGAAGAGCGAGTGGGTACAAATAAAATTTGAGCCTTTATCCTTTGTTTCTTAAACCGTGAACCAAGCCACGTTATAACCCTTAAAAGTCCTAGCTGAAGCATGGGTTAGTTCGAAAGCATACTGTGACGAAAGGTATCCTGACTTCTGAAGGCTTACGGTAAATACGAAGTTGACATCACGTTTTACAAACATTAATTTGTTTTATGAAAAAGGATGCATTTTCAAAATCTCCAAGACAGGCATAGGCTTTGCATTTATAACATAACTTTGTTTGCATATGACTTTTTGTTTGAACAGCAGGGAAATTTGCGCGATGAATACCTGATGAACAAAAGTACTTCCAATCCAGGGGCAGACATGATCATGGTCCATTATCCGGGGCAGTCCAATCAAGATTCGGAGAATCTCTCAAAAGGCCAAAAAGCCTGGGGCAAATCTCCGCCTGAGTCACTTGGGGCACTCCAGCAACGAATCTTGCATGATCAAATACCTTCTGGTGGCATGACAAAACACTGCTAACAGGGGCAACTCCCTACATTCAGAGAGCGTGGACATAGTCGAAAAGATACTACGCAAAATCAAAGACCCGCTAGGTTGACATACCTAGGAAAAAATTAGGGCTTCCCGGCGAACCAAAAGGGTTCGGGCAAAAATAAGGGATGAAATGAAAAATCTGTACACCCGGCAAGTCGAAAACTTGAAAAGGCGGCTTGGGCAAAAATGGGTATCCCGGTGGACCGAAAACCCGAAAGGGCGGTTCAGGCAAAAGTTAGGGATAAAAGCGTACGACTATGTCCTGTTATCTTGTCACCTGCCTACTAGAAGAAGGTTTGTCCGCCAACAACTATCAAGCACCTCCACAGGTATCTTCCGCTCCCACATCAGAAACAGGGGCAATAAAGAGTGGTCTAAGCAATCTGATTGCTCTGTCCTCTAAGGTGTCAAGGTAGGGTCCGTTGAAGAACATAACCAATACAGTTCGATACTTCCCCAGGAGAGTCTAATCTACTTCCCCAGGAAAGTTGGAATCATCTCCCCAAGCAGTAAGCTTATCCCCAGTTGATTTTGGAAGCTTATCCTCGCAGAGCACGAACGCGTCGTCCGGCTTGATTTAAAGAGTTATTTCCTTAACAGGATATAACTGGGTTATCCTCAGCCAAAAGCCACGGAAAGATCGTCGTCGACGCAATTTTCTTATCCCCAGCGAAGTCCATTCATACTTCCGGCACAACAAGGGTATCCCCAGCAAACTATTATTAACACTCAGCGAGGCATCCCTCTTCCCACAGAGTATCACTTCCCAGCATGGTCGCTAGAGTATCTTTTCTCCCCGCAGAATCTGTCATTTGCCAAGTTCATTCCGCAACGGAGTCACCTTCTCCTACCGGTATTCTTGCAATTACCATCCCCAGCGGAAGTAAAAGCTTATTCTTCAATATCAGCCCAGGATACGACTTCCCGGCACCCGTCAAGGATTTATTTTCCTGAGACAAAAAATACATTCATAAACATCACATCTTCATACGTTATAGCATGCATATGCATCATACTACACGAATCTCATTAATTTTAAAGACATACAGTTCATGCATCATGATTTTGCATACAATTATGTTTTGTCTTTTCAGGAAAAAGATCAATACAAAAATGATTACTATCAACTAACGCAATTCTTTCTAGATATAGTTTCAGATATGATCCAGATATGGTGACGTTCTGATGCTGCTTCCAGAATTCCTTCTAGATATAGTTTCAGATATGATCCAGATATGGTGACGTTCTGATACTGCTTCCAGATATCCTTCTAGATATAGTCTCAGATATGATCCAGATATGGTGACGTTCTGATGCTGCTTCCAGATTTCCTTCTAGATATAGTTTCAGATGTAAACCAGATATGGTGACGTTCTGATACTGCTTCCAGATTTCCTTCTAGATATAGTTTCAGATATGACCCAGCGACGGCGACGTTCTGATACTGCTTTCAGATTCCCTTCTAGATATAGTTTCAGATATGACCCAGATATGGTGACATTCTGACGCTGCTTCCAGATTTCCTTCTAGATATAGTTTCAGATATGATCCAGAGATGGTGACGTTCTGATACGGCTTCCAGATTTCCTTCCAGATATAGTTCGGATGTGACCCAGGCATGGCGACGTTCTGACACTTATTCCAGTTAAAGATATTTCAAGACCTCCTCTAGTCCAGCTAAATCGATTCCCAACAGATTTTTCTGATAAAGACTCAGCAGAAGTTATGGTCCCCTCTCCGACAAGTGCGTGAGGTGGTAATCCCTTTTTCAGATGTTTCCCTCTCCGACGATGAGTGTGAGGTGATAGTCTCCTATGGTTCCCTCTCCGACGGTGTGTGAGGTGGTAAGTCCTTTTCAGATGTTTCCCTCTCCGACGATGAGTGTGAGGTGATAGTCTCTTATGGTCCCCTCTCCAATGGTGCGTGAGGTGGTAATCCCTTTTTCAGATGTTTCCCTCTCCGACGATGAGTGTGAGGTGATAGTCTCCTATGGTCCCCTCTCCGACAAGTGCGTGAGGTGGTAATCCCTTTTTCAGATGTTTCCCTCTCCGACGATGAGTGTGAGGTGATAGTCTCCTATGGTTCCCTCTCCGACGGTGTGTGAGGTGGTAAGTCCTTTTCAGATGTTTCCCTCTCCGACGATGAGTGTGAGGTGATAGTCTCCTATGGTTCCCTCTCCGACGGTGTGTGAGGTGGTAAGTCCTTTTCAGATGTTTCCCTCTCCGACGTTGAGTGAGGTGATCATTCCTTTCAGATTATAATTGCCTACGGTTCTCTTCCCAATACTGCGAAGATAATAATTCCCATCAAGATTTTCTCAACGAGCGTTGTTGAAGTTAAAATCACCCAAGGTTCTCTTACCATTCATGCTAAGGCAGTAACCATCCCTGGTTCATTCATCGCTGTTTGAAGCTCCAGACTCAGCTCCTGTAACCAGTCAGGACATATCTATACCAAGCGTCTAAAATCAGCTCCTGCAACGTGTCAGGTACTCATTTTTCTTTTGCAGGTATGCAGGTTCTCGCCAAGGAATCTCCTTATGCGATCAACATTCAGATGGCATCTATAAGCCCATCATCCAATTCATCAACCTCTAAATGGCATCTATAAGCCCATTCCATCATCACTGCAACTATGTGAGCGCAAATTTCTGGGCACTCTAGTGTCCAATCATCTTCTACCCTCGGATTACGAAAGGCACATCAGCCAATCTGCATCCTCAGGTCTAAGAAGATTGAACAGGGGCAACTGTTGCACCCCAAAATTTGCCCTCCCATATTCTCCCAGAAATTGCCAAGCCAAGTCACAAAATTCCCCAAGGGTGGCACAGTGCAAAGATCTCCTATACAGTCAAAACTAGGGTTTGGGTTCTGATCAAGAAAATGAAGTTTTCAAAAGTCCAATCAAGTCTCACATGCTTACAAATATGGTCAAGTATCCTCATATCAAGTTTCAAGGCATTCAGCTCAAAATTGCACAGTCAAAACCCTAAATTGCACTACAGTCAACTGTAGGGGCAAAATGGTCATTTGACAGTCAAAAGTTCAAATTTTTGGTCAACATGTCATTTTGAAGCCACAAACATCATTTGATCAATGCTTGATCATGATTCTCAAAATTTGGCTCAGAAATCATCAAAGATGCAAAAGTTACTATATTTGGACAGTTGAAAAAGTCAACTGAAATTGACCAGGGCATAACTTTCACATGGATTATCATAAAAATTCCATCCAAAGCTCATTTTGAAGAGAAAGACATTTCCTACAACTCATCTTCATACTTCAAGTCCAAGAAATGCTCTCACAAAAAGTTATCAATTTCAACATTATAGGTCATTTTCAAAAGTCAACAAAAAGATACTTTAAGTCAAAGGCCATAACTTGAGATTGGTAAATCAAAATGACATGGGACCAAAGGCATTGGTTAGAGGACTCAAAGACCTTTCCAAAATGTCCAAGAACATGAGAAAAGCTTAAAAATTGAGCAAGTTATGCCTTGTGGAAGTTGGGAAATTTTTGGATATTTTGAAAAGTCAACAATGGTTCAAATGACCTAAAATTGCTAATGGGCCCATTTTTCTTCCATGATTCATCATTCCAAACATGTGCACGACCACTTGGCCCAAAGGGAAGTATTTTCTCATTTTTTATTTATTTATTTGAATTATTATTCATATTAATTCATTTAAATTATATAAATATGTGAAAAATATCTAACATGACCTAACCAATCTTTTTATGCATGTTTGATACTCAAGATTTCGTGTACAACTAAATAGGGAAAGATTTGGACTAATTGGATCATGATTTGCACAAGAACATGTGAAAAAAGATATGAAAATAATGGTGGAAAATCAAATATTGAAATCAATGAATGAAAAAGATTTTGGCCAATTTTGTTAACCTAATGCCTTCACTACATAATCAGAAACCTAACCCTAATGCTCATAGACTAAAAGCTGCGCTCAAAAGCTGTAACCACACTTGAAATTTTGGCCAAAGAACTGGAGACTGAAAGCGAGGTTTTAGGTTGGTTCAGGCTAAGATAATCATCCCATTACCTTCCTAGGACATCACTGAGCATAACTGGATAGATTTCCACACGCATAGCCTTCTGAATTGGTATATAGAAATCAAGTTTCTTCTCATTTTTCTTGTAATCGTATTTTGATATCCAAGCATTTTTATTGCATTTTTTCCATGGATTCATACTAATCAGCTTATTCTGGAACTAACCATATAATCTAATTGAATTTTTATGCACTATGGGAGAATCTGCCATTGATACTTCTTAGGGTTTGCAGTGCTCCGAATTAGGGCTTTTTGTTTTAAGAAAAATTAGTCTTCCAAACCCATGCCATTCAAATCAGTACATCAGGACGAACAGGAACCAGTCATCGCGATCAATTTATAGGGCCTTATGGCCTGTTCGTTATTTTTTCATATGTCGCTTTCTGCAACGGTGTGAAAACCGTTGCCTAATGTTTGTATATTTCAGAAAATAAAAAGGCAACGAAGAAGAAGACTTGGTGGCAAGACGTGACTGGCTTATTCAAATTTTTGCACGCAAATTCCATTCACCGTCGCTTTTGTTTTATATTATTTATTTGTTATTTATATATCAAACGCGTTAACATGGCTTAGTGGTATAGGCGTTGGTTGATGATGCTAGTGACCTGGGTTCGAGCCCCAGGTCTACGTTTATTTCCATAATATTTTGCAAAGCGTGTTCAGGTGTAGTTTCAAAAGTGACGCGCATCATACACCTCAAGATCCTGCTATACACGCGTCCAAGAGATCCACATCAAAGGATGGGAATGGATGAATACCATGAGGATGAGTCAACCGTCCCACACGCTTGCTACAAAAGTCAGAAAGGCCTCAGAATAATGGGCCAGACTTCTCAATTCCATACCTCCATATTGGGACTGAGACCCCCCTGGTTTGCAATGTTTTTTTTTCTTTCAATTTTCTTTATGTTTTATTTTATTTTCAATTATTTGTTTATTTGTTTTGTTGTTTTAATTTAATTAATTATTGCTATAAAATATAAAAATACACAAAAAAAACAGAAAAGATAAAAAATGTAATAAATATTTTTATTTTAATTATTTTTATAAATAAATTGTATATAATTGAATTTAGTATAATTAGGTTTTTTTTGCAATTTTAATTCTTTTTAATAAATCTAAAAAACATAGAATTAGGTAATTGATAGTTTTTCCTTTTAATCTTTTTTCCTTTTTTTTCACCATAATAATACATTTATTTTATTTTTTTTATAAATTGTACATAAATAATTTAGGTTTAATTTAGGTTAAATATTGATACTTTCATAGTAAATTTAAAAGCCATTAGAATTAGGGTTTGCATCGTACTTTGATTAAATCTTTTTCTATTAAATCTTAAAAAACATAAAAATACCAAAATACATTTTCTTTTAATTTTAATTTTAATTCCTTATTAATTTTAATTTTGCAAAAGGGTCCAACGCCCATATTTTTTATTGTTTAATTTGCGTATTTATTTTATTGCTTAAATAATTATGTATCTCTCCCAAAGCGTTGTAACTTAAACTTCTCGCACTTTTCAATTTCGTTATTTACTTTGCTTTATTTATTTTCTGTCAAATCGGGTCCGGTTTAATTTTGGCGATGTGGACCCGCGCCATTTGTAATAGCTTTAGATTTACTTTTTCCCGCAAATATTAACTGTTAAATAAGCATGCAAGAATGAATGGACATAATAAAATCAAGCGTAGATCACAATAACACGACAAGACAAATGCAAATGAAAACGACACACGAATCGCACACACCACCCCTAGGGTACGCCTCACTGTTGCCTTGCCTCGAAAGGTGATCGTCGAGTAGAGGACGTCTTAGTAAGTCCTCATGATCCGGGAACCTGGCATGAGGGTAGCTTCTAAGGTATCTTCCCATTGCTCCGGTGATCACCATGTCCCTAAACTCGAATTGACCCGAACACCTCCAACGGTGGTGCTGCCTACCTCTCAATGGTGGGATGGCACTACTTTAAAGGACATCTACACAGACGAATTCCTTAGGGTAGGTAGGTTCTCGTAGATACTTGCTCTCTTCAAAAACAAACAAAAATCTTTTCACACCGACACTTTTCAAAAGCTTTCAAAGCAATTTTTCAAACACTCTGACACAAGAGTCGATCTGAAACTTTCAAGGAAACTTTTTTAAAACCCACATTGAAAAGCAAACAAACAATTTTGAAAACACAATGAGCAAGTATCTAAGAGCCCATGGATAACCATGGATAGAAAGGGTGCTAACACCTTCCCTTTCTATAATCTACCTCCCGAACCGAGAGCAATCTCTTTAAGGAATTTTTCTGTGCTTTTGTCCTTTCCATTTGGAGAAAATAAAAGATGGTGGCGACTCTTGCTTCCGCGACATTTCGCGAACCAGCGTTAAACAGTCAGTTCCAGATCCACCAATCACACTTTTATTTGTGCTTATGGGTTTGAAAAAGTTTTTATTTGAAACTTCGATTTAACTCTTGCTTCTGTCCTCAAGAGCGTATGAAGTGTTTTTGAAAACTTTGTTCGAAAAAGTGTAAGTGTGAAAAGTTCTTGTTTTTTGAAAGAGAAAGTATCTAAGAACCATCTACCTACTCGAAAAAGGAATCATTCTATGCTATCTTCCTTTAGACAATGATATCCCACTATTGATGAGTAGGTAGCACCGTCGTTGGAGTTTAAGGGTCAATTCAAATTTAGGGACTTACGGTCACTAAAGCAATGCTAGGACGCCTTAGCGGTAACCCTAATGTCTTAGATCATTTGTTTTGAGGCAACAATATCCGAGGCAACCATTTCGAGGCGACTATGATCTTTTAGACAAGAGGGTGCCCTCTAAAACGACCTATACTCAATGACCGTGTACGAAGGCAACCAAGTGGGGTGTACCCTAAGAGTGCGCATGTGCGAGTGTGTCGTTTTCAGTTTATTTTTTATCTTTGTACATGTTATGGGTGATCTAAGTTGATGTTAGGTTAAAACATTCAGTCTTGTCATGCAAACCTATTATCAAACATCTAACAGTTATAAGTTGCGAAAAATAAATTGCGGAAATTTAACTAACTATTACAAGGCGTCGGGTATTTACATCGCCAAAGACAAACCCTTAAAGAATAAATAAAGCGATAAAAAGTAATAAAAGGTCCTATTAACTATTACAAACCGGGAACAAATACATTATGATATAAAAGAAAATAAATCGCGTGCGAGAAATTAAATCGAGTGCAAATAGGGTTTTGACCCTTTTTGAGAGAAAGTGTCTTTTTTTGTTGTTTTTTTTATTTTAAGAAAGAAATAAATCTAAATTAATTACTACATTAAATTAAATTAATTAATTAAATGAAGAAAAAAAAGTTATTTTTGGATTTTTGGTTATTTAAAGAAAGAAAATAAAAATTAATTGAATTAGTAAAACCTAATTAAGTCTAGTTAATTTTAATTATTTGCAAAAAGGGTTAAAATTATTCTAACATTAAAACCTAAATTAATTTAATTAATGTTTATTAATAAAAATAAAAGTTAGAATTTAATTAAATAAAAATATTTTGGTGTGATTTTATTTTAAAGAAAAAGAATTTTAATGATTGGTTAGAATTAAAAACAAAAATAATAAAAACAATTAATAAACAAAATAAATAAAATAGAGAGAGAGAGAGAGAGAGAGAGAGAGAGAGAGAGAGAGAGGTTTGGGCCTGAATTTTGTGGTGCATATAGCAATGCTGAGGCCCATTAAGCGCTGGCCTGGTTTGACTTTTAGGATTCTGTGTGCGCACTTGGACTTGACTCCATGGTGGACTCTCAGCCTGGATCACCAGATCTGGCCTTTGGCCATCTGGCTGTTGGATGTGTGAAGGCGTATGGTGCGCTGCATGCTTGGACATACATGTGATTACCTGAAGAAGGAAAATAATAAAGAAAGTGGGGGACCTGGAATTCGACCCCAGGTCCTGAAAGTGATATGCTTGCACGCTTGCCACTGCACTGCTTTGATTCTATTGTTAGTAAAATACAAAAAAATTATAATATAAACAAAACAAATTATATGCCAGAAAATAAAAATGCACGAAAATTAATTTGAATTGGCCAATGGGAAAACGACAGCTCGTCGTCTTCTACCTCCAAATCCTGCAAATATTACCTGCGGATTTGGATCCGCAGCTAAATACGCAAGCTTGCTCTAAAATCTTCCCTAGGCCACATAAATCAATTCCAAAAATATGGCTGAGTTCGTCTTGGCTTCCTGATTAACATTATGTCCTTCTTGAGTCCTGATTTTCCTGAAAAAGAAAGCCCTAAAAACAAACACGTAACCCTAGTTATGGTGTTTTGGGGTTACAGAGCCTATAAACCAAATTGGATAATGCAAAAAGTTTACAAATGTCATGAGGGTTATGAATATGCAAGCAATTTATTCAAATGATGCAAGAATAATGAATCACGAATTCAAGAACCAAGGTGATTTTCGTGATACTTACAGTGACTTGTGGTATGTGAGAACGCTTGCTCTTGATCCAGGAAGGTTGAGTGAACACCCAGGAAGCGATTGGGATATCTTTTGGCTTCTGAAAACGCCTCTTGTTATGATCTCGAATTCAAGCTTTTTACCACTTTTTCAAACTTTTGTTCTGCCTCTTCTTGCAGCCTCCAACCCTCATTTTAGTGGCCTTGGCTTCCTTATGTATTGTATATTGCATTAGGTTCACAAACTTGGTCCAAATCTCTCCATATCAATGCTCATGAATTTGGTTTGATCCTTCCCTTAAAACCTTCCAAATTTGATTTGATTTGGATCTTTTTGTGCATACAAGCCTTGATCCGAATTTGATTCACATAATAGTTGTATTCAAAGCCTAAAACAATAAAAAAATCAAGAGTTATTAATTATTTGGATTTTCTATGATTTTATTTGATTTAAAATGAATAAATTCAATAAAAAATAAAATTAAATAATAAAAATGAAATATGGGCTCATGGATGAAGCTAGGACACGTGGGAAACTATGCAAGCTCAAATCAAGTGTAAAATAATTGGCCCATTTGACAAAATTTGAAGTTTTGGGGATAGTTAACTTTTGGCAATTTTGCAAAAAAGTCCAACTTCAACAATGCATAACTTCTTCAATTTTGAACTTTTGGAAGTGTTTTTGGACTTTTTAGAAATCTTGATATGTCCTTTAACCAACCCTTTTGGTATTATCTCATTTTGATATTCCATTCTCAAGTTATAAGCTTTGGAAAAAAAAGGTGTTTTTGTTGACTTTCAAAAATGACCTATAATGTCCAAATTTATAACTTCTTGTGAGTGCATTTTCTGATCTTGGGGTATGAAGATGGATTGTAGGAAATTTCATCCTCTTAAAAATGAAATTTGGATGGGTCATTTATCATAAAGTATGAGAAAGTTATGCTTGGTCAAATTTCAGTTGACTTTTCCTTCAAAACCCTAATTTAGCAACTTTTGAGTCTTGATGAATTTTGAGCAATCCTTGATGAATCATGATCAACCCTTGATAAAATGATGAAATATCCTTCAAAATGAGAATGTTGGCGAAAAATCTTGAGGTTTGACTGTTTGTAGGTCACAGTTGACTTTTGCCCTAGCACAGTCGATTTTTGGACCCTTTGAGCAAACTTCTTCTGCAATGCTTGAAACTTGACATGGATGACCTTGAGAACATTTTAGGAAATTAGGGAGCACTTGAGGTCCTTTGGAATCAAAGATCTTGATGCAACACAAAACCCTAATTTGGGGTTGACTGCCTTAGGAGATAGCTTGTATGTCCAACTCTTGAGCAAACTTGAGCAACTTGGAGATTTTTCTTGCAATGTTTTGAGAAATATGAGAGAGCAAATTTTAGGATACAACAGATGCCCCTGTTCAATCTTCTTAAACCTGAGGATGTAGATTGGCTTTCGCGCCTTTCGTGATCCGAAGGTGGAAGATGATTGAACACTAGAGTGCCCAGAAATTTGCACTCGCATTTAGTGGTATCAGCCTTATGATGTCGGGAATGGGCTTATAGATTCCATTTGGAGATTGTTGGTAGGAGGATGGGCTTACAGATGCCATCTGCAGGAGCGTCGATCGCGTAAGAAATTCCTTAGCGAGAACTTGCATACCTGTTGTTGTAGAAGATTCCGCTGGGGAAGCCTGGTTTTTGTTGAGGTTTAGGAACTTGCCTGTACTTCAACTGAGAGAATGCCTCAGCTGAGTCTTAAGAACCTGTCCATAATTCAACTGGGGGAAACATCTTCATCAAGATCTAGGAATTGTCTGGTCTTCAATAGAGTATACCATTGAGATTGTAGAACTCGTCCATACTATGACGGAGGAAAATTGTCGAGATTGAGAACCTTATCTGAAATTCAACCGATAATTCAGTTGAGATTTAAGAATCAGTTTGGTCTTCGATTGAGGGAAACATCTTCATCAAGATCTAGGAACAGTCTGGTCTTTAATAGAGTATACTGTTGAGATTGTAGAACTCGTCCACACTATGACGGAGGAAAAATTGTCGAGATTGAGAACCTTATCTGAAATTCAACCGAGGATAATTTAGTTGAGATTTAAGAACCGATTAGATCTTCGACTAAGGGAAACATCTTCATCAAGATCTAGGAACTGTCTGGTCTTCAACGTAGTATACCGTTGAGATTGTAGAACTCGTCCACACTATGACGGAGGAAAACATCTTCATCAAGATCTAGGAACTGTCTGGTCTTCAACGTAGTATACCGTTGAGATTGTAGAACTCGTCCACACTATGACGGAGGAAAATATCTTCATCAAGATCTAGGAACTGTCTGGTCTTCAACGTAGTATACCGTTGAGATTGTAGAACTCGTCCACACCATGACGGAGGAAAACATCTTCATCAAGATCTAGGAACTGTCTGGTCTTCAACGTAGTATACCATTGAGATTGTAGAACTCGTCCACACTATGATGGAGGAAAACATCTTCATCAAGATCTAGGAACTGTCTGGTCTTCAACGTAGTATACCATTGAGATTGTAGAACACGTCCACACTATGACGGAGGAAAATATCTTCATCAAGATCTAGGAACTGTCTGGTCTTCAACGTAGTATACTGTTGAGATTGTAGAACTCGTCCACACTATGACGGAGGAAAACATCTTCATCAAGATCTAGGAACTGTCTGGTCTTCAACATAGTATACTGTTGAGATTGTAGAACTCGTCCACACTATGACAGAGGAAAATTGTCGAGATTGAGAACCTTATCTGAAATTCAACCGAGGATAATTCAGTTGAGATTTAAGAACCGGTCCAGGTCTTCGACTGAGGGAAACATCTTCATCAAGATCTAGGAACGGTCTGGTCTTCAACGGAGTATACCATTGAGATTGTAGAACTCGTCCACACTATGACGGAGGAAAATTGTCGATATTGAGAACCTTATCTGAAATTCAACCGAGGATAATTCAGTTGAGATTTAAGAACCGGTCAGATCTTCGACTGAGGGAAACATCTTCATCAAGATCTAGGAATTGTCTGGTCTTCAACGTAGTATACCTTTGAGATTGTAGAACTCGTCCACACTATAACGGAGGAAAACATCTTCATCAAGATCTAGGAACTGTCTGGTCTTCAACGTAGTATACCGTTGAGATTGTAGAACTCGTCCACACTATGACGGAGGAAAACATCTTCATCAAGATCTATGAACTGTCCGGTCTTCAACGTAGTATACCGTTGAGATTGTAGAACTCGTCCACACTATGAAGGAGGAAAACATCTTCATCAAGATCTAGGAACTGTCTGCTCTTCAACGTAGTATACCGTTGAGATTGTAGAACTTGTCCACACTATGACGGAGGAAAACATCTTCATCAAGATCTAGGAACTGTCTGGTCTTCAACGTAGTATACTTTGAGATTGTAGAACTCGTCCACACTATGACAGAGGAAAACATCTTCATCAAGATCTAGGAACTGTCTGGTCTTCAACGTAGTATACCGTTGAGATTATAGAACTCGTCCACACTATGATGGAGGAAAACATCTTCATCAAGATCTAGGAACTGTCTGGTCTTCAACGTAGTATACCGTTGAGATTGTAGAACTCGTCCACACTAGGACGGAGGAAAACATCTTCATCAAGATCTAGGAACTATCTGGTCTTCAACGTAGTATACCGTTGAGATTGTAGAACTCGTCCATACTATGACGGAGGAAAATTGTCGAGATTGAGAACCTTATCTGAAATTCAACCAAGGATAATTTAGTTGAGGTTTAAGAACCGATCCAGGTCTTCGACATAGATGAGAACTTAACTGCATCGTTCCTGAAAGGTAAAGGTCAGTCATATGCAATGCATGATATATATCTGTGATCGGTGGAAATAGAACTGACTGTTTTTAAGCTGGTTTCGCGAAATGTCGCGGTAAGCAAGAGTCGCCACCGTCTTTTATGTTCTCCAATATGGAAAGGACAAAAGCACAGCAAAATTCCTTATTCGAGAATGTTTCTCGGTTCGGGAGGTAGATTTATAGAAAGGGAAGGTGTTAGCACCCTTTCTATCCGTGGTTATCCACGGGCTCTTAGGTACTTGCTCTTATGTTTTCAAAAGATTGTTTGCTTTTCAAGTGTGCGTGGGTTTTGAAAAATTTTCGTTTGAAAAATTTCTAAGTAACTCTTGTATCTGTCCTCAAGAGTGTATGAAAAATTTGTTTGAAAACTTTTGAAAGTGTAGGTGCGAAAAGTTGTTTTCGTTTGTTTTAAGAAAAGAGAAAGTACCCATGAGATCTACCTACCCTAAGGAATTAAGCTGTGTAAGAGTCCTTTAGATAGTGCTATCCCACCATTGAGAGGTAGGAAGTGTTGTACCCCAAAATTTTCCCTCCCATATTCTTCAAAGTTTTGACAGGCATCATCTAGATTTGCTCAGGTCTCCTCAAGGGTTGCACAGTTAAACCATCCTCCTAAGCCAGTCAAAATTAGGGTTTTGGTTCTTGCAAGGAAGTTGAGGTTTTCAAGGGCTCAATCAAGTCCCACATACCTATAAGCATTGTCAAGCATCTACATGTCAAGTTTCAAGGCTCACAAGGTCAAGTTGCACAGTCAAAAACCCTAATTGCTCCACAATCAACTGCAGGGGCAAAATGGTCATTTGACAGTCAAAAGTCAAAAAAATTTGTCAACATCTTATTTTGAAGCCACGATCATCATTTGGTCAAAACTTGACCATGATTTCACAAGAATGGCTCAAAAATCATCAAGATGCAAAAGTTTCTATTTTTGGACAGCTGAAAAGTCAACTGTAACTTGACCAAGGCATAACTTTTTCATGGTTCATCAGAAAAATCCCATCCAATGCTCATCTTGAAGGGGAAGACATTTCCTACAATTCATCTTCACATTCCAAGTCCAAGAAATGCTCTCACAAAAAGTTATCAATTTCAACATTATAGGTCATTTTCAAAAGTCAACAAAAAGGAACTTTAAGTCAAAGACCATAACTTGAGATTGGTAAATCAAAATGACATGGGACCAAAGACATTGGTTATAGGACTTCAAGGCCATGCCTCCCACGTGTCCCACAATTTATTTCAAGATTAAAAATTAATTTTTCTATTTTTATTTAATTTTATTTGATTTAATTCATTTTAAATCTTTAAAATTCAAATAAAAATCAAGAAAATTAAATAAAGGATATTTTGTGGCTTGAATAGCTTTGATACACCATGAAGCACATTCCAAATTCGTGCAAGACCTATTCCAAGCATGGAATTCAAAATTGGACACAAAAGGCAAGTTTTCTTCAATGGAGTTTATGGCAAAATCAAAAACATAATTGCAAGGCTTTAAGGCTCATGATATTGGTTGATTATGATTCATAACCTTATATGCAAGCTTTCCCAATAGCATTCACGACCTAGAACACCCAGAAACGGCCAAAGCAAATTTCAATTTTCAAGAGAAAATTCACAAACTGAAAACGACCTTGCAGCATCATTCAAACCTCTCCTTCGATCCAAACACACTCGTGACCCTTCCAGGGACCTTTTGCAATCAGAATTAAGCCAAATCACTCAAGAACTCGTGCTACACAGTGACACGGTTCATCTTTTTTTGCTTACAACATGAATTCATTTTGCACGCATCCTTAAAATGTTTTGAATATTGTTTTGACTTTCTAACATTGTGCTGAAACTTTTGACATGGTTTAATTTGAGAATGGTGCCTTAAACTGAAAATCACCATGGACAGATGCTAGGTTTTCAAAGCTTTGAAATTGGGGTTTTTCTTACACTGTAAAATCAGGACTCCAAACCGATACAGTCAAACTCAGAAGCTCAAGGCGAATTGAATGGAACCCTCGAGCCCTTTTTATATTGCATGAGCGTCTAATCGCTATTTTCAAAATGCTTGCATTTTGTGGGGGTTTAAAACCCCCGCTATGTGTTTTATGTTTACAGGAAAGGTTGAAGACGAAGGGCGTGGCAATCAGGGAGTGGTCAGTTCAAATTGGCGCGCGCGTTTCAGCATATAATGCATTTGTATTATATAATATTTGTTGTTTATTAGGTTTACAAATAAACGCATTTGGTTCAGTGGATGGCCATGTGTTTGGTAATCTCTGGGACCTGGGTTCGATTCCCAGGTCCCCCCATAATTCCAATGATATTTTTTCCAATATGTTCTTGTGCAGATTCCCAAGCGCTGAACACCATGCACCTCACACATCCAACCTGCCATGTGTCCTCAGACAGTCATCCAAAGGCCAGGAGAGGGAGGAATACCGTGTTCCAAGTCAAACGCGTTCTGGACAATCAGGGAGAGTCAAACGTGGCTTCTTAGTGGGCCAGGATTCAATACACCTCCATCTGGCCCAATACCCCCTTCCATTGGTTTATTCTTTTCTTTTCATTTTTTATATTCCAATTTAATTTCTAACCTTTTTTTATTTTATTTCTTATTAACATAATTAACATATTTTCATAAAAAATCAAAAAAATATAATTAACATTATTATTATTATTATTCTCATATTATTTTTGTAAATAAAATATTAACAAATAAATAGTTTAATTAGGCAATTTTAACTTCTTTTCTTAATAACTAAAATAGATTTAGAATTAGGTAAAATTAACTTCTTTTTATTTTATTTCATAAAAAACATAAAAAACACAAAAAATATTTTCTTTTAATAAATTAATTAATTAGTTTAACAATTAGTTTTTTAATTTCATTTAATCATCAAAAAGACCAAAAAATTCAATTTCTTTTCTTAAAAGGGTCAACACCCTTAGAACATTCCCGATTATTTTTTATTCGCGCATGGTTTATTATTATGTAATTGCTTTCAGGATTGTAATAGTAATTAGGTTTATTGTTTTTATTTACTTTCCATACTTATTTACCAAAAACGGGTCTTTGTATTTTTGGCGATGTATAGACCCGCGCCTTGTAATAGCGTAGGATTTATGTTTCCGCAATTTACTTTCCGCACCCCCTAGCTGTTAAATGCATGAAAGAATGTATGGTAAATAAAAACAACTCGTAGCTCACTAATTACAAAGACAAACATTAACTGAATACAACACACAAAGCACATGCCACTCTTAGGGTACGCTTCACTCGTTGCCTCGAAACATGGTCATCAAGTATAGGACGTCTTAGAGGTCACCCTTTGTCTCAAGATCCAGTTGCCTCGAAACGGTTGCTTCGGATAAAAGGATCTAGGACATTAGGGTTATTTCTAAGGTGTCCTACCGTTGCTTCGGTGACCATACTGTCCCGATAATCGAATTGACCCGAATACCTCCAACGATGGTACTACCTACCTCTCAATGGTGGGATAGCACTATCTAAAGGACTCTTACACAGCTTAATTCCTTAGGGTAGGTAGATGACTCATGGGTACTTGCTCTATTCAAAAACAAACAAACAAAAATCTTTTCACACTGACACTTTCAAAAAGCTTTCAAAACAAATTTTTCAAACACTCTTGAGGACAGATACAAGAGTCATTCAGAAATCTTTCAAAGAAACTTTTTCAAACCCACTCACATTTGAAAAGTAACCACATTTTGAAAACATAAGAGCAAGTACCTAAGAGCCCATGGATAACCATGGATAGAAAGGGTGCTAACACCTTCCCTTTCTATAAATCTACCTCCCGAACCGAGAAACATTCTCAATAAGGAATTTTGCTGTGCTTTTGTCCTTTCCATGTTGGAGAACATAAAATACGGTGGCGACTCTTGCTTACCGCGACATTTCGTGAAACCAGCTAAAAACAGTCAGTTCTCATTCCCACCGATCACAGAACTGGCGACTCTGCTGGGGATAATAAAAGTGAGGTGTACCTTAGGATTAGACCACTCTTATGTTTTCAATTGTATGCTTTGTTTGCTTTTATATTGTGGGCTTGTTTTGGAGTTACATAGATCCTAACCCGGATCTGGGGAATACCCTTTTAGGTAGCATAAGCTGTGAGGGACCTGTCCGGCATAGACCGACACAGGTGAAGCAATGGCTACGTTGGTGTGGCACCTTGGTCTGTACCGATATCCCTTGTGTTGCAACGAGGAGAATATGGGTCTTTTGAGGAGTCATTAAGCACCAACCGACCTTAGAACCCTAAATTGACCCAACTTGGCCATAGAATAGTAGTAGTATGCTACACCCATTGAGGCTAAACTCTCGCGATGGTTCTGGCCGCAAGAAAAGATTGCGACGCTGGAGTTATGACCGATTGAGGGTAGTCAGTGATATTGGGATCCTCTAGAACCCGGTTACTTTTAATAGGACAGGTCTTAACCAACGAAACTGAAATAAGGTAGTACCCCAAACTTCATGTTGGCCTAAACTCTAAGGACTCTTTGTGTGACTTGTGTGCCTTCGAACTTGACTACTTGCATACTTGTTATCTGACACTCGGGTTCCTTGCAGGTTTTGTTTATAGTCCTTAATTGGGACTCATTACAGGGCCTACTTACATCACTCCATGCATAGCATAACATCATACCATTGCATACATCCTACATAAGGAGTAATCCATTTCAAGGATCTCAAGGGTTTGTGATGCAGGTCATGATGAATCAAATGTCTAGCAAGGGACAAAGGGGATTTATTTTCCTCTAGCCAAGGTTAATGACTTGAGTCAGGGGCTATGACCCACTGGATATGGTGAGCCTTGACTCTTGAAGAAGGACTCTCAATAACAAGAAGTTCCTTCCATCAAGCTACCAAATTCAAATTCTAACAATTTTCTTGTCTACCCCGCGAGATCCTTGAAAACATTGCATACATATATCATACATATCATTGCATTACAGGTACACTTGTTGCAGGTCACTTACCTTCTTCGCTGTTTATTTCAGCAGTCATCATGAATCCTGAATCATCCAATGGACAAGCTATCAAGGCCCTCCAGGCCCAGAATGCCCAGTTCCAGGAGCTGGTCATGAGCTTAGCACAAGGACAACAGGAATTGAAGACTCTGCTCTTGAAAAAGAAGAAGAAGAGAATTGTTTTGTTCAACCCTAGACGCAGATCTGGGAATACACTGCAGAATGAAGCTGAGCGGACTACTCCATCTATTGGGGAAGGCAGTCACCAAGAGGGAAGGGTTCCTAGTCCCGTAGTCTCTGACACCGAGACAGATTTCAATGATAAACAGTACCCTCTTGTTGAGGACAGGTACAAACAGCTGGAGGACCAGTTAAACGCTATGGAGATTCAACGTGTGCCTGGGTTGGACTTTAGAGACCTAGGCTTATCTTCTGGGTTGGTGATCCCTCACAAGTTCAAGGCACCTGCCTTTGTAAAATACGACGGGGCTTCCTGCCCTAAGCTGCACCTCCGTTCATACGCGAGGAAGATCCAACCCTACACGGCAGACAAGAATCTATGGGTCCATTTCTTCCAGGAGAGTCTTTCAGGGACTCAGCTCGATTGGTTCTATCAGTTGGATGGAACCAGTATTCGTAACTGGGAGGACTTGGCAACTACTTTTTATAAGCAGTATCAGTATAATGCCGACCTCGCTCCTACGCGTACCCAACTCTAGGGTATGTCACTTGGGACGAGTGAAGGTTTTAAGGAGTATGCGCAAAGGTGGAGAGATCTGGCTGGAAGGGTGCAGCCACCTCTGACTGACCGTGAACTCGTTGATATGTTCTTGGGGACCCTGTCTGGTCCGTTCTTCAACCATCTGATTGGAAATTCCTCTGCTGGGTTTACAGATCTGATCTTGACTGGGGAAAGAATTGAAGTCGGTATCAAGTCGGGGAAGATACAGAATGGTGATTCCTCGAACACTGAGAAGAAACCGTCCAAGAAAGAATCTAGTGCTGTCAACGCAGTAGTTATCTCAAAACCGGCCGGTGCTCCTCAACATCGCAACCAACAAAGGGAAGAAAGACCTAAGAGGCAATTCACTCCCCTCGGCATGACCTTGTCCCAGATATTGTCACAGCTGCTGGAGACCAAGTTGGTAACTCTAAGAGACCCTCCTAAGAATCCCAACAGGACACCTTCAAGGTATAACCCCAACGTTCGCTGCGCCTATCATTCTGACAGCCCGGGGCATGCTACAGATGATTGTTGGACTTTGAGAAACAAGGTTCAGGATCTGATCGACGCAAGGGAAGTCCAGTTCGACTCTCCAGAGACTCCCAATATGATCACTGCTCCCTTGCCAAAACATGGCTAGGATTAGAAATTTTTTTTGTTCATTCGAATGTTCAAGTTGTATTTTTCTTTGATTGTTCAAAACATTGTATTCATGTCAAACGTTGTTATTTCATTAATGCATTACACATGTCTGTTTTGAAGTAATTATTTCGTATTTACTATATGCAAACTGTTTTCATATTTTTGTGATGATCAACTCTCAATTAATAATTCTAAGCCTCTTGAGGGAGGATGACGAAAACGATACCATAATCTATAGTATGCTTTTGAATAGACCCCGCTGATGAGGTACAGGCATTGTTTCAATTCCTAAACACTAGAGTTATAAGGATGATAATCCCTCGTCAACCCCTTTGAGCCAAAGAAGTAGGAGTTTTTCTTTTCGAAAATTAAAACCCTTAATCATAACCTGGGGCAGGGTAGTTCTCTCAGCTGATCCAAGTGCACAACGAATGGCACCAGAGGAGTCCTTACAAAACAAAAGACAGCGATGGCTCCAAATAATCATAAAGACAGGCAGTCATTAAACCCAATAAGTCAAAACCTATGAAGGAGACTTACGAAGCTGGGGCATCCCGCTGACTGTAATTCCAAAAAAAGGAAACAGTTCAGGCAAAAAACAGGGATAACAAAAATCAAAAAAAGAAAGAGGTCCTACAAACCCTCAACACAAAAGGAAATGACTACCTATTCAAAATAAATTGTCAATATCCGAACCATCACCGGAATGTCAGGACAAAGACTCAAACAAGGTCTAACGCACGATCAGCTGAGTTTAGGTTTGAAGAACATCACGAAGAATGGGTGGGTACAAACAAAATTTGAGCCTTTACCCTTTGTTTCTTGAACCATAAACCAAGCCACGTTATAACCCGTAAAAGTCCTAGCTGAAGCATGGGTTAGTTCGAAAGCATATTGTTACAAAGGTATCCTGACTCCTTAAGGCTCGCTGTAAAATCTTGAGTTGACATCACATGTTACATAATTTGCTTGTTTTACAAAAAAAAAATGCATTTTCAAAAAAAAAACTTCAAGACAGACATGAGCTTTGCATTTTTAATATAACATCGCTTGTATGTGACTATTTGTTTGAACAACATAGAAATTCGCACGAAGAATATATGATGAACAAAGGCACTCCCAATCAAGGGGCACGACATGATCGTGGTCTATCATCTGGGGCAGTTAGGTCAAGATTCAGAGAATCTCTCAAAAGGCCAGCCCGCTTGGGGAAAATCTCCATCTGGATCACTTGGGGGATTGGACAATCAAACAAAGATCTACTGGTGGTATAGTAACGCAACACTACTGACAGGGGCACATCCCTACATCCTGAGAGCATGGACATAGTCGAAAAAATACTACGCATGATCAAAGAACCGCTAGATTGACACACCTAGGCAAAAATAAGGGCTTCCCGGCGAACCAAAAGGGTTCGGGCAAAAATAAGGGATGAAAATGAAAAATCTGTACACCCGGCAAGTCGAAAACCTGAAAAGGCGACTTGGGCAAAAATGGGTATCCCGTTGGATTGAAACCCCGAAAGGGCGGTCTAGGCAAAAGTTAGGGATCAAAGCGTACGACTATGTCCCGTTACCTCGTCACTTGCCTACCAGAAGAAAGTTTGTCAATCGGCAGTCATCAAGCACCTCCACAGGTACCTTCTCCCACAGAAACTGGGGGCAATGAGAATTGTCTAAGCAATCTGGTTGCTATGTCCACCGAGGTACCAGGGTAAGTTCAGCTGAAGAACATGACCAAGATACCTTCACTCCCCATTGAGTAGGACAAGATTCAACCATAGTCTCCTCAAGTAGAGTTGGTCTCCAATCAGCCCCGAGAAGGTACAATATCTCCAGCAAGTCATCAACACTCTCCCCAAGCAGAGTTAGTCTACTGTCAGCCTCAAGGAAGTTGGGTATCCCCAGAAGATCTCAATATTCCCCAACGGAGTATACAGATGTTCCTACACAAGCATCCCTGACAGTCTTAATATAAGATTGTTCCCCGGCGGAATATCAGACGCCCCAGTGGAGCCACTTCCCCAGTGCAGTCCAAAAGTTTCCCCAGGAGAGTTGAATCAATCTCCCCAGTAGGAAGCTTATCCCCAGTAGATTCTGGAAGCTTATCCCCAGTAGATTCTGGAAGCTTATCCCCTGCAGAGTACGAACGCATCTCCCCGGCTTTATTCAAAGGTTATTCCCCACCAGAGCTTATAACTGGGTTATCCTCAGCCAATTACCACAGAAAGATCGTCCTCGGTGAAGTTTTTCCTATCCCCCAGCGAAGTTCATCAAATTCCCCAACAAACTTATCAACGGAATCCCCAACGGAGTTATTATCAAACCTCAGCGAAGTATCTCTTCCCACAGAGTATTCCCCGCAGAGTAATCTCTCCAACAAGTTTATTACCCCAACAGAGTCATCTTCTCCTACCGGTTTATTCTTGTGCGGAAACGAAGAACTTTGTTCTTCAACATCAGCCCAGGATTCAACTTCCCGGCATGCGTCAAGGATTTACTTTCCTAGACGAAAATACATTCATAAACATCACATCATGATACATGCATATACGCATCATGTCATACATTATCATTTATGTCAAGAACATCATTGCTTGATCCATACCATGCATTGCATACGACTGACCTTTACCTTTCAGGAAGGATACAGTTAAATAATCAGCTATATCAAAGTAGACAAATACAGTCAAAAGAGACCAATCCAGTCAAAAAAGACAAATCCAGTCAAAAGAGACCAATCCAGTCAAAAAAGACAAATCCAGTCAAAGAAGACAAATCCAGTAAAAAAAGAGACAAATCCAGTCAAAGAAGACAAATCCAGTCAAAAAAGACAAATCCAGTCAAAGAAGACAAGTCCAGTTAAATCCCAAAGGTTTTTCTGATGCTCATCCAGTCAAAGAAGACAAATCCAGTCAAAGAAGACAAGTCCAGTTAAATCCCAAAGGTTTTTCTAATGCTCATCCAGTCAAAGAAGACAAATCCAGTCAAAGAAGACAAGTCCAGTTAAATCCCAAAGGTTTTTCTGATGCTCATCCAGTCAAAGAAGACAGGTCCAGTTAAATTACTTCCTAAAGTCAAAGAAAACAAACCGTCAGTATAGACACCTGTCGTTATAGACACCCGTCGTTATAGACACCCGTCAGTATAGACACCCGTCATTGAAGACATCTCGTCATTGAAGACTACCCGTCATTGAAGACAACTCGTCATTGAAGACAACCCGTCAGTATAGACACACGTCAGTATAGACACCCGTCATTGAAGACATCCCGTCAGTATAGACACCCGTCATTGAAGACATCTCGTCATTGAAGACACTCGTCATTGAAGACAACCCGTCAGTATAGACACTCGTCATTTAAGACAACCCGTCATTGGAGACAACTCGTCATTGAAGACATCTCGTCATTGAAGACAACTCGTCATTGAAGACAACCCGTCAGTATAGACACCCGTCATTGAAGACATCTCATCATTGAAGACAACTCGTCATTGAAGACAACCCGTCATTATAGACAACTCGTCATTAAAGACAACTCGTCATTGAAGACAACTCGTCATTGAAGACAACTCGTCATTAAACACAACTCGTCATTGAAGACAACTCGTCATTGAAGACAACTCGTCATTGAAGACAACTCGTCATTGAAGACAACTCATCATTGAAGACAACTTGTCATTGAAGACAACTCGGCATTGAAGACAACTCGTCGTTGAAGACAACCCGTCCATGAAGACAACCCGTCCAAAGAAACAACTCGTCAAGAAAGACAAAACCTCCTCTGGTTCAGTTAAATTCTAAAGATTTTTCTGAGATAACCTGTCAGTAGAGACAACCCATCAACCTTTTGAAGTTCCAGATTCGATACCTGTATCTAGCCAGGGCATGTCTGTGAGCGACTGAGTGAAGATCAACCCCTGTAACAGGCCAGGTAATTATCTTTCTTTCTCAGGTACGCAAGTTCTCGCTAAGGAACCTCTTACGCGATCGACACCTAGATGGCATCTATAAGCCCATCCACTTACCAACAGTTCCAAATGGCATCTATAAGCCCATTCCCGACAAGGTTCTGTCACACCTCCAGATGGCATCTATAAGCTCATCCTCCTATCCACCACCTCTCCAAATGGCATCTGTAAGTCTATTCCTGCTATCACACTGCTGATACTCTACTATGTGAGTGCAAATTTGTGGGCACTCTAGTGTTCAATCATCTTCCACCCTCAGATCACGAAAGGCACACAAGCCAATCTACATCCTCAGGTCTAAGAAGATTGAACAGGGGCAACTTTTGTACCCCAAAATTTGCCCTCCCATATTCTTCAAAGTTTTGACAGGCATCATCTAGATTTGCTCAGGTCTCCTCAAGGGTTGCACAGTCAAACCATCCTCCTAAGCCAGTCAAAATTAGGGTTTTGGTTCTTGCAAGGAAGTTGAGGTTTTCAAGGGCTCAATCAAGTCCCACATGCCTATAAGCATTGTCAAGCATCTACATGTCAAGTTTCAAGGCTCACAAGGTCAAGTTGCACAGTCAAAACCCCTAATTGCTCCACAATCAACTACAGGGGCAAAATGGTCATTTGACAGTCAAAAGTCAAAAATTTTGGTCAACATCTTATTTTGAAGCCACAGTCATCATTTGGTCAAAACTTGACCATGATTTCACAAGAATGGCTCAAAAATCATCAAGATGCAAAAGTTTCTATTTTTGGACAGTTGAAAAGTCAACTGTAACTTGACCAAGGCATAACTTTTTCATGGTTCATCAGAAAAATCCCATCCAATGCTCATCTTAAAGGGGAAGACATTTCCTACAATTCATCTTCACATTCCAAGTCCAAGAAATGCTCTCACAAAAAGTTATCAATTTCAACATTATAGGTCATTTTCAAAAGTCAACAAAAAGGCACTTTAAGTCAAAGACCATAACTTGATATTGGTAAATCAAAATGACATGGGACCAAAGACATCAGTTAGAGGACTTCAAAACCTTTCCAAAATGTCCAAGAACATGATCATAGCTTCAAAATTGAGCAAGATATGCATTGGAGAAGTTGGGAAATTTTTGTGAAAAGGCCAAAGTCAACTATCCTTGAAATTTCATTTTTGACAAAAGGGGCCCACTTTTTCCACTTGATTCAGCTTGGCCATGCCTCCCACGTGTCCCACAATTTATTTCAAGATTAAAAATTAATTTTTCTATTTTTATTTAATTTTATTTGATTTAATTCATTTTAAATCTTTAAAATTCAAATAAAAATCAAGAAAATTAAATAAAGGATATTTTGTGGCTTGAATAGCTTTGATACACCATGAAGCACATTCCAAATTCGTGCAAGACCTATTCCAAGCATGGAATTCAAAATTGGACACAAAAGGCAAGTTTTCTTCAATGGAGTTTATGGCAAAATCAAAAACATAATTGCAAGGCTTTAAGGCTCATGATATTGGTTGATTATGATTCATAACCTTATATGCAAGCTTTCCCAATAGCATTCACGACCTAGAACACCCAGAAACGGCCAAAGCAAATTTCAATTTTCAAGAGAAAATTCACAAACTGAAAACGACCTTGCAGCATCATTCAAACCTCTCCTTCGATCCAAACACACTCCTGACCCTTCCAGGGACCTTTTGCAATCAGAATTAAGCCAAATCACTCAAGAACTCGTGCTACACAGTGACACGGTACATCTTTTTTTTCTTACAACATGAATTCATTTTGCACGCATCCTTAACATGTTTTGAATATTGTTTTGACTTTCTAACATTGTGCTGAAACTTTTGACATGGTTTAATTTGAGAATGGTGCCTTAAACTGAAAATCACCATGGACAGATGCTAGGTTTTCAAAGCTTTGAAATTGGGGTTTTTCTTACACTATAAAATCAGGACTCCAAACCGATACAGTCAAACTCAGAAGCTCAAGGCGAATTGAATGGAACCCTCGAGCCCTTTTTATATTGCATGAGCGTCTAATCGCTATTTTCAAAATGCTTGCATTTTGTGGGGGTTTAAAACCCCCGCTATGTGTTTTATGTTTACAGGAAAGGTTGAAGACGAAGGGCGTGGCAATCAGGGAGTGGTCAGTTCAAATTGGCGCGCGCGTTTCAGCATATAATGCATTTGTATTATATAATATTTGTTGTTTATTAGGTTTACAAATAAACGCGTTTGGTTCAGTGGATGGCCATGTGTTTGGTAATCTCTGGGACCTGGGTTCGATTCCCAGGTCCCCCCATAATTCCAATGATATTTTTTCCAATATGTTCTTGTGCAGATTCCCAAGCGCTGAACACCATGCACCTCACACATCCAACCTGCCATGTGTCCTCAGACAGTCATCCAAAGGCCAGGAGAGGGAGGAATACCGTGTTCCAAGTCAAACGCGTTTTGGACAATCAGGGAGAGTCAAACGTGGCTTCTTAGTGGGCCAGGATTCAATACACCTCCATCTGGCCCAATACCCCCTTCCATTGGTTTATTCTTTTCTTTTCATTTTTTATTTTCCAATTTAATTTCTAACCTTTTTTTATTTTATTTCTTATTAACATAATTAACATATTTTCATAAAAAATCAAAAAAATATAATTAACATTATTATTATTATTATTCTCATATTATTTTTGTAAATAAAATATTAACAAATAAATAGTTTAATTAGGCAATTTTAACTTCTTTTCTTAATAACTAAAATAGATTTAGAATTAGGTAAAATTAACTTCTTTTTATTTTATTTCATAAAAAACATAAAAAACACAAAAAATATTTTCTTTTAATAAATTAATTAATTAGTTTAACAATTAGTTTTTTAATTTCATTTAATCATCAAAAAGACCAAAAAATTCAATTTCTTTTCTTAAAAGGGTCAACACCCTTAGAACATTCCCGATTATTTTTTATTCGCGCATGGTTTATTATTATGTAATTGCTTTCAGGATTGTAATAGTAATTAGATTTATTGTTTTTATTTACTTTCCATACTTATTTACCAAAAACGGGTCTTTGTATTTTTGGCGATGTATAGACCCGCGCCTTGTAATAGCGTAGGATTTATGTTTCCGCAATTTACTTTCCGCACCCCCTAGCTGTTAAATGCATGAAAGAATGTATGGTAAATAAAAACAACTCGTAGCTCACTAATTACAAAGACAAACATTAACTGAATACAACACACAAAGCACATGCCACTCTTAGGGTACGCTTCACTCGTTGCCTCGAAACGTGGTCATCAAGTATAGGACGTCTTAGAGGTCACCCTTTGTCTCAAGATCCAGTTGCCTCGAAACGGTTGCTTCGGATAAAAGGATCTAGGACATTAGGGTTATTTCTAAGGTGTCCTACCGTTGCTTCGGTGACCACACTGTCCCGATAATCGAATTGACCCGAATACCTCCAACGATGGTGTTACCTACCTCTCAATGGTGGGATAGCACTATCTAAAGGACTCTTACACCGCTTAATTCCTTAGGGTAGGTAGATGACTCATGGGTACTTGCTCTCTTCAAAAACAAACAAACAAAAATCTTTTCACACTGACACTTTCAAAAAGCTTTCAAAACAAATTTTTCAAACACTCTTGAGGACAGATACAAGAGTCATTCAGAAATCTTTCAAAGAAACTTTTTCAAACCCACTCACATTTGAAAAGCAACCACATTTTGAAAACATAAGAGCAAGTACCTAAGAGCCCATGGATAACCATGGATAGAAAGGGTGCTAACACCTTCCCTTTCTATAAATCTACCTCCCGAACCGAGAAACATTCTCAATAAGGAATTTTGCTGTGCTTTTGTCCTTTCCATGTTGGAGAACATAAAAGACGATGGCGACTCTTGCTTACCGCGACATTTCGGGTCAATTCGATTATCGGGACAGTGCGGTCACCAAAGCAATAGTAGGACATCTTAGTGGTAACCCTAACGTCCTAGATCCTTTTTTATCCGAGGCGACCATTTCGTGGCAAATGGATCTTTTGGACAGAAGGGAAACCTCTAAGACACCCTATACTTGATGACCACGTCGAGGCAACCAGTGAGGCGTACCCTAGGAGTGACATGTGCTTGTGTTTTGTTTTCATGTTAAATTGTCTTTGCATGTTATTTGTGAGCTACGGATTGGTTTTATTATTCATACATTCTTTCATGCATTGTTAACAGTTAGGAGTGCGGAAAATAAATTGCGAAAGTGTAAATCTAGCTATTACAAGGCGCGGGTCTATACATCGCCAAAAACAAAAACCTGTTTTGAAAAAATAAAGTGCGAGAATTTAAATAGGGAGATAAAATCCTAATTAACTATTACATACTCTGTACAGATACATAAATATAATAAAAAGAAATAAATACGTGCGAATAGAAATTTAATCGGGAACGTCCTAAGGGTGTTGACCCTTTTTTGAGAAAGAATTGAATTTTGTCCTTTTTTTGCAATTAAATAAAGTTAGAACTAATAACTAATTAATTAATTAAAAAAAATGTTTTTGTATTTTTATGTTTTTAATGGAAATAAAGTAAAAAAGAAATTAAAAATTGAAAGTGAAAGACCTAATTCTAAATTAATTTTACTTATTAAAAAATATTAAAATTATCCTAATTACACAACTAATTAATTAATGTTAGAATTTATTTACAAAATAAGTTAATAAATAATAAAATGTTTTTTTTTGTTTTTTCTGAATTTTTATTTGTAAAAATGTTAATTATGCTAATTAATTAAATAATACTAAGAATAATTATTAAAGAAAATAAAAAGGAAAAAAGAAAAAAGAGAAAAAAGTAAACCAAGGGTGCTGAATAAAAATGGAGGTGGATCTGGAATTTCTGAGGCCCATTTGCATCAAGCCCTTTTGACTTTCCTGGTTGCCCACGCCTGCGTTGACTCATGAGCACCATGGTCTTCATTCTTTGGCCATTAGATTGATAGTGGTGGCCACATGGCATGCATCAGGATAAGGCATATGGTGGGATACATTGACTAGCCTGCATAGGAATATGTTTGAAAAAATATGAAACAAGGTTTGGGGGACCTGGGAATCGAACCCAGGTCCCAATGATGCATAGCCACGTCCCTCTCCGCTGAGCTAAGCGGTGTATCTTGTTAACATAATGGGTAAAGAAAATAATATGTAAAGAAATCAATCACGCTGGGAATAAAAAAAAGCACGCATAATTATTTGAATGGACCAAACATATGCGTCCACGTCCTTCGTCTTCTTCATTTTCCCTGCAACATAAAATCAAATAGCGGGGGTTTTAAACCCCCACAACCTGCAACTATTAAAAATAGCGAATAGAAATGGGCGCAAGATAAATTGAGCGCGAGGGTAGTTTTGAATTCGTCTCGACAAGCCGGTTTCAACCATGGGCATGGGAGGTTCCAATTTTACTTATGCTGTAAAGCCCCAATCTAAGAGCTCTGAAACCCTAGAATTCAACAATGGTGTTTGGAAATTCTGGGCGCCATAATGCAATTGTCTTATACAGAAAGTTCAGAAGGGTTAGAGCAATGCAAAGCATACAAAAAAATCCATTAAATATGCAGGAATTATGAGCTTCGATTATGGAAAAGAAGACAAACTGTGTGACTTGTTTTGGGAGTTTTCTTGAGGTTTATTGCTTGTTTGTGATTGCAATAGGTTCATGGAAGGTCCAGCAAGGTGTTTGGATCACCCTAAGGCTTTGAATTATGCTGGAAGGTTGATTTCAGTTTTCAACTTTTTCTTGATTTTTTTGGATTTTGGTTTGGCCGTTTGAGAGATGTTCCGGTCGTGAATGAGGCTTGCAAGGCTTGCTTATGTATGTCTCAATGAATTTAGGTCAGCATTATGAGCTTGTATCTTGTGCAATCAAGCTTTGAGATTCTTGGTTTACCACCATTAAAGAACATTCCAAGTTTGGTTCAAAACCATGATTTTGTGCTCAAAATGGCTTGGCACGAATTTGGTAGCTTGCTTATGACACATAAAAGCCATTCAAATCAAAAGATGTTATTGAATTAATTTTTTTTTATTTTATTTGAATTTTATGGATTTAAAATGAATTAAATCAATAAAAATTAAATAAAATAGAAAAATTAATGTTTAATCTTGAAATTAATCATGGGACACGTGGTTGGCATGACAAGGCTGAATCAAGTGGAATAAAGTGGGCCCTTTTGTCAAAAATTGAAGTTTCAAGGATAGTTGACTTTTGCCATTTCACAAAAATTTCCCAACTTCTCCAATGCACATCTTGCTCAATTTTGATCATATGACCATGTTCTTGGACATTTTGGAAAGGTCTTGAAGTCCTCTAACCAATGCCTTTGGTCCCATGTCATTTGGATTTACCAATATCAAGTTATGGTCTTTGACTTAAAATACCTTTTTGTTGACTTTTGAAAATGACCTATAATGTTGAAATTGATAACTTTTTGTGAGAGCATTTCTTGGACTTGGAATGTGAAGATGAGTTGTAGGAAATGTCATACCCTTCAAAATGAGCATTGGATGGGATTTTTCTGATGAACCATGAAAAAGTTATGCCTTGGTCAAGTTACAGTTGACTTTTCAGCTGTCCAAAAATGGAAACTTTTGCATCTTGATGATTTTTGAGCCATTCTTGTGGAATCATGATCAAGACTTGATCAAATGATGATTGTGGCTTCAAAATAAGATGTTGACCAAAAAAATTGACTTTTGACTGCCAAATGACCATTTTGCCCCTGTAGTTGACTGTGAAGCAATTAGGGTTTTTGATTATGCAACTTGATGCTGTGAGCCTTGAAACTTGGCATGTAGATGCTTGACAATGTATATAGGCATATGGGACTTGATTGAGCCATTGAAAACCTCAACTTCCTTGCAAGAACCAAAACCCTAATTTGACTGGCTTAGGAGGGAGGTTGACTGTGCAACCCTTGAGTAGACTTGAGCAAATTGAGATGATGCTTGTCAAAACTTTGAAGAATATGGGAGGGAAAATTTTGGGGTACAACAGTTGCCCCTGTTCAATCTTCTTAGACCTGAGGATGTAGATTGGCGTGCATGCCTTTCGTGATCCGAAGGTGGAAGATGGTTGAATACTAGAGTGCCCAGAAATTTGCACTCACATAGTGGAGTATCAGCAGTGTGATAGCGGGAATGGGCTTACAAATGCCATTTTGGAGAGATGGTGGATAGGAGGATGGGCTTATAGATGCCATCTGGAGATGTGACAGAACCTTGTCGGGAATGGGCTTATAGATGCCATTTGGAAGTGTGATGGATAGTTGTGGAGATGGGCTTATAGATGCCATCGGGAGGTGTCGATCGCGTAAGAGATTCCTTAGCGAGAACTTGTGTACCTGAGAAAGAAAGATAATTACCTGGCCTATTACAGGGGTTGATCTTCAAACTCTTCATGCAGACATGCCCTGGCTGGATACAGGAATCAAATCTACTCACAGATATGCCCTGGCTAGATACAGGAATCGAATCTTCAAACTCTTCAGATATGCCCTGGCTAGATACAGGAATCGAATCTGGAATTAGTCATCTACAGATATGCCCTGGATGGATATAGGTATCGAATCTTCAAACTCTTCAGATATGCCCTGGCTAGATACAGGAATCGAATCTAGAATTAGTCATCTACAGATATGCCCTGGCTGGATACAGGTATCGAATCTTCAAACTCTTCAGATATGCCCTGGCTAGATACAGGAATCGAATCTGGAATTAGTCATCTACAGATATGCCCTGGCTGGATACAGGTATCGAATCTTCAAACTCTTCAGATATGCCCTGGCTAGATACAGGAATCAAATCTGGAATTAGTCATCTACAGATATGCCCTGGCTGGATACAGGTATCGAATCTTCAAACTCTTCAGATATGCCCTGGCTAGATACAGGAATCGAATCTGGAATTAGTCATCTACAGATATGCCCTGGCTGGATACAGGTATCGAATCTTCAAACTCTTCAGATATGCCCTGGCTAGATACAAGAATCGAATCTGGAATTAGTCATCTACAGATATGCCCTAGCTGGATACAGGTATCGAATCTTTAAACTCTTCAGATATGCCCTGGCTAGATACAAGAATCGAATCTGGAATTAGTCATCTACAGATATGCCCTGGCTGGATACAGGTATCGAATCTTCAAACTCTTCAGATATGCCCTGGCTAGATACAGGAATCGAATCTCTAAACTCTTCATGCAGATATGCCCTGGCTGGATACAGGTATCGAATCTACAATCAATTGCTCACAGATATGCCCTGGCTAGATACAGGAATCGAATCTTGAATTAGTCATCTACAGATATGCCCTGGCTGGATACAGGTATCGAATCTTCAAACTCTTCAGATATGCCCTGGCTAGATACAGGAATCGAATCTGGAATTAGTCATCTACAGATATGCCCTGGCTGGGTACAGGTATCGAATCTTCAAACTCTTCAGATATGCCCTGGCTAGATACAGGAATCGAATCTGGAATTAGTCATCTACAGATATGCCCTGGCTGGATACAGGTATCGAATCTTCAAACTCTTCAGATATGCCCTGGCTAGATACAGGAATCAAATCTGGAATTAGTCATCTACAGATATGCCCTGGCTGGATACAGGTATCGAATCTTCAAACTCTTCAGATATGCCCTGGCTGGATACAGGAATCGAATATGGAATTAGTCATCTACAGATATGCCCTGGCTGGATACAGGTATCGAATCTCTAAACTCTTCATGCAGATATGCCCTGGCTGGATACAGGAATCGAATCTACAATCAGTTACTCACAGATATGCCCTGGCTAGATACAGGAATCGAATCTGGAATTGCGACAGTTGATAGTAATCGTCTTTGGATTGACCTTTTTCCTGAAACGGCAAAACATCAGTTGTATGCAGTGTCATGATGTATGAAATGCATGATGTCATGACGTTCTCAAGAATAAATGAGATTGTATGTGTGATCTGATGCATGTATGCCTGTATTATGATGTATGAAAATGTGATGTTTGTGAATGTATTTTCGTCTAGAAAAAATAAATCCTTGACGAATGCCGGGAAGTTTGTTGAATCCTGGGTTGATGTTTGAAGAGGAGAGTTCTTAGTTTCCGCTAAAGATGATGGTTGCAAGAATAAACCGGTAGGAGAAGATGACTCCGTTGGGGAATAAACTTGTTGAAGAGATTACTCTGCGGGGAAATACTCTGTGGGGAAGAGATGTTTCGCTGAGAATTTGATGATAACTCCGCTAAGGATTCCGTTGATGAGCTTTGTTGGGGAATTTGATGAACTCTGCTGGGGGATAGGAAGAACCTCGCCGAGGACGATCTTTCCGTGGTAATTAGCTGAGGATAACCCAGTTATAAGCTTTGGTGGAGAATAACCTTTGAATAAAGCCGGGGAGACGCGTTCGTATTCTGCAGGGGACAAGCTTCCAGAATCTACTAGGGATAAGCTTCCAGAATCTACTGGGGAGATGGTTCAACTCTCCTGGGGAGACTTTTGAGACTGTACTGGGGAGTGGCTCCACTGGGGTGTCTGGTATTCCGCCGGGGAACAATCTTATGTTAAGACTGTCGGGGATGCTTGTTGAGGAACATCTGTATACTCCACTGGGGAATGTTGAGATCTTCTGGGGGTACCCAACCTCCTTAGGGCTGACAGTAGCCTAACTCTGCTTGGGGGAGAGCGTTGTTGACTTGTTGGGGACACTGTGCCTTTTCGAGGCTGTCGGGAGACCAACTCTGCTCGGGGGAGAGTATTGTTGAACCTTGTCTTACTCCTGGGGAGTGGAGGCCTCTTGGTTATGTTCTTCAGCCGAACCTACCTTGGTACCTTGGTTGACAGAGTAACTAGATCGCTTGGACAACTCATTATTGCCCCTGTTTCTGATGTGGGAGAAGAAGATACCTTATGGAGGTGCTTGATAACTGCCGATTGACAAATCTTCTTCTAGTAGGCAAGTGACGAGATGACGGGACATAGTCATACACTTTTGATCCCTAACTTTTGCCTGGACCGCCCTCTCGGGTTTTCAGTCCATCGGGATACCCATTTTTGCCCAAGCCGCCTTTTCAGGTTTTCACCTTGCCGGGTGTACAAATGTTTCATTTTCATCCCTTATTTTTGCCCGAACCTTTTTGGTTCGCCGGGAAGCCCTTATTTTTGCCTAAGTGTGTCAACCTAGCGGGTCTTTGATTATACGTAGTATTTTTTCGACTATGTCCGTGCTCTCAGGATGTAGGGAGGTTCCCCTGTCAGTAGTGTTGCGTTGCCCTACTACCAGAAGATCTTCGTTTGATCGTCCAATGCCCCAAGTGATCCAAATGGAGATTTGCCCCAAGTTGGTTGGCCTTTTGAGAGATTCTTCGAATCTTGACTTAACTGCCCCAGATAATAGACCATGATCATGTTTGCACCTTGGTTGGAAGTACTTTTGTTCACTTAGATATTCGTCGTGCGAATTTCTCTGCTGTTCGAACAAATAGTCATATGCAAACAGTGTTATATCAAGAATGCAAAGCTTATGTCTGTCTTGAAGTTTTTTTTTTTTGAAAATGCATTTTTTTAGTAAAACAAGCAAATTTTGTAACATGTGATGTCAACTCAAGATTTTTACAGCGACCCTTAAGGAGTCAGGATACCTTTGGCAACAATATGCTTTCGAACTAACCCATGCTTCAGCTAGGACTTTTAAGGGTTATGACGTGTCCTGGTTCACGGTTTAAGAAACAAAGGATAAAGGCTCAATTATTTGTACCCACCCGCTCTTCGTGATGTTTTTCAAACCTAAACTCAGCTGATCGTGCGTTAGACCTTGTTTGAGTCTTTGTCCTGATATTCCAGTGAGGGTTCGGATACTGACAATTTATTTTGCATAGGCAGTCATTTTTTGTCGAGGGTTAGTAGGACCTCTTTCTTTTTTATTTTGTTATCCCTGTTTTTTGCCTGAACTGTTTCTTTTTGTATTTACAGTCAGCGGGATGCCCCAGTTTTGTAAGTCTCCTTCATAGGTTTTGACTTATTGGGCTTTTATTTTTGGGAAATAATGACTGTCTATCTTTTATGATTATTCGGAACCATCACTGTCTTATGTTTCGTAAGGACTTCTTTGGTGCCATTCGTTGTGCACTTGGATCAACTGAGAGAACTACCTTGCCCCAGGTTATGATTAAGGGTTTTAATTTTCGAAAAGAAAAACTCCTACTTCTTTGGCTCAGAGGGGTTGACTAGGGATTATCTTCCTTATAACTCCAGTGTTTAGGAATTGAAACAATGCTTGTACCTCATCAGCGGGGTCTGTTCAAAAGCATACTGTAAAGATCATGATATCATTTTCGTCATCCTCCCTCAAGAGGCTTAGAGTTATTAAGAGTTGACATCAAAAAATGAAAGCAATTTGAATATAGCGAATGCGAATATATTGATTCAAAACAGACATATGCGATGCATTGATAAAGTAATAAAGTTTGCTATAACAATAATTATTTGTATAAGCAAAGAAAATACAACTTGAACATTCGAATGAACAAAAAGTCTTCTAGTCTCAGGACTTGTCACTTCAAATGGTGAATCTCGCAGGGATAGTAGAAGAACTCGACCTGACCATCTGGGGTGAATTCCACAGCTCCTTCATCAATCAGGCTTTGGATTTTGTACCTCAACTTCCAACAGTCGTCAGTATCATGCCCCGGACTGTTAGAATGGTATGCGCACCTGGCCCCTGGATTATAGTTGGGTGAAGAAGTCTTAGGATTAGGGTGAGGTCCTATCAACGTCACCAGATTCAACTTCAACATGTGTTGCAAAGCTTGGGACAACGACGTGTTGAGCTGGGTGAATTGCCTCCTGGGATTGTCTGGCTTGCTCTGATCAACCTGTTGTTCTTGGCGAGGTTGTGGTTGGACCTGTGAAGTAGAAGCAGCTTGGAGAGGCCCATTCATTGAACCAAATCTTTGACTTCTTGGAGGCTGATTACCGATTTGGTCTCCAACCCTGACTACTTGCTTCATAATGTCTTGCTGAAACTGGTGAGGTTGATGCTGGATTTGTGACCCTGAAGCAAGTTGAGGAGATTTTCCCTTGTCTTCTTGTCTCAAAGGGAATTTGATGGTGACTGGCTCTCCAACCTTAGATGTTTGCCCCAGTTGGTTATCCCGAAGTAGTTGGTTGACGAGAACCCTGAGCTCTTCTTGTCTTTGAGCTAAGTCTTAGATGAGAGCCATCTGCCCCAGCATCTGGGTTCTTATTGTATCCACCTCAGCTTGTAGACATTTCAGCCATTCGTCCTTATCGTCTTCAGGACTGTTCCTGACCAAAGTCCCCATGAGGAGTGTTCTCAGCTCTTCCTGCCCCTCGGATAGATTTAGGAGGATTTCCCCGAACCGAGTCTCTTGAGCGTAAAGATCCTGGTTGTCTTGTCGGGAAGCCATTGCTGAAATAAACAGCGGAGATGGTAAGTGACATGTAACAAGGGTACCTGTTATGCAATGATGTGTATGTATGCATGCAATGTTTTCAAGGATCTCGCGGGGTAAACAAGAAAATTGTTAAAATTTGAATTTCGTGGCTTGATTGAAGGAACTTCGTGTTGTTGAGAGACCTTCTTCAAGAGTCAAGGCTCACCATATCGAGTGGGTCATAGCCCCTGGCTCAAGTTATCAACCTTGGCTAGAGGAAAATAAATCCCCTTTGCCCCTTGCTAGACATTTTGATTCATCATGACCTGCACCACAGACCTTTGAGATCCTTGAAATGGGTTAGTCCTTATGCAGGATGTATGCAATGGTATGATGGCATGATGTTATGCTATGCGTGGAGTAATGTAGGTAAACCCTGTTATGAGTCCAGATTAAGGAATGTAAACAAACCTGCAAGAAACTCAAGTGTCAGATAATAAGCATGCAAGTAGTCAAGTTTGAAGGCACACAAGTCACACAGAGAACCCTTAGAGTTTAGGCCAGCATGAAGTTTGGGGTACTACCCTCTTGAAGTTGATGGGCTCAAAACCTATCATATCAAAAGTAACCGGGTTCTAAGGATCTCAATATCATTGGGTTGTTTTCTATGTTCATTGTTTTGATTTAGCCACTGAACTGGCGATCAAAATATTCCAAGAAAACAACCCTCAATGAGTGTAGTATCGAGTATCTACCAACTTCAGACTGCACCAAAGTCGGTCATCTCACTACTCTAAAGAGGCCAGGATGGTTCAAGTAAGGTTCTTAAGGTCAGTTGATGCTTCACGACACCACGCGGCGGCCCCGTACTCTCCTTGACTTGACTCAAGGGTTACCGGTACTCACCAAAGTGCCACATCAACGTAGCAAATTGCTTCAACCGTGTCGGTATACCCCGCACAGTTCCCTCACAGTTTGTTGCTACTTTCTAAAAGGTATCCCCCAGATCCGGGTTAGGATCTATGAAACTCCCAAGGTAAGCCCACAATATTTAAAGCAAACAAAGCAAGCAATTGAAAACATAAGAGTGGTCTAATCCTAAGGTACACCTCACTTTTAAATTCCCCAGCAGAGTCGCCAGTTCTGTGATCGGTGGAAATAGAACTGACTGTTTTTTAAGCTGGTTTCGAAAAATGTCGCGGTAAGCAAGAGTCGCCACCGTCTTTTATGTTCTCCAATATGGAAAGGACAAAAGCACAACAAAATTCCTTATTCGAGAATGTTTCTCGGTTCGGGAGGTAGATTTATAGAAAGGGAAGGTGTTAGCACCCTTTCTATCCGTGGTTATCCACGGGCTCTTAGGTACTTGCTCTTATGTTTTCAAAGGATTGTTTGCTTTTCAAGTGTGTGTGGGTTTTGAAAAAGTTTCGTTTGAAAAATTTCTAAGTAACTCTTGTATCTGTCCTCAAGAGTGTATGAAAAATTTGTTTGAAAATTTTTGAAAGTGTAGGTGCGAAAAGTTGTTTTCGTTTGTTTTAAGAAAAGATCAAGTACCCATGAGATCTATCTACCCTAAGGAATTAAGCTGTGTAAGAGTCCTTTAGATAGTGCTATCCCACCATTGAGAGGTAGGTAGCACCATTATTGGAGTTATTCGGGTCAATTCGATTATCGGGACAGTGCGGTCACCAAAGCAATAGTAGGACATCTTAGTGGTAACCCTAACGTCCTAGATCCTTTTTTATCCAAGGCGACCATTTCGAGGCAACTGGATCTTTTGGACAGAAGGGCGACCTCTAAGACACCCTATACTTGATGACCACGTCGAGGCAACCAGTGAGGTGTACCCTAGGAGTGGCATGTGCTTGTGTTTTGTTTTCATGTTAAATTGTCTTTGCATGTTATTTGTGAGCTACGGATTGGTTTTATTATTCATACATTCTTTCATGCATTGTTAACAGTTAGGAGTGCGGAAAATAAATTGCGAAAATGTAAATCTAGCTATTACAAAGCGCAGGTCTATACATCGCCAAAAACAAAAACCCGTTTTGAAAAAATAAAGTGCGAGAATTTAAATAAGGCGATAAAATCCTAATTAACTATTACATACTCTGTACAGATACATAAATATAATCAAAAGAAATAAATACGTGCGAATAGAAATTTAATCGGGAACGTCCTAAGGGTGTTGACCCTTTTTTGAGAAAGAATTTAATTTTGTCCTTTTTTTGCAATTAAATAAAGTTAGAACTAATAACTAATTAATTAATTAAAAAAAATGTTTTTGTATTTTTATGTTTTTAATGGAAATAATGTAAAAAAGAAATTAAAAATTGAAAGTGAAAGACCTAATTCTAAATTAATTTTACTTATTAAAAAAATGTTAAAATTGTCCTAATTACACAACTAATTAATTAATGTTAGAATTTATTTACAAAATAAGTTAATAAATAATAAAATGTTTTTTTTTGGTTTTTCTGAATTTTTATTTGTAAAAATGTTAATTATGCTAATTAATTAAATAATACTAAGAATGATTATTAAAGAAAATAAAAAGGAAAAAAGAAAAAAGAGAAAAAAGTAAACCAAGGGTGCTGAACAAAAATGGAGGTGGATCTGGAATTTCTGAGGCCCATTTGCATCAAGCCCTTTTGACTTTCCTGGTTGCCCACGCCTACGTTGACTCATGAGCACCATGGTCTTCATTCTTTGGCCATTAGATTGATAGTGGTGGCCACATGGCATGCATCAGGATGAGGCATATGGTGGGATACATTGACTAGCCTGTATAGGAATATGTTTGAAAAAATATGAAACAAGGTTTGGGGGACCTGGGAATCGAACCCAGGTCCCAATGATGCATAGCCACGTACCTCTCCACTGATCCAAGCGATGTATCTTGTTAACATAATGGGTAAAGAAAATAATATGTAAAGAAATCAATCACGTTGGGAATAAAAAAAAAGCGCGCATAATTATTTGAATGGACCAAACATATGCGTCCACGTCCTTCGTCTTCTTCATTTTCCCTGCAACATAAAATCAAATAGCGGGGGTTTTAAACCCCCACAACCTGCAACTATTAAAAATAGCGAATAGAAATGGGCGCAAGATAAATTGAGCGCGAGGGTAGTTTTGAATTCGTCTCGTCAAGCCGGTTTCAACCATGGGCATGGGAGGTTCCAATTTTACTTATGCTGTAAAGCCCCAATCTGAGAGCTCTGAAACCCTAGAATTCAACAATGGTGTTTGGCAATTCTGGGCGCCATAATGCAATTGTCTTATACAGAAAGTTTCAGAAGGGTTAGAGCAATGCAAAGCATACAAAAAAATCCATTAAATATGCAGGAATTATGAGCTTCGATTATGGAAAAGAAGATAAACCGTGTGACTTGTTCTGGGCGTTTCCTTGAGGTTTATTGCTTGTTTGTGATTGCAATAGGTTCATGGAAGGTCCAGCAAGGTGTTTGGATCACCCTAAGGCTTTGAATTATGCTGGAAGGTTGATTTTAGTTTTCAACTTTTTCTTGATTTTTTTGGATTTTGGTTTGGCCGTTTGAGAGATGTTCCAGTCGTGAATGAGGCTTGCAAGGCTTTCTTATGTATGTCTCAATGAATTTAGGTCAGCATTATGAGCTTGTATCTTGTGCAATCAAGCTTTGAGATTCTTGGTTTACCACCATTAAAGAACATTCCAAGTTTGGTTCAAAACCATGATTTTGTGCTCAAAATGGCTTGGCACGAATTTGGTAGCTTGCTTATGACACATAAAAGCCATTCAAATCAAAAGATGTTATTGAATTAATTTTTTTTGATTTTATTTGAATTTTATGGATTTAAAATGAATTAAATCAATAAAAATTAAATAAAATAGAAAAATTAATGTTTAATCTTGAAATTAATCATGGGACACGTGGGTGGCATGACAAGGCTGAATCAAGTGTAAGAAAGTGGGCCCTTTTGTCAAAAATTGAAGTTTCAAGGATAGTTGACTTTTGCCATTTCACAAAAATTTCCCAACTTCGCCAATGCATATCTTGCTCAATTTTGATCATATGACCATGTTCTTGGACATTTTGGAAAGGTATTGAAGTCCTCTAACCAATGCCTTTGGTCCCATGTCATTTGGATTTACCAATATCAAGTTATGGTCTTTGACTTAAAATGCCTTTTTGTTGACTTTTGAAAATGACCTATAATGTTGAAATTGATAACTTTTTGTGAGAGCATTTCTTGGACTTGGAATGTGAAGATGAGTTGTAGTAAATGTCATCCCCTTCAAAATGAGCATTGGATGGGATTTTTCTGATGAACCATGAAAACGTTATGCCTTGGTCAAGTTACAGTTGACTTTTCAGCTGTCCAAAAATGGAAACTTTTGCATCTTGATGATTTTTGAGCCATTCTTGTGGAATCATGATCAAGACTTGATCAAATGATGATTGTGGCTTCAAAATAAGATGTTGACCAAAAATTTTGACTTTTGACTGCCAAATGACCATTTTGCCCCTGCAGTTGAGTGTGAAGCAATTAGGGTTTTTGACTGTGCAACTTGATGCTGTGAGCCTTGAAACTTGGCATGTAGATGCTTGACAATGTATATATGCATATGGGACTTGATTGAGCCATTGAAAACCTCAACTTCCTTGCAAGAACCAAAACCCTAATTTGACTGGCTTAGGAGGGAGGTTGACTGTGCAACCCTTGAGTAGACTTGAGCAAATTGAGATGATGCTTGTCAAAACATTGAAGAATATGGGAGGGAAAATTTTGGGGTACAACAATATCAAGCAATTATGTTCTCAAAATAAATGAGATTGTGTTGTATGATGCGTATATGCATGTATCATGATGTATGGAAATGTAATGTTTCTAGTTGGGGAATATAAATCCTGGATAGCTGCTGGAGAAAAGAGTTGAATTCTTCGCTTCCGCTGGGGATGACGAACGAAGATGATTGTGAGAATAGACCTGCAGGAGAGGATAAATCTGTTGGGGAATATACTGATGAGGAGATTACTCTGTGGGGAAGAGATGCTCTGTTGAGGATTCCACTGATAAATTCTGTTGGGGACGAATTACCATTGTTGGTGATACTGAATCCTGTTGGGGATTGAATTCATGTTTGTGAAAGGAAAGAACTCCATTGGGGATGATCTTTCAGTTGCGACTTCACCTGGGATAACCTTTTAGTCTCTAATGGGGATAATCCTTTCAGCTTTGCTGGGGAAAATCTTCCTTTGAACTCGACTGGGGATATTTATTTTTATACTTCGTTGGGGACGAACTTCTAGAGTCTACTGGGGATGATTCTTCAACTCCATTGGGGAAGCTTTTTCAGACTGCGCTGGGAAAATTTTAACTCCACTGGGGATATCTTGTATTCTACCGGGGAATATTCTTATTCTCCGTTGGGGAATATTAACACTGCCGGGGATACTAAGCCTTTTCAGTGTTGATGGTAGATAAACTCTGCTTGGGGAGAATATTACCGACTTATTCACAGTTGCAAGCCTCAGCTGGGGAGATCTATCTTTACTGTCTTACTCTGTGGGGAGTGAATGTTACTTGGACGCGTGCTAAGGATATGACGATGGCTTGCATCGAGACTTTTTTGCCCCTATTTCTGCGGGAGAAGGTGCATGCGGAGGCCTTGTGGATCGAGTATTATCCCCACCTATGAGGTGCTTGGTATCTTTCGGTCAAAATGACAAGTCTTCTTCTGGTAGGCAAGTGACGAGATGACGATACATAGTCGTACGCTTTGATCCCTAATTTTTGCCTGGACCGCCCTTTCGGGTTTTCAGTCCACCGGGATACCCTTTTTTGCCCAAGCCGCCTTTTCAATTTTTCGACTTGTCGGGTGTATAGATTTTTTAATTTTCATCCCTTATTTTTGCCCGAACCCTTTTGGTTCGCTAGGAAGCCCTTATTTTTTGCCTAGGCCAGTCAACCTAGCGGGTCTTTGATTATGCGTAGTACTTTTTTGACTATGTCCACGCTCTCAGAGTGTAGGGAGTTGTCACTGTCAGTAGTATCGTGTTGCCATACTACCAGAAGATGTTTGATCATGCAAGATTCGTTGTTAGAATTCATGTCCAATGCCCCAATTGATTCAGATGCAGATTTGCCTCTGGCTATTTGGCATTTTGAGAGATTCCTTGAATCTTGACTTAACTGCCCCAGATGATGGACAATGCTCATGCCGTGCCGCTTGGTTGGAAGTGTTTTTTTTTACTTGAGGTGACCCTTTTTATTGAGAAGGTCTTTGTTCACTAGATATTATCCGTGCAAACTTCTCTGCTGTTTGAACAAATAGTCATATGCAAACAATGTTATTTCAAGAATGCAAAGCTTATGTCTGTCTTGAAGTTTTTGAAAATGCATTTTTTCAGTAAGATAGGAAAAGTTTGTAAAATATGACGTCAACTCGGGATTTACAGCAAGCCCTACAGGAGTCAGGATACCATTTGTAACAGTATGCTTTCGGACTAACCCATGCTTCAGCTAGGACTTTTTAAGGGTTATAACGTGGCCTGGTTCATGGTTTAAGAAACAAAGGATAAAGGCTCAAATTTTATTTGTACCCACCCGTTCTTCGTGATGTTCTTCGATCCTAAACTCAGCTAATCGTGCATTAGATATTGTTTGAGTCTTTGCTTTGATATACCAGTGATGGTTCGGATACTGACAATTTATTTTGAACAGGCATTCATTTTGTTGAGAGTTTGCAGGATCTCTTTCCTTTTGATTTTTATTATCCCTGTTTTTTGCCTGAACTGTTTCTTTTTGTGATTACAGTCAGCGGGATGCCCCAGTTTTTCTTAAGTCTCCTTCACAGGTTTTGACTTAATGGGCTTTTATTTTTGAGAGATAATGACTGCATGTCCTTACGATTATACAGAACCATCATCGTCTTTTGTTTCGGGAGAGCTTCTTTGATGTTATTCATTGTGCACCCGAATTAACTGAGAAAACTACCCTGCCCCCAGGTTATGATTAAGGGTTTTAATTTGTGAAAAGAAAAACTCCAACTTCTTTGGCTCAAAGGGGTTGACGAGGTATTATCTTCCTTATAACTCCACTGTTTAGGATTTGAAACAATGCATGTACATCATCAGCAGGGTCTGCTCAAAAGCATACTGTAGAGATTTTTGATATCATTTTGGTCATCCTCCCTCTAAAGGCTTAGAATTTTTTAATCGAGAGTTGATCATCACAAAAAATGAAAGCAATTTGAATATAGTGAAATACGAATGGATTAATTCAAAACAGACATATGCAATGTGTTGTACCCCAAAATTTGCCCTCCCATATTCTTCAAGATTTGCAAGGTCAAGCTTCAAAATCTCCCCAAGGGTTGCACAGTGCAAGGACCTCTTAACAGTCAAAAATTAGGATTTTGGTTCTGGCAAAGTAAATGAAGTTTCCAAGGGTCCAATCAAGTCCCACATGCCTATAAATATGGTCAAGCATCCTCATACCAAGTTTCAAGACCTACAACACAAAATTGCACAGTCAAAAACCCTAATTGCACTACAGTCAACTGTAGGGGCAAAATGGTCATTTGACAGTCAAAAGTTCAAATTTTTGGTCAACATCTCATTTTGAAGCCACAAACATCATTTGATCAATGCTTGATCATGATTCTCAAAGCTTGGCTCAAAAAGTCTCAAGATGCAAAAGTTTCCATATTTGAACAGCTGAAAAAGTCAATTGTAACTTGACCAAGGCATAACTTCCACATGGATTATCAGAAAAATTCCATCCAAAGCTCATTTTGAAGAGAATGACATTTCCTACAACTCCTCTTCATACTTAAAGTCCAAGAAATGCTCTCACAAAGAGTTATCAATTTCAACATTATAGGTCATTTTCAAAAGTCAACAAAAAGGGACTTTAAGTCAAAGGCCATAACTTGAGATTGGTAAAACAAAATGACATGGGACCAAAGGCATTGGTTAGAGGACTCAAAGACCTTTCCAAAATGTCCAATAACATGAGCAATGCTTAAACATTGAGCAAGTTATGCCTTGTGGAAGTTGGGAAATTTTTGGATATTTTGAAAAGTCAACATTGCTTCAAATGTCTTAAAAATGCTAATGGGCCTCCTTTTCTTCCACAATTCATCATCCAAAGCATGTGCACGACCATTTGGCCCAAAGGGAAGTTTTTTATCATTTTTATTTATTTATTTGGATTTTTAATTATTAATAATTCATTTAATTAAAATAAATAGGTGAAAAATACTAAACCTAATTTTCTAAATCTTTTTGTGCATGGAATAGGCTTAAGATTTCGTGTATGATCAGATTTGGAAGGAATTATGGTGATTGGATATGATTGAGACCAAATATGCTTGAAAAAGATTGGAAAATTATGGCATAAAAATCAAAGATTGATTCCTTCAATTCATGGATTCTTTGGACAAAAAAACCAACCCTAATCATTCACATGTATATATTGATGCTAACCCTATTCCAAATAACGACCAAGCTGCGCCATACACAAAGAACCAAACTTGAGTTTTTTGCCAAAAAGTTGAAAACTGAAAACTAGGTTTTAGGGCGATTCAAGCCAAAATAACTATTCCATTGGCTTGCTGAGACTTCAAGGAAGGAGTTTGGATCAAAACCTTAAGCTCTAACACCAAGAAACGTGAGAAAAATCGCGCCCTGTACAGAATTTTTTTCATATGCTTGCATCATGATTCATGCGTTTTTAGTACTTTTTAATGTTTGATTTATGTTCCTTGTTTGATTCTGAAGCTAACCCAGTTGTTTGATTGCATTTTCATCACCCATACGCGATTTCACCATTAAAGGATGTTAGGGTTCTTCAACTTTCAAATTAGGGGTTTTTGAATATGGTAAAATTAGAATATCACAATACCATGAATGGACTCAGCATGCTTGGACGAAAACAACAGAACCCTCGTGCCTAATTTATGTGGCCATATGGCCTATTCGCTATTTTATGAAATTGCATATTTTGGGGGGGTTTAAAACCCCCGCTAACCACCTTTTATATTTTCAGGGAAAGAACAAAACGAAGAAGATGATGAAGTGTCAAAGCATGATAGGGTGATTTGAATTTTCGCGCTGAATTTATTCACTAACCATTGTCTTGTTTCATATTATTTATTGGTTACTGTTGTACCCTAAAATTTGCCCTCCCATATTCTTCAAAGATTTGCCAAGTCAAGCTTCAAAGTTCCCCAAGGGTTGCACAGTGCAAAGGCCTCCTAAACAGTCAAAATTAGGGTTTTGGTTCTGATCAAGAAAATGAAGTTTCCAAAGGTCCAATCAAGTCTCACATGCCTACAAATATGGTCAAGCATCCTCATATCAAGTTTCAAGGCTTTCAGCACAAAATTGCACAGTCAAAAACCCTAATTGCACTACAGTCAACTGTAGGGGCAAAATGGTCATTTGACAGTCAAAAGTTCAAATTTTTGATCAACATATCATTTTGAAGCCACAAACATCATTTGATCAATGCTTGATCATGATTCTCAAAGCTTGGCTCAAAAATCATCAAGATGCAAAAGTTTCCTTATTTGGACAGCTGAAAAAGTCAACTGTAAATTGACCAGGGCATAACTTTCACATGGATTATCAGAAAAATTCCATCCAAAGCTCATTTTGAAGAGAAAGACATTTCCTACAACTCATCTTCATACTTCAAGTCCAATAAATGCTCTCACAAAAAGTTATCAATTTCAACATTATAGGTCATTTTCAAAAGTCAACAAAAAGGGACTTTAAGTCAAAGGCCATAACTTGAGATTGGTAAATCAAAATGACATGGGACCAAAGGCATTGGTTATAGGACTCAAAGACCTTTCCAAAATGTCCAAGAACATGAGCAAAGCTTAAAAATTGAGCAAGTTATGCCTTGTGGAAGTTGGGAAATTTTTGGATACTTTGAAAAGTCAACATTGATTCAAATGACCTAAAATTGCTAATGGGCCCATTTTTCTTCCATAATTCATTGTCCCAAGCATGTGCACGACCACTTGGCCCAAAGGGAAGTTTTTATTCATTTTTTATTTATTTATTTGAATTTTTATTAATAATAATTCATTTAAATCAATTAAATATATGAAAAATAATTAACTTAACCTATCAAATCTTTTTGCACATGTAATCTACTCAATAATTCGTGCATAATTCAATATGGAAGGATTTGGTTTGATTGGATCATGATTGGTACAAAATTGCATGGAAAATATTTGAAAAAAGATCTTGAAAATCAAATCTCAAAATCCATGAATGAAAGAGATTTTGATCAGAATTGTTAACCTAATTCACTCAATACATAAGCTAGAACGAAACCCTAATCAAAAGGACCACTGAGCTGCGCTAGAAGCCATCCATCAAACTTGAAATTTTTGTTAAGAAACTCAAAACTGAAAACCCTTTTGCAGGCTGATTCAAGGCATAATAGTTGTTCAAACATCTTCCTGGAGGTTCACTGAACGATTTCCAATCCATATCATTCATCAAAACTCAAAGAACTGGTAACACGAACCGGACCTGTGCACAAAAAATTCCATAATCTTGCATCTCGATTCATGCACTTTCAATAATTTTTGATGCTTGATTCATACTCCTCATGCAATTCTGAAGCTAACCCATATGTTTAATTGTATTTTTATGCATTATATACGATTCCGCCATTGATAATAGTTAGGGTTCAAGAAGCTTCAAATTAGGGATTTTAAGATAAGGCAAAATTAGGACACCACAGTACCATGGTCATGATCAGCGCCTTTGGACGAAGAAGAAGCTACCCTCGCGCTCAATTTATGAGCATCACAGGGCTATTCGCTATTTTTTAGTAGCTGGCCTAAAAGCACGCGTAAAAAACCATTGCCTAATCTGTTTGTATTTCAGGAAAATAAAATACAACGAAGAAGATGAACTCGTGGCAAGAGATGGTTGGCCTGTTTGAAAGTTCGCGCGCAGAGGCCCCACTAACGCTTATTTTATTTATTATATTTGTTGTTTATTATATATTAACATGTGTAAATTGGTTCAGCTGGCAAGGCGTAGTGGTGGTAACGTACATGACCTGGGTTCGAGCCCCAGGTCTTCATGCTTTCAATATTATTTTTCCATTAACATTCACATGTAGCGCCAACGTTGAAGACCATGATACACTCTCACAATCCAACGTCCACGCGTCCAACAGAATCCAATCAAAGGCTAAGAATTGACATACACGGTGAGTCCCAATCAACGCACATGCACGTGTCCAGCAAAAGTCCAAACAGGCCAAGGTTAATGGGCCAGATTTCTCAAGCTATACCTCCACATTGGGGACTGATACCCCCCTAGGTTTGCTATTTTGAATATTTTCTTTTGCATTATTTTTATTTTTGTTTTAATTATTTGTTTCATTAATTAATTATTTTCACAACATATAAAAAACATAAAAATCAGAAAAGAGAAAAATATAATAAATATTTTATTTTAGTATTTTTTTAAATAAATTTGCATGTAATTAAACTTAGTTAAATTAGGTTTTAATTTTAATTCTTTTAATAAAAAATCTAAAAAACATAGAATTAGGGTTTAATTAATAATTTTCATCTTTTTATTTTTCTTTCATGATAATCAAATATGTAATATTATTTATTTTATTTATTTTTATAATTAAATTTGTATATAAAAATTAGGGTTAATTTAGATTAGAATTCAATGTTTTCTTAGTAAATTAAAAGCCATTAGAATTAGGGTTAGTATTTGTTTTAATTAATTCTTTTTTCATATTAAATCCTAAAATACTAAAAAATACCAAAAAACAAGTTCTTTCTTTTTTTAATTAATTAACTTCATCATTAATTCAATTTTTGCAAAAGGGTCCAACGCCCTCGTTTCGATTTAATTCTTATTCGCATATTTATTTTATTTCGTTTAAATATTTATGTATCTCTCCCAAGGCCATGTAACCTTTTAATTTTCTCGTACTTTTCTTTATTCTCTTTATTTTTCTGTCAAATCGGGTCCTGGTTTAATTTTGGCGATGTGGACCCGCGCCGTTTGTAATAGCTTTAGACTTTTAATTTCCGCATCTTTTTAACTGTAAGTAATGGCATGAAAGAATGTATGGACAAAAATAAAAACAAGCGTAGAACACCAATGACATGACAAGATAAATGCAAATGAAAACGACACACAAATCGCACACACCACCCCTAGGGTCCGCCTCACTGTTGCCTTGCCTCGAAAGGTGATCGTCGAGTAGAGGATGTCTTAGTAAGTCCTCATGATCCGGGAACCTGGCACGAGGGTAGCTTCTAAGGTGTCTTCCCATTGCTCTGGTGATCACCATGTCCCGAACCTCGAATTGACCCGAACACCTCCAACGGTGGTGCTACCTACCTCTCAATGGTGGAATGGCACTACTTTAAAGGACATTTACACAGACGAATTCCTTAGGGTAGGTAGACGACTCTAGATACTTGCTCCAATTTCAAAAACAAATCAAAAAATACTTTTCACACCGACACCTTCTCAAAAAGCTTTCGAAAGCAACTTTTCAAACACTCTTGAGGACTGATACAAGAGTCGAACTGAAATTTTCAAAGAAACTTTTTAAAACCCACAGTTGAAAAGCAAACAAACTATTTTGAAAACACAAATGAGCAAGTATCTAAGAGCCCATGGATAACCATGGATAGAAAGGGTGCTAACACCTTCCCTTTCTATAATCTACCTCCCGAACCGAGAGCAATCTCTATAAGGAATTTTTCTGTGCTTTTGTCCTTTCCATTTGGAGAAAATAAAAGACGGTGGCGACTCTTGCTTCCGCGACATTTCGCGAACCAGCGTTAAACAGTCAGTTCCAGATCCACCGATCACAGAACTGGCGACTCTGCTGGGGATTTAACTTAAAGTGAGGTGTACCTTAGGGTTTAGTTCATAACTGTGTTTTCAATTGTATTGACTTGCGTGCTTTAAATTGTGGGTTGCTTGGGAGTTCTATAGATCCTAACCCGGATCTGGGGGATACCTTCTTAGAAAGTAGCAACAAGGCTGTGAGGGAACTGTGCGGGGTATACCGACATGGTTGAAACAGTCTGCTACGTTGATGTGGCACTTTGGTGTGTACCGGTAACCCTTGAGTTCAGTCAAGGAGAGTACGGGGCCTCCGCGTGGTGTCGTGAAGCATCAACAGACCTTAGGAACCTTAATTGAACTATCTTGACCTCTTTAGGGTAGTGAGATAACTGACTTTGGTGCAGTCCGAGGTTGGTTGATACTCGATACTACACTCAATTGAGGGTTGCTTTCCTGGAATATTTCGGTCGCCAGTTCAGTGGCTAAATCGAAACGATGAACAATGAAAGCAATCCCGTGATATTGGGACCCTTAGAACCCGGTTACTTCTAATAGGACAGGTTGAGCCCACCAACTTCAAAAGGGTAATACCCAGACCCCATGCTGGCCTAAACTCTAAGGGTTTCTCTTATGTGACTTGTGTGCCTTCGTACTTGACTATTTGCATGCTTGTCTGACACTTAAGTTTCTTGCAGGTTTCTATTTTAGTCCTTAACTAGGACTCATAACAGGCTTACTAAGTTTCTTGCAGGTTTCTGTTTTAGTCCTTAACTAGGACTCATAACAAGGTTTACCAAGTTTCTTGCAGGATTTGTTCTAGCCCTTAATTGGGACTCATGACAGGTTTACTAAGTGTCTTGCAGGTTTTGGTTTGCAGTCCTTAATAGGGACTCATAACAGGTTTATCCATATTACCCCATGCATCATGACATCATACCATTGCATACATCTTAACCCATTTCAAGGATCTCAAGGGCTTGTGATGCAGGTCAGGATAAATCAAACATCCAACAAGGGGCAAAGAGGATTTATTTTCCTCTAGCCAGAGTTGTCAGGGGCTATGACCCACTTGATATGGTGAGCTTTGACTCTTGAAGAAGGTTCCCCTAACCAAGGTTGTTTGGAAATCAAAACCAGACATGACGATTAAAGTCAGGGGCTATGACCCACTGGATATGGTGAGTCTTTGACCCTTGAAGAGGGACTCTCAACAATATGCAGTGCCTTCAATCAAGCTACCGGTTCCAAATTTTAACAATTTTCTTGTTTACCCCGCGGGATCCTTGAAAACGTTGCATGCATGTCATACACATCATTACATAACAGGTATTTTTGTTGCAGGTCACTTACCTTTCTCGCTATTTATTTCAGCAATGGCCTTCCAACCAGATAACCAGGACCTTCTCGCTCAAGAGACCCAGTTCAGGGAAATTCTCCTGAATCTATCCAAGGGACAGGAGGAGCTAAGGATACTTCTCATGGGGACTTTTGTCAAGAACAATGCTGAGGATGAAAGGCTGAAACACCTGCAAGCTGAGATGGATGCATTGAAAGTCCAGATGCTGGGGCAGGTGACTGCCATTCAAGGATTAGCTCAAAGACAAGACGAGCTCTGGTTTCTTGTCAACCAACTGCTTCAGGATAACCAGCTGGGGCAAAAGTCTAAGGGTAAAAAGCCAGTCATCGTTCGACCATCTTTGAGACAAAGAGGCAAGGAGAGAGCTCCCCAGATAGCTCCAGTGTCACAAATTCAACATCACAACCAACAAAAGAGCGAGAGGAGGCAGTTCACTCGGCTCAGCATGACCTTATCCCAGATATTGCCACAGCTGCTGGAGACCAAGCTGGTAACTCTAAAAGAGGCTCCGAAGTTTCAAAATACAACGTCACCAAAGTATAACCCCAACGCTCGCTACGCTTATCATTCTGATAGCCCGGGGCATGATACAAATGAATGTTGGGCTCTGAAGAACAAGATCCAGGACCTGATTGATGAAGGGGCATTAGAGTTCACACAAGAGGGTCAGGCCGAGTTCTTCTACTACCCCTGCAAGACTCACCATTTGAAGTGACAAATCCTGAGACCGGAAAACTTTTGTTCATTCGAATGTTCAAGTTGCAGTTTTCTTTTGTTCAAACATTTACTCATGTTAAACATTGTTATTTCATTAATGCATCGCTTATGTCTATTTTGAAGCAATATATTCGTATTCACTATACGCAAATTATTTTCATATTTTTTTGATGTCAACTCTCGATTAATAATTCTAAGCCTCTTGAGGGAGGATGACGAAAACGATACCACAATCTACAGTATGCTTTTGAACAGACCCCGCTGATGAGGTACAGGCATTGTTTCAATCCCTAAACACTGGAGTTATAAGGATGATAATCCCTTGTCAACCCCTCTGAGCCAAAGAAGTAGGAGTTTTTCTTTTCGAAATTTAAAACCCTTAATCATAACCTGGGGCAGGGTAGTCTCTCAGTTGATCCAAGTGCATAACGAATGGCACCAAAGAGGTCCGTATAAAACGAAGAAAGACAGTGATGGTTCCGAATAATCAATAAAGAAAGATGGTCATTATCTCAAAAAATAAAAAAACCCATTAAGTCAAAACCCATGAAGGAGACTTACAAAACTGGGACATCCCGCTGGCTGTAATTCCAAAAAAGGAAACAGTTCAGGCAAAAAAGAAAGGGATAACAGAAAAAATCAGACAAGAAAGAGGTATTACCAACCCTCAACAAGAAAAAGATGACTGCCTATTCAAATATACTGTCAATATCCGAATCATCATTGGAGCATCAAAGCAAAGACTCGAACAAGGTCTAACGTACGATCAACTGAGTTTTAGGTTTGGAGAACATCACGAAGAGCGGGTGGGTACAAATATAATTTGAGCCTTTATCCTTTGTTTCTTAAACCGTGAACCAGGCCACGTTATAACCCTTAAAAAGTCCTAGCTGAAGCATGGGTTAGTTCGAAAGCATACTGTTACGAAAGGTATCCTGACTCCTGAAGGCCTACGGTAAATACGGAGTTGACATCACGTTTTACAAACATTCATTTGTTTTATGAAAAAAAGACTGCATTTTCAAAATCTTCAAGGCAGACATAAGCTTTGCATTTTTAACATAACTTTGTTTGCATATGACTTTTTGATTGAACAGCAGGGAAATTCGCACGATGAATACCTGGTGAACAGAAGCACTTCCAATCAAGTGGCATGGCATGGCTATTGTCCATCATCTGGGGCAGTCCAATCAAGATTCGGAGAATCTCTCAAAAGGCCAAATAGCCTGGGGCAAATCTCCGCCTGAGTCACTTGGGGCATTTCAACAATAAATCTTGCCTGGTCAAAAATCTTCTGGTGGCATGACAACACACTTCTAACAGGGGCAACTCCCTACATCCTGAGAGCATGGACATAGTCGAAAAGAATACTACGCGTAATCAAAGACCCGCTAGGTTGACATACCTAGGAAAAAATTAGGGCTTCCCGGCGAACCAAAAGGGTTCGGGCAAAAATAAGGGATGAAAATGAAAAAACCTGTACACCCGGCAAGTCGAAAACCTGAAAAGGCGGCTTGGGCAAAAATGGGTATCCCGGTGGACTGAAAACCCGAAAGGGCGGTCCAGGCAAAAGTTAGGGATCAAAGCGTACGACTATGTCCAATAATCTTGTCACCTACCAGAAGTAGGTCTGTCCATCAACAAGCTATCAGCACCTCACAGGTCTTCCTCTCCCACGTCAGAAACAGGGGCAAAGATGAGTTGTCTAAGCAATCTAGTTGTTCTGTCCTCCAAGGTAGCAAGGTAGATTCAGCTGAAGAACATAACCAGCATATCTTAGTTCCCCAGAGAGTAGGCCAGCAAGTCAGTGCACTCTCCCCAAGCAAAGCTACAATCAAACCTTAAGGACGTTGGGTATCCTCCCGCAGATCTCAACATTCCCCAGAAGCATACAGTCTTAACAAGCATCCCCGGCAGTCTTGATTTAAGATTGTTCCCCGGTGTTCTATCAACATGCAAAGGAGTCACTTCCCCGGTACAGTTCAAAACTTCCCCAGGAGTCCAGCCCAGTGTCCCCAGGAAAGTGGAATCCATCTCCCCCAAGCAGTAAGCTCATCCCCAGTAGATTCTGGAAGCTTATCCTCACAGAGCACGAACGCGTCGTCCGGCTTTATTTAAAGAGTTATTTCCTTAACAGGATATAACTGGGTTATCCTCAGCCAAAAGCCACGGAAAGATCGTCGTCGACAGAATCTTCTTATCCCCAGCAAGTTACCATCAACGATTCAGCAAAAGCATCCCTCTCCCCACAGAGTATCACTCCCCAGCATGGTCGCTAGAGTATTTTTCTCCCCGCAGAGTAATCCATTCGCCAAGTTTATTCCTCAACGGAGTCATCTTCTCCTACCGGTATTCTTGCAATTATCATCCCCCAGCGGAAGTACAAGCTTATTCTTCAACATCAGCCCAGGATATGACTTCCCGGCACCCGTCAAGGATCTACTTTCCTAGACGAAAACATACATACATAAACATCACATACATCATTATAGAATGCATAGACACATCATATCATACAAATCTCATTTATGTTGAGAACATCATTGCTTGATCTATATCATGCATTGCATATGACTGACTTTTACCTTTCAGGAAAGATTCAATTAAATTCTCAATCATATTTCAAGACCTAGACCAGGTTCAGTTAATCGACTCCAAAGATTTCTTATCCAGTCCAAGGCCTTCTCTAGTCCAGCTAAATCGACTCCCAACAGATTTTTCTGATGAAGACTTAGTAGAAGTTATCAGGTTATAATTTCCTATTGGTTCCCTCCCCGACGGTGCGTGAGGTGATAATTCCTTTCAGGTTATAATTTCCTATGGTCCTCTCCCCGACGGTACGTGAGATGTAATTCCCTTTTAGGTTATAATTTCCTATGGTCCTCTCCCCGACGGTGCGTGAGATGTAATTCCCTTTTAGGTTATAATTTCCTATGGTCCTCTCCCCGACGGTGCGTGAGATGTAATGCCCTTTTAGGTTATAATTTCCTATGGTCCTCTCCCCGACGGTGCGTGAGATGTAATTCCCTTTTAGGTTATAATTTCCTATGGTCCTCTCCCCGACGGTGCGTGAGATGTAATTCCCTTTTAGGTTATAATTTCCTATGGTCCTCTCCCCGACGGTGCGTGAGATGTAATTCCCTTTTAGGTTATAATTTCCTATGGTCCTCTCCCCGACGGTGCGTGAGGTGTAATTCCCTTTTAGGTTATAATTTCCTATGGTCCTCTCCCCGACGGTGCGTGAGATGTAATTCCCTTTTAGGTTATAATTTCCTATGGTCCTCTCCCCGACGGTGCGTGAGATGTAATTCCCTTTTAGGTTATAATTTCCTATGGTCCTCTCCCCGACGGTGCGTGAGATGTAATTCCCTTTTAGGTTATAATTTCCTATGGTCCTCTCCCCGACGGTGCGTGAGATGTAATTCCCTTTTAGGTTATAATTTCCTATGGTCCTCTCCCCGACGGTGCGTGAGATGTAATTCCCTTTTAGGTTATAATTTCCTATGGTCCTCTCCCCGACGGTGCGTGAGATGTAATTCCCTTTTAGGTTATAATTTCCTATGGTCCTCTCCCCGACGGTGCGTGAGATGTAATTCCCTTTTAGGTTATAATTTCCTATGGTCCTTTCCCCGTCGGTGCGTGAGATGTAATTCCCTTTCAGATTATAATTTCCTTTGGTCCTCTCCCCGACGGTGCGTGAGATGTAATTCCCTTTCAGATTATAATTTCCTTTGGTTCTCTTCCCGATACTGCAAAGATGGTAATTCCCACCAAGATTTTCTCAACGAGCATTGTTGAGGTTAAAGTCACCCAAGGTTCTCTTACCGTTCATGCTGAGGTAGTAACCACCCCTGGTTCATTCATCATCTTGTGAAACTCCAGACTCAGCTCCTGTAACCAGTCAGGACACATCTATACCGAGCATCTGAAAACCAGCTCCTGCAACATGTCATGTACTCATTTTTCTTTTGCAGGTATGCAGGTTCTCGCTAAGGAATCTCTTACGCGATCAACATCCAGATGACATCTATAAGCCCATCCACCATCCATCATCTCTTAGCATGGAATCTATAAGCCCATCATCCTATCCATCAATCTCCAAATGGCATCTATAAGCCCATTCCACCATCACACTGCTACTATGTGAGCGCAAATTTTTGGGCACTCTAGTGTTCAATCATCTTCTACCTTCGGATTACGAAAGGCACGTCAGCCAATCTGCATCCTCAGGTCTAAGAAGATTGAACAGGGGCAACTGTTGTACTCCAAAATTTGCCCTCCCATATTTTTCAAAGATTTGCCAAGTCAAGCTTCAAAGTTCCCCAAGGGTTGCACAGTGTAAAGGCCTCCTAAACAGTCAAAATTAGGGTTTTGGTTCTGATCAAGAAAATGAAGTTTCCAAAGGTCCAATCAAGTCTCACATGCCTACAAATATGGTCAAGCATCCTCATATCAAGTTTCAAGGCTTTCAGCACAAAATTGCACAGTCAAAAACCCTAATTGCACTACAGTCAACTGTAGGGGCAAAATGGTCATTTGACAGTCAAAAGTTCAAATTTTTGATCAACATATCATTTTGAAGCCACAAACATCATTTGATCAATGCTTGATCATGATTCTCAAAGCTTGGCTCAAAAATCATCAAGATGCAAAAGTTTCCTTATTTGGACAGCTGAAAAAGTCAACTGTAAATTGACCAGGGCATAACTTTCACATGGATTATCAGAAAAATTCCATCCAAAGCTCATTTTGAAGAGAAAGACATTTCCTACAACTCATCTTCATACTTCAAGTCCAAGAAATGCTCTCACAAAAAGTTATCAATTTCAACATTATAGGTCATTTTCAAAAGTCAACAAAAAGGGACTTTAAGTCAAAGGCCATAACTTGAGATTTGTAAATCAAAATGACATGGGACCAAAGGCATTGGTTAGAGGACTCAAAGACCTTTCCAAAATGTCCAAGAACATGAGCAAAGCTTAAAAATTGAGCAAGTTATGCCTTGTGGAAGTTGGGAAATTTTTGGATACTTTGAAAAGTCAACATTGATTCAAATGACCTAAAATTGCTAATGGGCCCATTTTTCTTCCATAATTCATTGTCCCAAGCATGTGCACGACCACTTGGCCCAAAGGGAAGTTTTTATTCATTTTTTATTTATTTATTTGAATTTTTATTAATAATAATTCATTTAAATCAATTAAATATATGAAAAATACTTAACTTAACCTATCAAATCTTTTTGCACATGTAATCTACTCAATAATTCGTGCATAATTCAATATGGAAGGATTTGGTTTGATTGGATCATGATTGGTACAAAATTGCATGGAAAATATTTGAAAAAAGATCTTGAAAATCAAATCTCAAAATCCATGAATGAAAGAGATTTTGATCAGAATTGTTAACCTAATTCACTCAATACATAAGCTAGAACGAAACCCTAATCAAAAGGACCACTGAGCTGCGCTAGAAGCCATCCATCAAACTTGAAATTTTTGTTAAGAAACTCAAAACTGAAAACCCTTTTGCAGGCTGATTCAAGGCATAATAGTTGTTCAAACATCTTCCTGGAGGTTCACTGAACGATTTCCAATCCATATCATTCATCAAAACTCAAAGAACTGGTAACACGAACCGGACCTGTGCACAAAAAATTCCATAATCTTGCATCTCGATTCATGCACTTTCAATAATTTTTGATGCTTGATTCATACTCCTCATGCAATTCTGAAGCTAACCCATATGTTTAATTGTATTTTTATGCATTATATACGATTCCGCCATTGATAATAGTTAGGGTTCAAGAAGCTTCAAATTAGGGATTTTAAGATAAGGCAAAATTAGGACACCACAGTACCATGGTCATGATCAGCGCCTTTGGACGAAGAAGAAGCTACCCTCGCGCTCAATTTATGAGCATCACAGGGCTATTCGCTATTTTTTAGTAGCTGGCCTAAAAGCACGCGTAAAAAACCGTTGCCTAATCTGTTTGTATTTCAGGAAAATAAAATACAACGAAGAAGATGAACTCGTGGCAAGAGATGGTTGGCCTGTTTGAAAGTTCGCGCGCAGAGGCCCCACTAACGCTTATTTTATTTATTATATTTGTTGTTTATTATATATTAACATGTGTAAATTGGTTCAGCTGGCAAGGCGTAGTGGTGGTAACGTACATGACCTGGGTTCGAGCCCCAGGTCTTCATGCTTTCAATATTATTTTTCCATTAACATTCACATGTAGCGCCAACGTTGAAGACCATGATACACTCTCACAATCCAACGTCCACGCGTCCAACAGAATCCAATCAAAGGCTAAGAATTGAGATACACGGTGAGTCCCAATCAACGCACATGCACGTGTCCAGCAAAAGTCCAAACAGGCCAAGGTTAATGGGCCAGATTTCTCAAGCTATACCTCCACATTAGGGACTGATACCCCCCTAGGTTTGCTATTTTGAATATTTTCTTTTGCATTATTTTTATTTTTATTTTAATTATTTGTTTCATTAATTAATTATTTTCACAACATATAAAAAACATAAAAATCAGAAAAGAGAAAAATATAATAAATATTTTATTTTAGTATTTTTTTTAAATAAATTTGCATGTAATTAAACTTAGTTAAATTAGGTTTTAATTTTAATTCTTTTAATAAAAAATCTAAAAAACATAGAATTAGGGTTTAATTAATAATTTTCATCTTTTTATTTTTCTTTCATGATAATCAAATATGTAATATTATTTATTTTATTTATTTTTATAATTAAATTTGTATATAAAAATTAGGGTTAATTTAGATTAGAATTCAATGTTTTCTTAGTAAATTAAAAGCCATTAGAATTAGGGTTAGTATTTATTTTAATTAATTATTTTTTCATATTAAATCCTAAAATACTAAAAAATACCAAAAAACAAGTTCTTTCTTTTTTTAATTAATTAACTTCATCATTAATTCAATTTTTGCAAAAGGGTCCAACGCCCTCGTTTCGATTTAATTCTTATTCGCATATTTATTTTATTTCGTTTAAATATTTATGTATCTCTCCCAAGGCCATGTAACCTTTTAATTTTCTCGTACTTTTCTTTATTCTCTTTATTTTTCTGTCAAATCGGGTCCTGGTTTAATTTTGGCGATGTGGACCCGCGCCGTTTGTAATAGCTTTAGACTTTTAATTTCCGCATCTTTTTAACTGTAAGTAATGGCATGAAAGAATGTATGGACAAAAATAAAAACAAGCGTAGAACACCAATGACATGACAAGATAAATGCAAATGAAAACGACACACAAATCGCACACACCACCCCTAGGGTCCGCCTCACTGTTGCCTTGCCTCGAAAGGTGATCGTCGAGTAGAGGATGTCTTAGTAAGTCCTCATGATCCGGGAACCTGGCATGAGGGTAGCTTCTAAGGTGTCTTCCCATTGCTCTGGTGATCACCATGTCCCGAACCTCGAATTGACCCGAACACCTCCAACGGTGGTGCTACCTACCTCTCAATGGTGGGATGGCACTACTTTAAAGGACATTTACACAGACGAATTCCTTAGGGTAGGTAGACGACTCTAGATACTTGCTCTAATTTCAAAAACAAATCAAAAAATACTTTTCACACCGACACCTTCTCAAAAAGCTTTCGAAAGCAACTTTTCAAACACTCTTGAGGACTGATACAAGAGTCGAACTGAAATTTTCAAAGAAACTTTTTAAAACCCACAGTTGAAAAGCAAACAAACTATTTTGAAAACACAAATGAGCAAGTATCTAAGAGCCCATGGATAACCATGGATAGAAAGGGTGCTAACACCTTCCCTTTCTATAATCTACCTCCCGAACCGAGAGCAATCTCTATAAGGAATTTTTCTGTGCTTTTGTCCTTTCCATTTGGAGAAAATAAAAGACGGTGTCGACTCTTGCTTCCGTGACATTTCGCGAACCAGCGTTAAACAGTCAGTTCCAGATCCACCGATCACAGTTACCATATATACAAAGCGCACTAAGAGCTCCAGTGGTAGGCGTGTACATTGGTAATCTACAGGACCTGGGTTCGATCCCAGGTCCCCCTCCCTTTCCTTATATTTTTCCCTTAACCATGTTCTTGTGTAGCTTCCGTCCAAGAAGTTCACCATGCAACTTACCATCCAGCTTGCCACGCATATGCTAAGATCAATCCAAGGGGCACAACTTGAAGAACATCATGTGCCTTAGTCAACCATGCATATGGGAACGTGGAAAAGTCAAATAAGGCCTTAAAAACCTTGGGCCATCAATGCTAACAAAACCTCCAAATGGGGACAGACCCCTCATGGTTTGAATTTTCATTCTTTTCTTTATTTTATTTATTTCAATTATTGTTTTTTTTAATTAATTCCTTTAATTTAATATTTTCATAAAAAACATAAAAACAATATAAAATCAGAAAAAAGACAAAAATAAGTATTTTTATTTAATATTATTTTTGTAAATAAACATCATTAATTGATTTTAGTTTTTTTAATTTAGGTTTAAATCTTAATATTTTTTCTAATAAACTTAAAATTTGTAGAATTAGGGTTTGTATCAATTTTTATCCTTTTTCTCTTCTTTTCACCATAATTAATTATTTATTTTTAAAAATCAAATCGCATGTAATTAATTAGGTTAATTTAGGTTTAACTTTAATATTTTTTTTCTTAATAAATAAAAGTTATAGAATTAGGGTTAATTTAATTTTTGATTTCATTTAATCTTTCTCATTAAAAATTCACAATTCCAAAAAACCTCAAAAACAATTTCTTTTTTCATTTTAATTTCATTAATTTAGTAATTTTATTAATTTAAGTAAAAAAGGGTCCAACGCCCTCGCTTTCAATTTCAATTCATATTCGCACATTTTATATTTATGTACTTCTCCCAAAGCCGTGTAATATTTATCTTTCGCACTTTACTTTATTTCTTTACTTTCTGTCAAATCGGGTCCTGGAAATTTTGGCGATGTGGACCCGCGCCTTTGTAATAGTTTAGAACTTTACATTTCTCGCAACTTTTTAATTGTTAAATAAATGCATGCAAGAATGAATGGCCTAAAATAAAAACAAACGCATAGATCACTTTGACATGAACAAGATAAAATAACTGAACATGACACACAAATCACACATCACCCCTAGGGTACGCCTCACTGTTGCCTTGCCTCGAAAGGTGATCGTCGAGTAGAGGATGTCTTAGTAAGTCCTCATGATCCGGGAACCTGGCATGAGGGTAGCTTCTAAGGTGTCTTCCCATTGCTCCGGTGATCACCATGTCCCGAACCTCGAATTGACCCGAACACCTCCAACAGTGGTGCTACCTACCTCTCAATGGTGGGATGGCACTACTTTAAAGGACATTTACACAGACGAATTCCTTAGGGTAGGTAGACGACTCTAGATACTTGCTCTAATTTCAAAACAAATCAAAAATAATTTTCACACCAACACATTTTCAAAAAGCTTTCGAAAGCAATTTTTCAAACACTCTTGAGGACCGATACAAAAGTCGAACTGGAATTTTCAAAGAAACTTTTTTTAAAACCCACAATTGAAAAGCAAACAAACCATTTTTGAAAACACAAATGAGCAAGTATCTAAGAGCCCATGGATAACCATGGATAGAAAGGGTGCTAATACCTTCCCTTTCTATAACCTACCTCCCAAACCGAGAGCAATCTCTATAAGGAATTTTTCTGTGCTTTTGTCCTTTCCATTTGGAGAAAATAAAAGACGGTGGCGACTCTTGCTTTCCGCAACATTTCGCGAACCAGCGTTAAACAGTCAGTTCCAGATCCACCGATCACAGAACTGGCGACTCTGCTGGGGATAAAAACTTAAAGTGAGGTATACCTTAGGGCTAGTTCATAACTGTGTTTTCAATTGCTTTCTTTGCTTGCTTTAAATTGTGGGACTGTCTTGGGAGTTCTATAGATCCTAACCCGGATCTGGGGATACCTTCTTAGAAAGTAGCAACAAGGCTGTGAGGGAACTGTGCGGGGTATACCGACATGGTTGAAACAGTCTGCTACGTTGATGTGGCACTTTGTTGTGTACCGGTAACCCTTGAGTTCAGTCAAGGAGAGTGCGGGGCCTCCGCGTGGTGTCGTGAAGCATCAACAGACCTTAGGAACCTTAATTGAACTATCTTGGCCTCTTTAGGGTAGTGAGATAACTGACTTTGGTGCAGTCCGAGGTTGGTTGATACTCGATACTACACTCAATTGAGGGTTGCTTTCCTGGAATATTTCGGTCGCCAGTTCAGTGGCTAAATCGAAACGATGAACAATGAAAGCAATCCCGTGATATTGGGACCCTTAGAACCCGGTTACTTCTAATAGGACAGGTTGAACCCACCAACTTCAAGAGGGTACTACCCAGACCCCATGCTGGCCTTAAACCCTAAGGGCTTGTCTTGTGTGCCTTGTGTGCCTTACATGTTTGTCTTTGTAAATATCTGTGGTGTGTTTAATCATAGCATCATGACATCATCCAGCATCATATGCATTGACTAACCATTTCAGGGGTTCGAATCTTCATCTTTGTTCTTGTTTTGTAGGACATGGAAACTGTTCGCAGAAAGACAATTCAAATCAGTCTTGTAAGGATCCCTCCTCAGCTTAAGGAACTTATATCCAGGATTCCCGAGAGCTCTTCATTCAGTGAGAGACATGGAAGACTCATCAGCTTGGTCAACACCAACATTGAGGAAGATATGATAAAGGTCCTGTTCCAGTTCTTTGACCCTTTGCATCACTGTTTCACCTTCTTGGACTATCAGTTGGTACCTACATTGGAGGAGTTCTCCCGGCTCCTGAAGATCCCTATCCTTGATCAACTACCCTACAACGGTACGGAAAAGGAACCCAAGCTTGAATAGATTGCTAAAGCCTTGCACCTACAATCATCTGACCTCAAGGGACATTGGGAAGTTAGAAGTGGTATCAAAGGGTTCTTAGCCAGGTTTTTGTTTGAGAAGGCCCATGAATGTTGGAACTCCCTTGACTTGCAAGCTTTTGAAGAAGTTGTGGCCCTCCTTGTCTATGGTTTGGTGTTGTTCCCTAACCCAGATCAGCTTATAGATATCAGTGTTGTCCAGATCTTCATGTCCAGGAATCCTATACCTACGTTGCTGGGGGACATCCTTCACTCATGTTACACTTGAACCATGAGAAAAAAAAGGTGTCCTTATGTGTTGCACTCCTCTCCTGGGAAGGTGGTTTATTTCACACCTTCCACAATCAGTTTTGAAGAATGAGCGGGGTTTGAGATGGTCACAACGGTTGATGACTCTTACACATGCAGATATACATTGGTGCCCTCGGTCCAGAGAAGAGGTCACTATCATTGATCATTGTGGGGAGTACCCCAATGTTCCTTTACTTGGAATCAGAGGAGGTATTACTTACAACCCATGCCTGGCTTGGAGACAGTTTGGTTATGCTCGAAGGGATGGCCCTCATGACATGTTAATTCCTGACATAGTTTTTGACTTCGACAACGATGCACAAGGACTTCGCCAGAGATTTATCAGAGCCTGGAGGATGCCCAGTAGGATAGACAGCAAGACACTGGGGCACAGGAACTCCATCCCATTGGAACCTTATCTCAAGTGGGTACGCGCCCTCTCCCAGAAGTTAGTAATGCCTTATCCTCATATGCTCCCAGTAATCAAAGAGCCAGTCTCGGAAGGAGAAGTGTCCTACACCATTCAACATCCTGATATGCCCACATCCTGGGAAGAGATGCAGAAGAGCTGGATCCAGCTTAAGGAAGAACGGAATTCTCTTGAGACCAGTCTACATGCTAGTGAAAAGAAGGTCTTGGAGCTCACCCGCCTATTGCATGAGGAGAGGAATCTCAACACCTACATAGCTCCAAAGAGGATGCGTAATGTCTTTTGGGATTGATTTGCTTTGTAATTTGTGCCCATGAGGCTTTGATGTACTGAACAATTATTTCCTTAATGATAACATGTGTTCCTTTTTGTCTATAACAAATTTGAACTTTCGAACCCTTGAATGCATTGCATAAACACATATCATTCATCATGTGCATAGCAGGTTTTATTCTTTTCAGGTTGCTTACCGTTCTTCGCTGTTTATTTCAGCATCATGAATCCTGACTCATCATCAACCGAGATGTCCATCAAGGCTCTTCAGGCGCAGAATGCGCAATTTCAGGAATTAATCATGGGTCTGGCTCAGGTCCAAGAAGAGCTGAAGGCTCTGCTCCTGAAGAAGGAGAAGAAGAAGAAAAGAAGAACTGTTCTGTTTAACTCGGGCCGAAGGTTTGGCAACACTCTGCAAAATGAAGAGGTTGGTTCTTCTATAGGCAAGGGTACGCCTCAAGGGGAAAAGGGTCCTAGTCCGGTAGTCTCCGACAACGAGACTGATTTTGATGAGGAAAAGTATCCTCCGGCTGAAGACAGATACAAGCAGCTGGAGGACAGACTGAATGCTATGGAGATCCAACAAGTGCCTGGGCTGGATTTCGGAGATTTGGGTTTGTCTACTGGTGTGATCATTCCTCGTAAGTTCAAAGCACCATCTTTCACCAAATATGACGGGGCGTCTTGTCCCAAGCTACACCTCAGATCCTACGTGCGGAAGATTCAACCGTAATCAGTGGATAAGAATTTGTGGATCCACTTCTTCCAGGAGAGTCTTTCAGGGACTCATCTCGAATGGTTCTATCAGCTGGATGGGACCAAGGTTCGTAACTGGGAGGAGTTGGATACTGCTTTCTATAAGCAGTATCAATATAATGCCGACCTTGCCCCTACGCGTACCCAACTCTAGGGTATGTCGCTAGGTTCAAGCGAAAGTTTTAAGGAGTACGCTCAGAAGTGGAGGGATCTGGCTGGCAGAGTGCAGCCTCCGTTGACTGATCGGGAGTTAGTAGACATGTTCTTGGGGACCCTATCTGGGCCATTTTTCAACCATCTTATCGGTAACTCGTCTGCAGGGTTTACTGATCTTATTCTGACTGGAGAGAGAATTGAGGCTGGGTTGAAGTCTGGTAAGATTCCGAAGGGTGCATCTACAAGTTCAGAGAAGAAACCCTTCAAGAAGGAGGCTAGTGCTGTACATGGCTCCAGGAGACAAGAGAAATCTGAGCGCCACCAATCCGTCAATGCGGTAATGATTGCTAAGCCTGCTGCCGCTCCTCGGCAAACCAATCCTCAGAGGGCTGAAAGACCTAGAAGAGAATTCACCCGTTTGAGCATGACCCTATCCCAGATCTTGCCACAGTTGCTATCCACCAACCTAGTGACTGTCAGAGAGGCCCCAAAAGTCGTGAACACTGCCTCCCCGAAATACAATCCAAATGCCCGCTGTGCTTATCACTCCGATAGCCCGGGGCATTCCACTGATGACTGTTGGGCCTTAAGGAACAAGCTGCAGGACCTTATTGACGCCAAGGAGGTACAATTTGAGGCATTTGAGAAGCCTAATGTTGTGACGCTCCCCTGCCTGCTCATGGAGTGAATGCTATTGGGGACGAAGATGAAGTGGATGAAGCTGAGTTTGACAGCTGGATTTACCCGGCAACCGACAGTGGACCTAACAATTGGAGTGCAAAGGACAATCTACCTGTTTCTTTTGTTACGCAGTAATAAACTTCTTTGTTTTGTTATTTGTAATAAACAAAATATTGAACTCTATGGCCCGGTGTCTTACCCGGGGCACCGTTGGCTTTATTTGTGAGGGCATATAAATTATCATTTCATATATCATAAATGAAAATCTTGGACGTTTTCTCGCATTTCAAATCTTATGCTCCTTTTCTGTCTTTCTTTCCTTTATATATATTTCAAAACAGCTGTATTTACACACACTCACTCATACAGGTTTCAATCCACTCTGGATCTCACTGGTAACGACTCTGCTACTGCCAGTTATGACTTCGAAAATCCGATCAACTTAGCCGAAGACGAATGTGAAGATGATTGCGAAATGCCTGGCGAGCTTGCAAGACTGTTACTCCAGGAAGAGAGGGCAATTCAACCACACGAAGAGCCAGTGGAAATAATAAATCTGGGTACTGATACAGACAGGAAGGAGGTAGAGATTGGTGCCAACCTAGAGCTCAGCGTGAAGCAACGGTTGACTCAGATGCTACATGATTATATGGAGATCTTTGCCTGGTCCTACGAAGACATGTCAGGGTTGGATACCGATATTGTGGTCCATCATTTGCCTACTAAGGAAGACTGCCCTCCGGTTAAGCAAAAGGTCCGTCGTATGCGTCCAGAGATGTCCGAGAAGATCAAAGCCGAGGTTATGAAACAGTTTGATGCTGGGTTCCTGGCAGTGACTTCTTACCCTCAGTGGGTTGCTAATGTGGTGCCGGTACCGAAGAAGGACGGTAAGGTCAGAATATGTGTCGACTACAGAGATCTGAACAGGGCCAGCCCCAAAGATGACTTCCCCTACCTCACATTGATGTCCTTGTTGATAATACAACTCAACATAAGGTGTTCTCTTTCATGGACAGTTTTTCAGGTTACAATCAGATCAAGATGGCACCTGAAGACATGGAAAAGACTACCTTTGTTACTCAGTGGGGCACCTTCTGCTACAAAGTCATGCCTTTTGGATTGAAGAACGCTGGGGCAACCTACCAACGTGCCATGGTCGCTTTATTTCATGACATGATCCATCATGAGATAGAAGTGTATGTTGACGACATGATCGCAAGGTCCCAGACTGAGGAAGAGCACCTAGATCATCTGCAGAAATTGTTTGACCGTCTGAAACTGTACAAGCTGAGGTTGAACCCGAACAAGTGCACCTTCGGGGTAAGATCTGGAAAGTTGCTAGGCTTCGTTGTAAGTGATAAGGGTATTCAAGTGGACCCTGCCAAGGTTAAAGCTATTCAAGAGATGTCAGTTCCTAAGACAGAGAAGGAAGTCAGAGGCTTTTTAGGACGCCTGAATTACATTGCTCGATTCATCTCACATCTAACTGCTACTTGTGAGCCAATCTTCAAGCTACTGAAGAAAGATCAGGTAGTACGTTGGAACGATGAATGTCAGGCCGCTTTTGACAGAATCAAAGAGTATCTCCAAGAACCACCCATCCTTATGCCACCGGTTGAAGGGAGACCTCTGATACTATACCTGATAGTGCTTGACAACTCAATGGGGTGTGTGCTGGGGCAGCATGACAAGTCTGGCCGAAAAGAGCACGCCATTTATTACCTTAGCAAAAAGTTTACCGACTATGAGACCCGATACTCACTGCTCGAGAAAACTTGTTGCGCTTTGGTATGGGCTGCTCGCCGGCTGAGACAGTATATGCTGACTCACACTACCTTGTTGATCTCAAAGATGGATCCTATAAAGTACATATTTGAAAAACCTGCTCTGTCTGGGAGAATAGCAAGATGGCAAATGATCGTGACGGAATACGACATTCAGTACACAACCCAGAAAGCTATCAAAGGAAGTGTATTGGTAGACCACTTGGCACATCAGGCAGTAGACGACTATCAGTCAATGAATTTCGAGTTTCCGGACGAGAGCATCATGATAGTGACTGATTGTGAGGTACCTGGACCGGATGAAGGACCTGAGGAAGGATCCCGATGGTCTATGCACTTTGACGGAGCCTCCAATGCTTTGGGTAACGGTATCGGCGCCATAATCATATCCCCTCAGGGTACTCATACTCCGCTCACTGCCCGGCTATGTTTCAACTGTACCAACAACATGGCGGAGTATGAGGCGTGCATCATGGGTCTCCAAGCTGCGATCGACTTAAGGATCAAGTTTCTGAGTGTCTTCGGAGATTCCGCTCTTGTGATCAATCAGATCAAAGGAGAGTGGGATACGAAACATCCGAATCTTATTCCTTACAAAGAATGTGTGTTGACTTTGATTCCCCACTTCACGAAGATAACCTTTGAACACTTTCCGAGAGAGGAGAATCAGCTGGCGGACGCGTTAGCTACAATGTCTTCTATGTTCAAGGTCAAATGGGATAATGAGGCTCCCCGGATCATCATCTGGAAATTGGACGAACCGGCATACTGTTGTGATCTCGAGACTGAATTGGTGACTGAGAAGCCTTGGTACCATGAGGTGAAGAGATATATGGAAGCTCAGGAATACCCTGAAGGGGCATCTGTCAACGATAAGAAGTTCCTAAGAAGGTTCGCAGCGAAGTTATTCCTTAGCAACGGCATCCTGTACAAGCGAAACCATGATTCGACCTTACTGCGTTGTGTGGATAAGACAGAAGTAGAAAGGATCATGGAAGAGCTACATGAAGGGACCTTTGGTACACATTCCAGTGGGCACACTATGGCAAAGAAGATCCTTCGGGCAGGGTATTTCTGGTCCACAATGGAAGCAGACTGCTACCAACATTCCCGGACATGCCATAAGTGCCAGATATATGCAGACAAGGTGCATGTTCCTCCAGTTCCTCTGAATGTTCTGACTGCGCCTTGGCCGTTTGCAATGTGGGGCATAGACATGATCGGTGAGATAAAACCTACGGCATCTAATGGGCATCGCTTCATCCTGGTAGCGATTGATTACTTTACGAAGTGGGTCGAAGCAGCTTCATACGCTACGGTAACCAAGACTGTGGTGGCACGGTTCATTCGACATAACCTGATCTGTCGATACGGCGTCCCAGAAAGAATTATTACAGACAACGGTACCAATCTCAATAACAAGATGATCACTGAGCTCTGCGAGCAGTTCAAGATACAGCACCATAATTCTTCTCCTTACAGACCGAAGATGAATGGGGCTGTAGAAGCAGCAAATAAGAACATTAAGAAAATCGTGCAGAAGATGACAGTGACTTATAAAGATTGGCACGAGATGTTACCGTTCGCTCTACATGGGTACCGTACCTCAGCCAGGACGTCAACCGGGGCAACTCCTTTCTCCTTGGTTTATGGTATGGAGGCAGTCTTACCGATCGAAGTGCAAATACCCTCTCTCCGGATAATGAAGGATGCAAATCTGAACGAAGATGATTGGATCCAGACACGACTTGATCAGCTAAACTTAATTGACGAAAAGAGACTCGCTGCTATTTGTCATGGTCAGACGTATCAAAAACGAATGATCAGGGCATTTAACAAGAAGGTCAGACCACAAGAGTATCAAGTTGGGGATCTGGTAATCAAGCGAATCATCCTTCCTCAGAGTGATCCAAGGGGCAAATGGACCCCTACGTACGAAGGGCCATTTGTGGTTAAACATGTGTTCTCAGGAGGAGCCATGATTCTAACCAACATGGATGGTGACGACCTTCCTCACCCCGCCAATGCAGACATAGTAAAAAGATACTACGCATAAAAAAGACCCGCTAGGTTGACATACCTAGGCAAAAATTAGGGCTTCCCGGCGAACCAAAAGGGTTCGGGCAAAATGAAGGGATGAAATGAAAAAATCTGTACACCCGGCAAGTCGAAAACCTGAAAAGGCGGCTTGGGCAAAAATGGGTATCCCGGTGGACTGAAAACCCGAAAGGGCGGTCCAGGCAAAAGTTAGGGATAAAGCGTAATACTATGTCTCATTGGATCACTTTGCATCCAGAATCCGGTATCTACACCAAGTTCAGACGGCATCGATCAGTCAACTTCATCTTCAACCAAGGTCATCAAGTGATGAGACGCTCGGAGATATAAAGGCAATAGCAGAGTCGAAACCCAGTGGATCATTCATTTTCACACAGCTGTTTTATTTTCTCTTGTACAAAAATTTGTATAAACTCTTTTGTTCGGCGGCGTTCTCTTACTAGGACGTCAGCCTCTTGTACATAAACGCCTACTTTACAGGCAAATTCAAAATCAATACAAAAATCACTTTTCAGTTAAAATTGCCAATTGTTTTTCCTTTTTTTTCTGTTTTGTTTTGCGAAGAACGTCCAAGGTTCAATTTGTGATATATGCATTGACAATAATTTGCTAACTCATGAATATTTGCATACGAAACAAAGGATTAATTACAGGTAACATTAGAAACAGGGGCAATAAAGAGTTGTCTAAGCAATCTAATTGTTCTATCCTCCAAGGTATCAAGGGATGTTCAACTAAAGAACATAACCAATACATCTTAATTCCCCAGAGAGTGAGCCAGCAAGTCAGTACACTTTCCCCAAGCAAAGTTATCAAATCTTAAGGAAGTTGGGTATCCTCCAGCAGATCTCAACATTCCCCAGCAGGACATACGCATTTCTAACAAGCATCCCTGGCAGTCTTGATCTAAAGATTGTTCCCCGGCGGTACATCAAACATTCAGTGGAGTCACTTCCCCGATACAGCTCAAAACTTCCCCAGGAGAGTCCAATCTAGTCCCCCTGGAAAGTTGGAATCCATCTCCCCAAGCAGTAAGCTTATCCCCAGTAGATTCTGGAAGCTTATCCTCGCAGAACACGAACGCGTCTCCCGGCTTTATTCAAAGAGTTATTTCCCTACCAGGATATAACTGGGTTATCCTCAGCCAAAAGCCACGGAAAGAGCGTCCTCGACGAAATCTTCTTATCCCCAGCGAAGTCTATTAACACTTCCAACACAACAAGGGTATCCCCAGCAAGTTATTATCAACAACTCAACAAAGTACCTCTCTTCCCACAGAGTATTGGTTCCCAGCAAGATCACTAGAGTACTTTTCTCCCCGCAGAATGTTCTATTCGCTAAGTTTATTCCCCAACGGAGTTATCTTCTCCTACCGGTATTCTTGCAACTATCATCCCCAGCGGAGGCAAAAATCTATTCTTCAACATCAGCCCAGGAGTGACTTCCCGGCACCCGTCCAGGATTTTATCTTCCTAAGACGAAAAGATACATTCATAAACATCACACTCCCATACATTATAGCATGCATATACGCACCATATCTCACAATCTCATTTATGTTGAGAACATCATTGCTTGATCATATCACGCATTGCATATGACTGACCTTTACCTTTCAGGAAAGATCCAGTTAAGTTCTCAGCTATATTTCAAAACCTTGACCGGTTCAGTTAAATCGACCCTAAGATTTTTCTGTTTCTTATCCAGTCAAAGGCCTTCTCTGGTTCAGTCAGATCGACCCTAAGATCTCCCTGTTTCTTATCCAGTTGAAGATTTCAAGACCTTGACCGGTTCAGTTAAATCGACCCTAAGATTTTTCTGTTTCTTATCCAGTCAAAGGCCTTCTCTGGTTCAGTCAGATCGACCCTAAGATCTCCCTGTTTCTTATCCAGTTGAAAATTTCAAGACCTTGACCGGTTCAGTTAAATCGACCCTAAGATTTTACTGTTTCTTATCCAGTCAAAGGCCTTCTCTGGTTCAGTCAGATCGACCCTAAGATCTCCCTGATTCTTATCCAGTTGAAGATTTCAAGACCTAGACCGGTTCAGTTAAATCGCCCCTAAGATTTTTCTATTTCTTATCCAGTCAAAGGCCTTCTCTGGTTCAGTCAGATCGACCCTAAGATCTCCCTGTTTCTTACCCAGTTGAAGACATTTCAAGACCTAGACCGGTTCAGTTAAATCGACCCTAAGATTTTTCTGTTTCTTATCCAGTCAAAGGCCTTCTCTGGTTCAGTCAGATCGACCCTAAGATCTCCCTGTTTCTTATCCAGTTGAAGACATTCAAGACCTAGACCGGTTCAGTTAAATCGATCCTAAGATTTTACTGTTTCTGATCCAGTCCAAGGCCTTCTCTAGTCCAGCTAAATCGACCCCTAACAGATTTTCCTGATAAAGACTCAGTAGAAGATATCCAAGATTCTCTCAATGATTGCTGTTGAGATTGAAGTCGCCCAAGATTCTCTCAATGATACTGTTGAGGTTGTAGTCGCTTGTGGTTCTCTCCCCGATACTGCGGAGGTAGTAATCATCCCCAGATTCGCTCAGCGTTACTGTTGAAGTTGAAGTCATCCAAGATTCTCTCAATGGTTGCTGTTGAGGTTGTAGTCGCCTGTGGTTCTCTCCCCGATACTGCGGAGGTAGTAATCATCCTCAGATTCGCTCAGCGTAACTGTTGAGGTTGTAATCATCCATGGTTCTCTCCCCGTTACTGCGGAGGTAGTAATCATCCCCAGATTCTCTCAGTGTTCCTGTTGAGGTTGAAGTCGCCCAAGGTTCTCACACATCTATACCAAGAATCTGAAGACCAGCTCCTGTAACAGGTCAGGTAATCATTTTTCTCTTTTGCAGGTACGCAAGTTCTCGCTAAGGAATCTCTTACGCGATCAACATCCAGATGGCATCTGTAAGCCCATCCACCTTCCATCATCCCTTAGCATGGCATCTATAAGCCCATCATCCTATCCATTAATCTCCAAATGGCATCTATAAGCCCATTCCCACCATCACATTACTATGTGAGCGCAAATTTCTGGGCACTCTAGTGTTCAATCATCTTCCACCTTCGGATTACGAAAGGCACGTCAGCCAATCTGCATCCTCAGGTCTAAGAAGATTGAACAGGGGCAACTTTTGTACCCCAAAATTTGCCCTCCCATATTCTTCAAGATTTGCAAGGTCAAGCTTCAAAATCTCCCCAAGGGTTGCACAGTGCAAGGACCTCTTAACATTCAAAAATTAGGGTTTTGGTTCTGGCAAAGTAAATGAAGTTTCCAAGGGTCCAATCAAGTCCCACATGCCTATAAATATGGTCAAGCATCCTCATACCAAGTTTCAAGACCTACAGCACAAAATTGCACAGTCAAAAACCCTAATTGCACTACAGTCAACTGTAGGGGCAAAATGGTCATTTGACAGTCAATAGTTCAAATTTTTGGTCAACATCTCATTTTGAAGCCACAAACATCATTTGATCAATGCTTGATCATGATTCTCAAAGCTTGGCTCAAAAAGTCTCAAGATGCAAAAGTTTCCATATTTGAACAGTTGAAAAAGTCAATTGTAACTTGACCAAGGCATAACTTCCACATGGATTATCAGAAAAATTCCATCCAAAGCTCATTTTGAAGATAATGACATTTCCTACAACTCCTCTTCATACTTAAAGTCCAAGAAATGCTCTCACAAAGAGTTATCAATTTCAACATTATAGGTCATTTTCAAAAGTCAACAAAAAGGGACTTTAAGTCAAAGGCCATAACTTGAGATTGGTAAAACAAAATGACATGGGACCAAAGGCATTGGTTAGAGGACTCAAAGACCTTTCCAAAATGTCCAAGAACATGAACAATGCTTAAAAATTGAGCAAGTTATGCCTTGTGGAAGTTGGGAAATTTTTGGATATTTTGAAAAGTCAACATTGCTTCAAATGTCTTAAAAATGCTAATGGGCCTCCTTTTCTTCCACAATTCATCATCCAAAGCATGTGCACGACCATTTGGCCCAAAGGGAAGTTTTTTATCATTTTTATTTATTTATTTGGATTTTTAATTATTAATAATTCATTTAATTAAAATAAATAGGTGAAAAATACTAAACCTAATTTTCTAAATCTTTTTATGCATGGAATAGGCTTAAGATTTCGTGTATGATCAGATTTGGAAGGAATTATGGTGATTGGATATGATTGAGACCAAATATGCTTGAAAAAGATTGGAAAATTATGGCATAAAAATCAAAGATTGATTTCTTCAATTCATGGATTCTTTGGACAAAAAAACCAACCCTAATCATTCACATGTATATATTGATGCTAACCCTATTCCAAATAACGACCAAGCTGCGCCATACACAAAGAACCAAACTTGAGTTTTTTTGCCAAAAAGTTGAAAACTGAAAACTAGGTTTTAGGGCGATTCAAGCCAAAATAACTATTCCATTGGCTTGCTGAGACTTCAAGGAAGGAGTTTGGATCAAAACCTTAAGCTCTAACACCAAGAAACGTGAGAAAAATCGCGCCCTGTACAGAATTTTTTTCATATGCTTGCATCATGATTCATGCGTTTTTAGTACTTTTTAATGTTTGATTTATGTTCCTTGTTTGATTCTGAAGCTAACCCAGTTGTTTGATTGCATTTTCATCACCCATACGCGATTTCACCATTAAAGGATGTTAGGGTTCTTCAACTTTCAAATTAGGGGTTTTTGAATATGGTAAAATTAGAATATCACAATACCATGAATGGACTCAGCATGCTTGGACGAAAACAACAGAACCCTCGCGCCTAATTTATGTGGCCATATGGCCTATTCGCTATTTTATGAAATTGCATATTTTGGGGGGGTTTAAAACCCCCGCTAACCACCTTTTATATTTTCAGGGAAAGAACAAAACGAAGAAGATGATGAAGTGTCAAAGCATGATAGGGTGATTTGAATTTTCGCGCTGAATTTATTCACTAACCATTGTCTTGTTTCATATTATTTATTGGTTACCATATATACAAAGCGCACTAAGAGCTCCAGTGGTAGGCGTGTACATTGGTAATCTACAGGACCTGGGTTCGATCCCAGGTCCCCCTCCCTTTCCTTATATTTTTCCCTTAACCATGTTCTTGTGTAGCTTCCGTCCAAGAAGTTCACCATGCAACTTACCATCCAGCTTGCCACGCATATGCTAAGATCAATCCAAGGGGCACAACTTGAAGAACATCATGTGCCTTAGTCAACCATGCATATGGGAACGTGGAAAAGTCAAATAAGGCCTTAAAAACCTTGGGCCAGCAATGCTAACAAAACCTCCAAATGGGGACAGACCCCCCATGGTTTGAATTTTCATTCTTTTCTTTATTTTATTTATTTCAATTATTGTTTTTTTTAATTAATTCCTTTAATTTAATATTTTCATAAAAAACGTAAAAACAATATAAAATCAGAAAAAAGACAAAAATAAGTATTTTTATTTAATATTATTTTTGTAAATAAACATCATTAATTGATTTTAGTTTTTTTAATTTAGGTTTAAATCTTAATATTTTTTCTAATAAACTTAAAATTTGTAGAATTAGGGTTTGTATCAATTTTTATCCTTTTTCTCTTCTTTTCACCATAATTAATTATTTATTTTTAAAAATCAAATCGCATGTAATTAATTAGGTTAATTTAGGTTTAACTTTAATATTTTTTTTCTTAATAAATAAAAGTTATAGAATTAGGGTTAATTTAATTTTTGATTTCATTTAATCTTTCTCATTAAAAATTCACAATTCCAAAAAACCTCAAAAACAATTTCTTTTTTCATTTTAATTTCATTAATTTAGTAATTTTATTAATTTAAGTAAAAAAGGGTCCAACGCCCTCGCTTTCAATTTCAATTCATATTCGCGCATTTTATATTTATGTGCTTCTCCCAAAGCCGTGTAATATTTATCTTTCGCACTTTACTTTATTTCTTTACTTTCTGTCAAATCGGGTCCTGGAAATTTTGGCGATGTGGACCCGCGCCTTTGTAATAGTTTAGAACTTTACATTTCTCGCAACTTTTTAATTGTTAAATAAATGCATGCAAGAATGAATGGCCTAAAATAAAAACAAACGCATAGATCACTTTGACATGAACAAGATAAAATAACTGAACATGACACACAAATCACACATCACCCCTAGGGTACGCCTCACTGTTGCCTTGCCTCGAAAGGTGATCGTCGAGTAGAGGATGTCTTAGTAAGTCCTCATGATCCGGGAACCTGGCATGAGGGTAGCTTCTAAGGTGTCTTCCCATTGCTCCGGTGATCACCATGTCCCGAACCTCGAATTGACCCGAACACCTCCAACGGTGGTGCTACCTACCTCTCAATGGTGGGATGGCACTACTTTAAAGGACATTTACACAGACGAATTCCTTAGGGTAGGTAGACGACTCTAGATACTTGCTCTAATTTCAAAACAAATCAAAAATACTTTTCACACCAACACATTTTCAAAAAGCTTTCGAAAGCAATTTTTCAAACACTCTTGAGGACCGATACAAGAGTCGAACTGGAATTTTCAAAGAAACTTTTTTTAAAACCCACAATTGAAAAGCAAACAAACCATTTTTGAAAACACAAATGAGCAAGTATCTAAGAGCCCATGGATAACCATGGATAGAAAGGGTGCTAATACCTTCCCTTTCTATAACCTACCTCCCGAACCGAGAGCAATCTCTATAAGGAATTTTTCTGTGCTTTTGTCCTTTCCATTTGGAGAAAATAAAAGACGGTGGCGAATCTTACTTTCCGCGACATTTCGCGAACCAGCGTTAAACAGTCAGTTCCAGATCCACCGATCACACAATGCATTGATAAAGTAATAAAGTTTGACATGAATAAATGTTTGAACAATCAAAAGAAAATTACAACTTGAAAATTCTAATGAACAAAAAGTCTTCTCCTCTCAGTACTTGTCACTTCAAATGGTGAACCTTGAGGGGATGGCAAAAGAATTCAATCTGACCATCTTGTGTGAGTTCCAATGCTCCTTCATCAATCAGGTCTTGAATTTTGTTTCTCAACGCCCAACAGATGTTAGTATCATGCGTATGGCTATTGGAGTGATATGCACACCTTGCATCAGGATTGTACCTTGGGGAGGCTATGTTGGGATTCTTAGGAGGGTCCCTTAACGTCACTAGATTCAATCTCAACAGGTGTTGTAAAGCCTGAGACAGCGACATGTTGAGCTTGGTAAACTGCCTCTTGGGTGTATCTGGCTTACACTGATTAACCCGTTGTTTTTGGCGAGGTTGTTGTTGGACCCGTGAGATAGAAGCAACTTGGAGAGGTCCATTATTCACCAAACCTAAACCTAGTTTTCTTGAAAGCTGATCAGTGACTCGGCCTCTGGCCCCGACTGTTTGCTTCATACTATTGTATCTGTCTTGATGAAGCTAGTTTATAATGGTTCTCGGCTCTTCTTGTTCCCGAACTAAGCCTTGGATAAGAGCCATCTGCCCCAGCATCTGGTTTTTCATGGCATTGAACTCAGCTTGCAGTTGTTCCAGCCGTTCGTCCTTATTGTCTTCAGGACTTTTCTTGACCAAGTTCCCAACGAGGAGTGTTTTCAACTCTTCCTGCCCCTTGGATAGGTTTAGGAATACGTCCCTGAACTGAGCTTCTCGAGTTTGAAGATCTTGGTTGTCTGGTTGGAAAGCCATTGCTGAAATAAACTGCGAGAACATGAGAAACCTGTACTGGGAGACCTGTTATGCAATGATATGTATGTATGCAATTTTTTCAAGGATCTCATAGGGTAAACAAGAAACTTGTTAGAATTTGAATTTCGCAGCTTTGATTGAAGAAACTTCGTGTTGTTAAGAGTCTTTCTTCAAGAGTCAAGCTCACCATATCGAGTGGGTCATAGCCCCTGACTCAAGTCATCATGTTTTGATTTATAGACGATATTGGCTAGAGGAAAATAAATCCCCTTTGTCCCTTGCTAGACATTTGATTTACCATGACCTGCATCACAAACCTTTGAGATCCTTGAAATGGTTAAGGAAATGTTAAGGCATGATGTTATGATGTGCATGCTATGCGTTTAAGCAAAAGTGTGAGGTGTTGTAAGTAAACCCTGCAATAAATCCAAATTATTGGATAAGGACTGTAAACAAAACCTGCAAGGAACTCATGTTGTCAGATAACAAGAATGTGCAAGTAGTTCAAGTTTGAAGGCACACAAGTCACACAGAGAGCCCTTAGATTTCATGATGGCATGGAGTTCAGGTATTACCCTCTTTCAGTTTAGTTGGTTCAACCTGTCCTAAAAATAGTAATTGGGTTCTAGAGGATCTTAATATCACTGACCACCCTCGATCGGTCATAATTCCAGTTTAACAACCTTTTCTTGCGGACGGAATCATCGCGAGAGTTTTGTCTCAATGAGTGTAGCATACTGCTACTGTTCTATGGCCAAGTTGGTCAATTATAGGTTCTAAGATCAGTTGGTGCATAATGACCCCTTAGAAGACCCATATTCTCCTCGTTGCGCCACAAGGGATATCGGTCCAAACTAAAGTGCCACACCAATGTAGCTACTGCTTCAACCGTATCGGTCTACGCCGTACAATTCCCTCACAGTTTATTGCTACTTACCTAAAGGGTATCCCCCAGATCCGGGTTAGGATCTATAGTAACTCCGATACAAGCCCACAAATATAAAGCATACAAGTCAAGAAATTGAAAACATTATGAACTATTCCTAAGGTACACCCCACTTATAATATATCCCCAACAGAGTCGCCAGTTCTGTGATGCGGTGGGAAAGAACTGACTATTTCTTGGAATGCTGGTTTGCGTTTTGCGTTTGTTTGTGCAAAATTTCGCGGTAAGCAAGAGTCGCCACCGACTTTTATTTTATCCAACAAGGAAAGGAAAAAAGCACGGAAAATTCCTTTTTCGAGATATTTCTCGGGTTCGGGGGTAGATTATAGAAAGGGAAGGTGTCAACACCCTTTCTATCCGTGGTTATCCACGGGCTCTTAGGTACTTGCTCATATTATTTTCAAAATTGCTTTTCTTTGTGCTTATGGGTTTGAAAAAGTTTTTATTTGAAACTTCGATTTAACTCTTGCTTCTGTCCTCAAGAGCGTATGAAGTGTTTTTGAAAACTTTATTCGAAAAAGTGTAAGTGTGAAAAGTTTTTGTTTTTTGAAAGAGCAAGTATCTAAGAACCATATACCTACTCGAAAAAGGAATCATTCTATGCTATCTTCCTTTAGATAATGATATCCCACTATTGATGAGTAGGTAGCACCGTCGTTGGAGTTTAAGGGTCAATTCAAATTTAGGGACTTACGGTCACTAAAGCAATGCTAGGACGCCTTAGCGGTAACCCTAATATCTTAGATCATTTGTTTTTAGGCAACAATATCTGAGGCAACCGTTTCGAGGCGACTATGATCTTTTAGACAAGAGGGTGACCTCTAAAACGACCTATACTCAATGATCGTGTACGAAGGCAACCAAGTGGGGTGTACCCTAAGAGTGCGCATGTGTGAGTGTGTTGTTTTCAGTTTATTTTTATCTTTGTACATGTTAAGGGTGATCTAAGTTGATTTTAGGTTAAAACATTCAGTCTTGTCATGCAAACCTATTATCAAACATCTAACATTATAAGTTGCGGAAAATAAATTGCGGAAATTTAACTAACTATTACAAGGTGTCGGGTATTTACATCGCCAAAGACAAACCTTAAAGAATAAATAAAGCGATAAAAAGTAATAAAAGGTCATATTAACTATTACAAACCGGGAACAAATACATTATGATATAAAAGAAAATAAATCGCGTGCGAGAAATTAAATCGAGCGCAAATAGGGTTTTGACCCTTTTTGAGAGAAAGTATCTTTTTTGTTGTTTTTTTATTTTATTTTAAGAAGGAAATAAATCTAAATTAATTACTACATTAAATTAAATTAATTAATTAAATGAAAAAAAAAGTTATTTTTGGATTTTTGGTTATTTAAAGAAAGAAAATAAAAATTAATTGAATTAGTAAAACCTAATTAAGTCTAGTTAATTTTAATTATTTGCAAAAAAGGTTAAAATTATTCTAACATTAAAACCTAAATTAATTTAATTAATGTTTATTAATAAAAATAAAAGTTAGAATTTAATTAAATAAAAATATTTTGGTGTGATTTTATTTTAAAGAAAAAGAATTTTAATGATTGGTTAGAATTAAAAACAAAAATAATAAAAACAATTAATAAACAAAATAAATAAAAGAGAGAGAGAGAGAGAGAGAGAGAGAGAGAGAGAGAGAGGTTTGGGCCTGAATTTTGTGGTGCATATAGCAATGCTGAGGCCCATTAAGCGTTGGCCTGGTTTGAATTTTAGGATTCCGTGTGCGCACTTGGACTTGACTCCATGGTGGACTCTCAGCCTGGATCACCTGATCTGGCCTGTGGCCATCTGGCTGTTGGATGTGTGAAGGCGTATGGTGTGTTGCATGCTTGGACGTACATGTGATTACCTAAAGAAGGAAAATAACAAAGAAAGTTGGGGACCTGGGATTCGAACCCAGGTCCTGAAAGTGATATGCTTGCACGCTTGCCACTGCACTGCTTTGATTCTATTGTTAGTAAAATACAAAGAAATTATAATATAAACAAAACAAATTATATGCCAAAAAATAAAAATGCGCGAAAATTAATTTGAATTGACCAATGGGAGAACGACAGCTCGTCGTCTTCTACCTCCAAATCCTACAAATATTACCTGCGGATTTGGATCTGCAGCTAAATACGCAAGCTTGCTCTAAAATCTTCCCTAGGCCACATAAATCAATTCCAAAAACATGGTTGAGTTCGTCTTGGCTTCTTGATTAACATTATGTCCTTCTTGAGTCCTGATTTTTCCTGAAAAATAAAGCGCTAAAAACAAACACGCAACCTTAGCTATGGTGTTTTGGGGTTACAGCGCCTATAAACCAAATTGAATAATGCAAAAAGTTTACAAATGTCATGAGGGTTATGAATATGCAAGCAATTTGTTCAAATGATGCAAGAATAATGAATCACGAATTCAAGAACCAAGGTAATTTTCGTGATACTTACAATGCCTTGTGGTATGTGAAAATGCTTGCTCATGATCCAGGAAGGTTTAGTGAACACCCAGGAAGCGATTGTGATAGCTTTTGGCTTCTGAAAACGCCTCTTGTTATGATCTCGAATTCAAGCTTTTTACCACTTTTTCAAACTTTTGTTCTGCCTCTTCTTGCAGCCTCCAACCCTCATTTTCGTGGCCTTGGCTTCCTTATGTATTGTATATTGCATTAGGTTCACTAACTTGGTCCAAATCTCTCCATATCAATGCTCATGAATTTGGTTTGATCCTTCCATTAAAACCTTCCAAATTTGATTTGATTTGGATCTTTTTGTGCATACAAGCCTTGATCCGAATTTGATTCACATAATAGCTGTATTCAAAGCCTAAAACAATCAAAAAATCAAGAGTTATTAATTATTTGGATTTTCTATGATTTTATTTGATTTAAAATGAATAAATTTAATAAAAAATCAAATTAAATAATAAAAAGAAATATGGGCTCCTGGCTGAAGCTAGGACACGTGGGAAACTATGCAAGCTCAAATCAAGTGGAAAAGAATGGGCCCATTTGACAAAATTTGAAGTTTTGGGGATAATTGACTTTTGGCAATTTTGCAAAAAAGTCCAACTTCAACAATGCATAACTTCTTCAATTTTGAACTTTTGGAAGTGTTCTTGGACGTTTTAGAAATCTTGAGATGTCCTATAACCAACCCTTTTGGTCTCATCTCATTTTTATATTCCATGCTCAAGTTATAAGCTTTGGCAAAAAAGGTGTTTTTGTTGACTTTCAAAAATGACCTATAATGTCCAAATTTATAACTTCTTGTGAGTGCATTTTCTGATCTTGGGGTATGAATATGGATTGTAGGAAATTGCATCCTCTTAAAAATGAGCTTTGGATGGGTCATTTCTCATAAAGTATGAGAAAGTTATGCTTGGTCAAAGTTGAGTTGACTTTTCCTACAAAACCCTAATTTAGCAACTTTTGAGTCTTGATGAATTTTGAGCAATCCTTGATGAATCATGATCAACCCTTGATCAAATGATGAAATATACTTAAAAATTAGAATGTTGGCAAAAAATCTTGAGGTTTGACTGTTTGTAGGTCACAGTTGACTTTTGCCCTAGCACAATCGATTTTTGGACCCTTTGAGCAATTGACTGAGCAAACTTCCTCTGCAATGCTTGAAACTTGACATGGATGACCTTGAGAACATTTTAGGACATTGGGGAGAACTTTAGGTAATTTGGACTTAAAGATCTTGATGCAACACAAAACCCTAATTTGGGGTTGACTGCCTTAGGAGATAGCTTGTTTGTCCAACTCTTGAGCAAACTTGAGCAACTTGGAGATTTTTCTTGCAATGTTTTGAGAAATATGAGAGAGAAAATTTTGGGGTAAAAAATTACCGGATCTCACCTCAAAGGTTCACTTGTTCGAATTTAACCTTAGCTTGTACTTCTTCAGTCTTTCAAACAATTTATGGAGATGATCAAGATATTCTTCTTCAGTTTGTAATCTGGATATCATATCACCGACATAGACCTATATCTCGTGATGAATAATGTCATGAAATAAGGCTACCATAGCATGCTGATAAGTTGCCCTGGCGTTCTTCAACCCAAAAAGCATAACCTTTGAACAGAAAGTGCCCCACTGTGTGGCGAAGGTAGTTTTCTCCATGTCTTTAGGCGCCATCTTGATCTGATTATAACCCGAGAAACCATCCATGAAGTAGAATACCTTGTTCTGAGCGGTGTTGTCGACCAAAACATCAATATGTGGTAGTGGGAAGTCATCTTTGGAGCTCTCCCTATTCAAATCCCTGTAATCTACACACATACATACCTTGCCATCTTTCTTTGGTACTAGAACAACATTAGCAACCCATTAAGGATATGATGTCACGGCTAAGAAACTTGCATTGAATTGCTTCAGAACCTCATCCTTGATCCTTTCGGACATCTCGGGACGCATGCGACGAAACTTCTGCTTGATTGGAGAACAACCCTCTTTCATTGGTAGACGGTGAACCACAATATCAGTATTGAGCCCTGGCATGTCTTTGTATGACCAAGAAAAGATCTCAACATATTCATACAACATTTGTGTTAATCTGTTCTTGACACTGCTCTCTAAGTTGGCACCTATCTTGATTTCTTTTCTGTCTGTCTCGGTACCCAAGTTTACAACTTTGACTGACTCTTCATGTGGTTGGATAACCTTCTCTTCTTGTATTAAGAGTCTGGCAAGTTCTCTAGGTATTTCACAATATTCCTCACCTTCATCTTCTACTTGGTAGATCGGATTTTTAAAGTCATAAGCGGCAATAGAAGAGTCGTTATCAACAAGATCTAGAGTGGATGTGGATCTGCAATGTAGTGTGTGGGTGTGTGTAAGAATACATAGATATTTGAAAATAGCACAAAATTTGAATGCAAACATCCAATGTTTTTATTTAAATCAACAATGTTTATGAATTAACAACCCTTAACAAATGAACCATTGTGCCCCGGGTAATACACAAAGTTTAAAGTCATTATTTATTGCATAACCAAAATAATATAAAAAATAGAAAATGGCATTTACTCCTGTCTGAAGGATATTGAGATAACATCTTCAGTCTTTCAATTGTAGATCTCGTTGTCGGTAGTGGGAAAGATCAAGTCGTCAAAGTTACTATCAGCATCTTCTTCATCATAAACAACATCAATTGCACTCACACCTTTTTCGTGCTTCGGCATAGGTGCGATAATCACATTCGGAGTCTCTGGAGGATCAAACTCAATCTCTTTGTTGTCAATCATATCTTGAATTATGTGTTTCAGGGCCCAATATTTGTTGGTGTCATTCCCAAGACTGTTAGAATGATAGGCACACTTCACGTTTAGATTGTACTTAGGAGAGGATGTGTTAGGTTTCTGAGGAGGATCCCGTAGTGAAATGAGTTCAGCTTTCAACAAATGTTGCAATGCCTGAGATAAAGGCATGTCAATATTGGTAAACTGTCTTAACTGAGCATCTGGCCTTCGTCGGTTGCCTTGTTGTTGTTGTTGAACAGGCACCGGATTGGAGATTAACACGGCTCCCACAGACTGATGGCGTTCATTTTTACTATGGACCTTCTAGCCATAGACAGCATTGGTTCTTTTTTACCACTGAATGGCTTCTTCACAGCATTAGAAGACGTAGTCATTGGAATCTTCCCAATCTTAATACCACTTTCAACTCTTTCTCCAGTCAAAATCAGCTTCGTAAAACCAGACAACGAGCTTCCAATTAACAGATTAAAGAATGGGCCTGTTAGAGTGCCCATGAACATATCTACCAGCTCTCGGTCAGACAAGGGAGGTTGCACCCTTCCAGCTAAATCCCTCCATTTTTGTGCATACTCCCTGAACCCTTCATTTGAGCCCATGGACATGTTTTGCAGTTGCACTCGAGTCGATGCATGGTCATCATTATACTGATACTTCTTGTGAAAAGCAGCGGCCAAGTCTTCCCATGAATGGATATTGGTTCCTTCGAGCTGATAGAACCATTCAAGTGAGTGTCGAACAAACTTTCTTGAAAGAAATGGACCCATAATTTCCTGCCAGCAGTATGAGGTTGGATCTTTCGAACATACAACCTCAAATGAAGTTTGGGACAAGAGACCCCATCATATTTATCAAAGATGGGGACCTTGAACTTTTGAGGGATGACCACCCCCGGGATCAGACCTAGTTCTCCAAAATCCAATCCAGAGACCTTTTGGATCTCCATAGCTTTGAGATGGTCTTCCAACTACTTGTACTTGTCATATGCATGAGGGTACTGTTCATCGGAGTAGTCTTCATCTTCAGAACCCTGATTATTTCTACCTTCAGGCTTGATGCCTCTACCATCCTCTTCTTGTTTGTCGTCTTCCTCAGAGGAAATATCATCCACTTGAACCGGTTGAGAAGGACCTTTGAATCTTCTCCCTATATTGAGGATAACAGCTGACTTTTTAGTCTTATTTTTCTTAGCGACGAGCGCCATTAGATCTTTTTGTCCTTGTGACAGATTCAGAAGAGTCTCTTGAAATTGTGCATGTTGAGCTTGGAGGTCCTTAACAGTCTGTTCGAGGGCCATCTTTTACTGAAATAAACAGTAGAGGTGATGAGAAAACATGTATGAAAACCTGTTATGTAATGATGCATGATATGTGAAATGCAATGTTTTCAAGGACCTTGCAAGATTTAAATTTGCTAACAAAAAGGAAACAGAAACAACGATTTTATTAGTAAGTTCAAAATTATAATTGCCTCTTAGCTTACAATGAAAACAAGAGGGTCTCAAAGAGACTACAATATGAACTCCAAAAACCTAAGACTCAAATCTCCCACGGATGCTTCCTCTTTGTGTTAATGTATGCATTAAGACTCTGTTTTTGTGAAGTTGCTTGGTGAGCTCCAACACTTTCTTTTCACTTGCATAGAATTGAGTCTCAAAGGTGTCCCATTCTTCCTTGAGTTGAATCCAAGACTTCTGTAATTCTTCAAGGTCAGTGGGCATGTCTGGATGGAGGATGGTGCGAGAAACTTCTCCTTCGATAACAGGCTCCGTGAACACCTGTAGGATAGCTGGATATGGCACCATGAGGTTTTGAGGGAGAGATCGTGCCCATTTGATATAGTAATCCAGAGGGATGGATTTCTTCTGTCCTAAATCCTTACTATCAATCTTGCTTACCATGCACCAAGCATGTATAAACCTTTAACGATAACCTTAAGCATCATTTTTGTAATCGAACACAATACCCTGGATAAGTGTGTCACGAGGACCATCTCTTTGAGCATAACCAAATTGACGTAGAGCTAGAGAGGGGTTGTAAGTAATACCTCCCCTATTCCAAGGAGTGGAACATTAGGGAATTCCCCATAGCGGTCAATGATAGTGATATCCTCATGAGATCGGGAATACCAGTAGATGTATGTATGAGAAAGTAACATTATTCTTTGCGACCACCTCAAACCTTGTTCATTCTTCATTATCGAGCGGGGAAGGTGTGAAATAAACCACATAGATAGCAGAGGTATATAACATATGAAAGTTCCCCGCCTCTTCATAGTACGAGTGTGAAAAGAATGCAAGACATCTCCAAGCAAGGTAGGCACAGTATTACGAGCAAGAAATATTTTGACGATGATCACACCTATGAGTTAGTCTGGATTAGGGAATAGTACCAATCCATAGATTAACAAAGCCAAGATCTCCTCGAAAGCCTGAAATCTCATAGCATCCAAAAATAGTTGAGCCTTCTCTATCAAAAATTTATCCAGAAAACCTTTGACTCCACTTCTCGTTTTCCAATTAGATACAATGTCGGACCGCTTCAGATGTAAGGTTGCTGCAATATCTTCTGGTTTCGGAGCTTCCTTTAAGCCGATGAAGGTATTTGATCAAGAACAGGTACTCCTAGTAATTGAGAGAAATCCTCCATCGTGGATACCAACTGATAATCTGGAAAGGTGAAGCAGTAATGTGCAGGGTCAAAGAACTGGAATAGAACACTCATCATGCCTTCGTCAAAACCTGGGGTAACCAGACTGAGTAGTCAACCATGCCTTATGATGAATGGAGAACTTTCAAGAACCCTTGAGACTAACTCCTTAAGCTGAGGAGGAACCCTTACAAAGTTGATTCGAATAGTGTTTCGGCGAGTGGAGGCTATAACCTACAACAAAGAACAAAGATAAATCCCTTGGTCCTTGAAATGGCTAGTGAAAATGATATGGTATGATGTCATGAGGTTATGATGTCATGTTCGAACAATTAATCATACACAAATAAAACACACAAGGCCTTTAGTTTAAGCTTGCATGGAGTTTATACGTAAGTACCCTCTTGAAGTTTTTAGTTGGCTCAACTTGTCCTAAAAGAAGTAACTGGGTTCTAGAAGCCTAAATATCACTGATCTTTTTCCCATGCATTATTTCAGCACAATCATCTGATTTGCAACCGAAATATCCCGAGAGTCCGACCTCAATGAGTGTAGTATCGAGTATCAACCAACTTCAGTCTGCACCAAATCCGGCTATCTCACTACTTTCTAATGGCTAAGTTGTGTCAACTAAGGTTTCTACGGTCAGTTAGTGCTTTATGACACCACGCGGAAGCCCAGCATTCTCCTTGACTTAACTCAAGGGACACCGGAACTAACCAACGTGTCACACTAACGTAGCCAACGCTTCAACCATATCGGTATACACCGTACAGTTTTCACGATCTATTGCTACTTACCTAAAATGCCCCATATCTAGGTATAGGATCTTTAAAAAAATAACCCTAGCAAAAACCCCGAAATATAAAGCATACAAATCAAGCAAGTAAAGAATTTGAAATGTGATCTAGCTCTAAGGTAACCCCACTTTTAGACATTTCCCCAGCAGAGTCTCCAGTTCTGTAATACGGTGGGAGAATTGACTTTTGGTTTTGCGTTTTATCGCAAATGTTGCGGATAGCAAGAGTCGCCGCTAACTTTTCTTTTATCCAATAAAGGAAAGGGTGAAAAGAACAGGAAAGACCTTTGAGAATTTTTTTGAGTTCGTGGGGTAGGTTATGAAAAGGGAAGGTATTATCATCCTTTCCATCCGTAGTTATCTACGGGCTTGTAATCGCTGGCTCACTTTTGAAAATTCTTTGTGAATGTGTAAGTTTTAAAATATTTTGGAAATGCCTAAGTTCGGAAGCTTTGTAATGATTCTCGTATCAGTTGAGAATGTATACAAAGTGTTTGTTTTGAAAATATTTCAGAAAAGAAGTGTTTTGTGTGAAAACATTTTTGTTTATGAGTAAGCGACTACGAGCTATCTACATACTCAAAAGTCTTTCGCATTATTTTCCTATTCCTTTAGATAGTGTTATCCTACCATCAGTTAGTACGGATCCATATCGTTGGATGTTTAAGGGACAGGCGTGGGTCATCGTACAGTCATAATGGCAACTTGTAGGGCGCTTTAGCAATTTGCCATAAAGGACTAAGATCGCTTACCGAGGAAGTATCGAAGGGTCATCGAGGGACTATGATCTTTTAACTGACGGTCTTTGCTAAAGCGTCCCACGTTCGAGGGTCATGACTGTTTTTATCCGAGACAACAAGTGAGGTTACCCTACAGATGCGTGTGTGCAAATAGTGTTTTGATTTCAGTTAATTTGTCTTGGATTTATGGTTATCTAGCGATTGCTTTTTAGTCTTTGTCATACAATCCTATTAAACTAGCAATAATAAGGAAAGCAGTAAATTACGAAAAAATAAATCTAGACTATTACAGAGCTTCGGGAAGGGGGTTACAAACCATAAAAATGGAGGAAGAAACGGTAAACCCTAGTTTATCTATTACAACCTTTAGCAGTTACATGATTTGAAAAAAAGACTAATGCGAAAATAAAGTACGCGAAGCGGTAAAATGAGAAACGGAAAAAGAAATTGTTTTTTTGTTGTTTTTTAATGAAAAATAAATATTTGTGATTAATCTAAAAAACTAATTAATTTTACTTAATTAAGAAAGAAATTGATTAATTTAAAACTAGAAAACCTAATTAATTAATTAAATAACTAATTAAACTAAATCATTTTATCTAATAAAATTAATAAAATAATTAATAATATTAAATAAAAGTTTATCAATTTAATTATTTATTTAAAATATTTTTTGTGTTTTTATTTTGATAAAAATAATAATTAAACAAAATAATGTAAAATAATATTTAAAAAAAGTAAATGGGCCTGTTGTAGAAGAAAATTGGGGGGTATGAGAACAGAAATTGTTGGGCCCTAAGAGATAAGGCCTAGTGTCTGTGTTGGATCCAGTAAGGGTGGTTCCTTGGGGTGCATCGTGGGGAGACCGTCAGCAGCGTTGGATCTGGACCCTTTGAAATCTGAAGGTCATGGCACGAGGATGTATGGTGAACGTGTTGACCTGCTTGCACTAAATCAGTGAACAAGAAAACATAAAAACAAAATATACCAGGGGCAGGGCTCGAACCCGTGCCCTGGTATACCAATGCCTTTGAGCGCTTGCTTCTACTGTTGGGACGACTGTTTCATCTGTTCCTATAACCAAACAACAAAAACAAAAATGAAGCAAAACACTAATGGTTGGAGCCCTAGCTCCGATCGTCTTCTCCGACAACTTGCAAAATGTGAAACACATAGAAATCAGTTTTTAAGGTTCTAAAACACCATGCCCCCCTAATTTGGCCCTCCTGAATCCAAATGCGGCCTTAGTTTTGGCTAAAATCTCTTGGATCGTGTGTTTCAAATCAAGTTACACTGGTCGGAGAAGAAAATGGCACATAGAAAATATGCGTGCATGGGACCATGTTAATGATCTAAACTTGTTCAAACAAATATCAAGATCATGTTAGAAACATTAAATCGATTTAAAATATAGCAAGATAAAATATATGATTTTCAAAAAAAACATGGAACCGACAAGGCTATGCTATGAGATTTCATGCGTGCAGGATCATCATGATCGATCCAAACCTACCCTTTGATGTTTTAGGAAGGGAATAGGATTGAGACACTGGTAGATGTTGCAGGAGGTAAGGACACCGGTAGATGATGTTGGTTTGTTGTAGCTGGTGGATTATTCGTTCACAATGCTTGACACTCCATTGTTATCTTCTTTTTTTGAGCAATGACATAAGGAGACATCTACATTTCATCTTTTCATATGGTGAGATAATGATTACCATAGACAATCTCTCTCCATCCTATTTCATCTCCCACTTGCAAGTAACTTTTACACTCCTCTATTAATGAGCGTTGAGTTTGAAACTATAAATGCAGAAACATGCTTGGGGGTTAGATGAGGGATGATATTTAAGGAGTTTATGTTTAACAGATGTGGTCATTTTTGTCTCTCTTGGCTCTAGGAGACCTATGTGTCATATGGTGGAGCATTCAATGTACTAGGAGGCTACCGGGGTATACATATTACATCTTGTTAGATACACTCTTTTGGTAGGTAAATCACATGTCTACATTGATGCAAGGTATATAACCTTGTTTGTTGATCTTGGGTTTCATAGGTATGCATGGAGGCATGGAGTTGTGACACTACTTTATTATGCCATTCGAGAGGAAACTACATTTGATAGGAGACTACTTTTCGGTTATATGAGCCTATTTCAGATATAAATAGTTATTATATTTTATTTGTATTCTTTAATATCTTTAAATAATATGTTTAATTTGTTATATTTAAATTTTATGCTTACTATAATGTTGGATATGTGAGCATTTACCGTCCATTTGTGATAAGTGTGATCGGGGTTCTATTATAGATGGTTCACCATGGGCCACTAGATAGGGCTCTAAGCACTCTCATTCAGGCAACCTTCGGGAGTATAGGTGTAGGATTGATGCTCTGACCCTAAATAATGTCATCTGGACAATGTAAACTTACCATATAGAACATCAGAAGTTCAAAGACACTGCACTATTTTCAGGTTATTTGCAATGAGAGAGTACCTTAACACTTCTTTACCTGAGAGGTGTCTCTGTAAATTTTATGTTCATGGCATTTCAAACCAACCCTTGTCATACTATCTAGAGTTGATGGATGGTTTCTTGATAACGTAGAGAGTAGTGCCAATGTGATTAGACAAATGCAGTAGCCATGTCTTTTCCTAGACAATGTATGTAACACAGTCAGAAGCCCTATGGAATAGCAAGCGCTAAACCTAGAAAGAAAACAGGGTTGTAAGCGCAAAACCTGTCAAATAAGCTCTGGAGTCCACCAGAAATAGAGAAAACTTCAAATTTTGTTATATGAAAGATATTCCTTATGGACATTTCCAAAGGTCTTTAAATACATAAAAAAATAACCATAATGGATTTAAAGAGACCCTAATGGACGATTGATCTAAAACAGAATCAAATATTTTAATCTAAAACAAAATCAAAAATTTTAATCTAAAATATAATCAAATCCTAAATAGAATCAAATCCAAATAGAATTAATCCTAAATATAATCAAATCCAAAATAGAATCAAATTATAAATAAAACAAAATAGTAAATTGTTGATTTCGGACCTGAAACGAACTTAAATGGCTTAAGAATCTATATGTCACTGTAAAGGTATAATACGAGTAATTCAAACATCAGACGCCAAACTTACCCAGATCCTACAGAACCGTTTCGACGCATGAATTTTCCTTTGATACGCACAGGTATCCCTCCTAAATCAGTATGAATGGTCACTTAGAATGGTACAATAGAGTATCACACCCTTTCACCATCCCTCCTTGCTTAAACGAGCCTACAAATGTTGTTGTACCTTCATCTTTATATGATATTCATATGACATTTCACCGCCTCCTTTTCTACCTGGTATGATTGATCGACAAAAAATACATATAATAATTCTTCTTTATGATAACCTCATGGTTTTGGTAAACTTGGATGACGAGGTTTATGCTTTGACATCGCGTATAGCACACAATATTGCATTGCTCGTGGTGGACCAGTTTAGATTTTTTTTATGATTGTTTTTTGTTGTTTCTGGACATAATTTGTTGTTTTTATGACATTATTTCTTATTGTGTGACTTTATTTGGTGTTGTTGTGTTAGTTTTTTTGGTGTTATTGTAATTAAAATACCATTACATAGCATAACATAACATAAAATTGACATTAATTTAACATAGATCTAACATAACATTTACTTAACATATATCTAACATAACATTTACTTAACATAGATCTAACATAACATTATCTTAAATCAAACATGTCATTTAATCACCAACAGATGATTTAACATGTTTCATTATCTTTAGAATATTATCAGTTGATCTTGCAAGTGTCACATCCATCTAGATTGGACCCTTAATTGTGTAACAGTAAAATGTACTCCACATTATTCTTACATTTGTAATTGTATTCATATCAAACTTATTGAACCTCATCTTCCCTTTATTATCAAACGTAGATAAATGATACTCGATCTTAGTCACTCTTCAAGTATCGGTGCAGCATAAAATATTCTCTAGTTTGGATTTAATATTTATCAGAAAGGTATCCTATGTGACCCTAAATTTAATATGAGGCCTTATGTCTTTGAAGTAAATTGAGGTTGTGAATATTTTTGGACATGTGACTCCATGCACAAGAGAGGTTGAATTGTGGAGGTTTAAAAATATTTGGTTTAAAACAAAATCATTTGAAAGATAAGGGATAGGATGATATTTGGGTTGAATTAAAGAAATACGCAGCACAAAACTAAAGTAAAGAAAAATAATGGTAAGTATAAAAGATAATGGAAGAGCAATAAAACTATAGAATTATACAGGTTCGGCCAAGAAGACCTAATCATGTCTCCAAGAATTGTTCTTAAGAGTATCAACTAAACTTGAGTTTTTAAAAGGTTATACCCACAAACCCTCTTATACAAGGAAATAAAGTTTTCAGGTTAAACTCTTACTAAATAGGGAACAAGGTTTAGAGTGGTTAGTCTCCAAACAAAACAAATATTTTGCACAGGCTGATCTCGAACCAAGACGGAGTTTTGAGTTAGATATCCTCCAAACCAAACCGAAGTTTTATACAAGTTGACCACGAGCCGAATAGAGATTTTTACCGGGATGGTCCAGAACCTTTTGAGTTTTTACACCAGGATGAAATTAGAAACCAAGACAGATTTTAACCGGACTGATCTAGAATCGATAGAGCTTTTCAATGAGATAAGCTCAAAAACTGTTATGGAGATTTTCACTAACTGATCTTCATGAACCAAAGGATAGCTTTGTATTCAATTATGAAGCTCACAAACCAAACATATACTTCCTAAGGTAATCCCTCAGTACAAATAAGAGCTTTTAATTGGTTTAGCTTGTTATTTCTATGAAAAATATGATTGGCTTACATTTTGGTAAAACCAGTTTAGCAGCAACATGTTGAACAATATGTCCCAACTTTGTGTTTTCAACATGCCGAGAAGGATGTCCCAACAAGGAGTTAGGACATCGTGTCTGTAGTAAGCTGACAGTATGGATCAACTGATTTTAGCTATTGTATATTTAGGGAATATTCTGTTAGATCATGTGGCGTCCAAGATTGACAAATTAGAATATTCTTTGACTGGTTTTTGAAGATTTAGTTAGTTTCTAAATATGGAGATTTATTAGGAAACTAATTATTGAAGACCTATTTTCTTGGAGGACTTTTTGTAGACTTTGTGCAGCCTCACTGCATCGATTTTGAAGCCCAACCCAGTCCAGAATGAAGTTATGAATAGATTGGCGTATACCTAGTATTAGGTGGAACTTACGGATGTATTTGTGTTAGGGTTTTTGGAATCCTTATTTGTGGGTGTAAGTTCTATGTGAGATGTTCATAAGCTTTTAAGCATTAAACATATTGTGTGTCAATTCTCATAAGCTTTTAAGCATTGAGTCTTGCATGTTTTGGAAGTATAACCTCCGCTTGTTTTTGTTCTCTACTTGTGTTTAGAGTGGCTCCAATTGCTGAGTGTAGTTGAAGAGGGATTTGAGGAGGGCCTCATACCTAGGTGTGTATTATGTAGAATTTAAGCAAAAGGTAGTGATTAAGTGCGTAGGATGTAAACTGGAGGTTTACTGTAAGGTCTGCAAATTGATAATATCTAGTTAATTTCATCCCTGGCTTGGTATCCCCCAGAGTAGGAAGGTTGTCCCGAACTGGGTAAACATATCATGTGTTATTTACTTTCAGCACTGTTATTTTTGTTCATACATCTTGATGTTGTGTGAGAAGTCAGATCCGGTGTCATATTATCTCTTAGGACATCTGGGATTTGATAGCCAGAATTTTAATTGGTATCACAGTAGGCATCCTGCTCTAACTCTGGGTGAGATTCAGGGAAGTTACTTTCTGGTGCAATGGACAAGGATGGTAGAACTGTGGTTAAAATGCCGATTATGGATGGTACCAACTATGACAGTTGGAAACCTCGTATGGAAACCTTTATAAAGTCATTGGGTTACAAGGCTTGGAAAAATATAGTCAAAGGTTGGGATCCAGTGAAGGTGTTGGATGTAGGAGGGAAGGCCACTGATGCGTTGAAGCCTGAAGAAGACTGGGATGATAATGATGAGGCATTATCACAAGGAAACTCTAAAGCATAGAATGCCATATTTAATGGAGTTGATAAAAATATTTTTAAGCTGATAAAGAATTGTAAGCATGCAAAAGTTGTATGGGAGACCCTGAAGAAATTTCATTAAGGAAATCCTAAGGTTAAATTGGCAAAGCTTCAGCTTCTCTCCTCCAAATTTTAGAGCTTAAAGATGAATAAGGATGAAAGTATCCAGGACTTTCACATGATTGTTCTAGATATTGCTAATGACTTGGAAGATCTGAGAGAGAAGATATCAGAGGATAAACTGGTCAGTGATCGTGGGATTTGTACTTACGTATCCAATGATTCGGACTGCAAGTGCACAGTCTTATCGTGTAGTTTTAAAAGATATCGAACCACAGAGACTGATGAATCGATCTACCGTCTTCTATTGTTACTTTACAAATCTAAAGCTAATGAATATTTGATTGGGTTGTAGGGAAAACTAAATACTAAATTAAGTTGGATTTTAATAATCAATGAGCTTAATTACCAGTATGCAACAGTCGTACCTTGGGAACTAGCGACCTGTCGGGCGTCTTTATATTTTCAAAACAGCTTTCAGTAAAACTTATTTAGTTTAAAAAACCTCGTCTCACACTGTCGTTTTGTTGATCTAGGCTATGCAGTTAAGTCCTAACGTACGCTTTCGCCATCCCGCAGGAGTTAAAAACACTTTTTGAAAACTAAATAAAATCTTAATTAACTTTAAAGTGCTTCCGCTGTATTTTAAGTCAATGCCTAATTACTACTGTCCAGTTAAAAGATCTCAAACTTCGGCTTTGTTGACCCTAACCTCTATCTGTTTTTTACTTCCGTAACAAAACAATTTAATGATTGAAAAATAGTAACTTAGGCCAGAAAAGAAAGTTTCATAGTAAAAATAATCCCGACTAAGTTACTCGTTCCCTCAGTTGAGTGACTTTACATACCGGTATAGGATTTCTAGCCTGACATAATATTAAACCAAATCGCAGAATAATTTAAAGGACAAACACAAATAAACATAATTATATCGATTAAAAGGCAATGAGAATTTGTAAACATAAACCTGGTAATAACTCTGAAGACAGAAGCACTCCTGCACAAATTGTAGGCTTTGCTTCGAACAGAGGATATATTTAACCGTACAGAAGAAAATAATACTGGAAAGGAATATAGAAATAACTGGGAAATAAAAATAATGCTGAAAAGAATAATGCTGAAAAGAATATTCGCTCAATAAAATCTCTAAAGTTTCTTGCCAAAAAAAGAAGAACTCTTTCTACTGTAGTCTAAGGCTCTATTTATAAGTCTTGCGTGATCAGTTGCTCTCGAAAATGTAGGAACAGTTTACTTCCATCTTTGAGAAATAATAGGGCCATTAATCTGTCACGTTCCTTGGTACTTTGACTGAGTGGGTGAGAAAATGTAGGTAGTCGCTGGATTAACCCTTGAACGCGTTTCTGTCTGTTGGATGAAAAGAAAGTAGAGTAAGTGGCTTGTGACGTTCGTCACATTCAAGTGACGATAGTCACTTGGTCTTCTTGGCGCGTGACGTTCGGCACGCCTCCTTGACGGTCGTCAAGGCCTTCTTCATTGTGGGCCACGTGCTCACATGTATATTGGGCTTTGGGCTCATTTCTTCTCCTTTGGCCTTTTTGCTAGTTTTGCACCTCTTTTTTCCTCATTTCTTCCAAAGTGTTCAGCTTAATGAATATCTGCAAAAATAGAAAAATACTTGCATAATACTTATAAAATGATTTAATTTAAACTAAAGTATGAGAAATATTTGGTGTATATCAAGCCAGAAATATCACATATTTGTGTGTCATCAAACTCCCCCATACTTAAACTTTGCTTGTCCTCAAGCAAATGCTAAGTATGATGTTTTTCTAAACATGGTTATGACTTGGATCAACTAATATATAGTTGCGTTGTGTTTTTTGTCAGAAAATCGGTGGCTTGATTCATGCTCCATTACTACGTCGACGATGCTAGACAGTCCCATTTTACGTAAACTTGTTACAGGTCCTATCATAGCCTACCTCGAGTATTTGTCTTGTTTTGCCCTTTTCATTCTAGCGCAATCACATTAAGCCCTTTATCTTTACATGCACATAGCAGAACAGTCGGTTAGTGGTTATGATCCTTTTAAACTTTAGTGGTTTCTGGCACAGTAATGTGGTAACCTTTAATTCAATGGTTGGATGCGGGGGATCAGACCGTAATCTTCCCTACCGAGTTCAGTACCAGATGCTCCTGAACCATCCATCAAATGAATTTTCATGTTACTTTGTAAGGTTTACATCCTTTGGATTAGGCGATCGGGTGAGGATCGTCCAATTTAATCGGTGTGTTTCCTTGCAACATTTTGCTGAAATATTATATCATCCACTTATATTCATCGACTTCCTGCGTAGTTTGTGTTTAAGACGGTGCTGACTGCTAATATAAACTACTCAAGGTTACTATAAAGATTAAACTCAGGGTGTTGGAAACAATAGGTACTTGAACTGATCTATCATACTCTGGGGTTGTAGAGTGTCTAGACGGTAGAAATTTTGCTTAATCTTGCCCCAATCCCTGACGATTGGAGATCTTGCAGTCTATGTACTTTGTCGAGTGAGTCTGAAAAAAAAATTTATGGGCTCAAAAAGAAAGGGGAGTCTAAAAGAACACAAATTGCTAGGAAATGGAAATACTTCGTCCCCCATACTTGAATCATACATTGTCCTCAATGTATTGATAGAAGAGGGAAAGGGGAAATGGAAACTGGATAATCATTCTTCCTCCTCTTGTCTTTGGTATCGGCCACGTGTCCTCGCTCTTCGACGTGCTTGCCCACCATGTCTGGAAGATTCGCCTCCATCTCTCTGGGATATGATATTATACAAGTCCTCAACACGAAGTGTTAAGGCTCGCATATCTTCCGTTATTCCTATGGTGAATTCCAACATACTTTGATCATGCCTGCGAGCATAGTCGTTTTTGTCTCTCTGCATTTGTTGCATGAGAGTCATCATCTCGATTTGGCGCGTCTCGAGGCTCTGGTGGCGTTGAGTGGACAACTGGTTTTACTGCATTATTGCGGCATAGATTGCGTCGATGGTGGCGGGATTGTTGGCTTGCTGTGGTTGGGGCTCTTGCTGCTCTAATTCTTCTTCGATTTCGTCAGCGGCAGCGTTGTTGGCCTCATCTTGATTTCCTTGCACATTTTCTCCAGGTTCTGGGGCGTTTAGGTTGTAAAGCCAGTTATCCAGATTACCCAAGTAAGTACGATTGTGATTTGGCATGATCACGCTACGAACTCTTGCATTCTTAACCATTAGATAGTACCCTCCAGCTTCTCGTACTTTGATCAGGCGTCCAACTCTACAGTTATCAATATCCATATAAACTGCTGGCAGCGGAGGTAGGCGTTGAATCCTTTCCCCCCAGTTCAGGTGAACTGCGATGGTGGTGACGATGCCTCCGATGCAAAAAGGTGTGGTCTCGTCTCTTGTAATGAGGTTTTGAATGTGGGCCATCATTAAAGTAACAGGATTAAGACGGAGGTTTTGTGAAAAGGTACAGTGAAGAGCATACAATTATTTAGTGTTTACCTTGTTGTTGTTTGCCCTTCCAAATATTGTGTTTGCCATAACACGGTGTAAGAAGCGGATGTTCAGGTTATGGATGTGAGAGGCGTACCGTGCTTCGGGTGTGACATTTGGTTCGCCGGTTATTCTCTCCCATAGTGCATATGCACTTCCATTCTAATCCAATTCAGAGGGAATGCGATATTGCACATTATTCCCACGGGGAAAATGAAATATGCCGCTCAAAATTTCATGGTTGAGTGTGTACTCTCGGTTGAACATCCGAAATTGAGCGGCTCCCGTTAGGTGTGCGTCTGCATCTTCTCGAGTGTGATATGCGTAGGAACTCAAGAATTCCAACGTGAGAGCTTCGTAAGTTGGTGTGTTCGTCGTGCTAATAAAGCTTAGGCCAGCTTTATTCAGCAAGCCTTCCATATGAGGTTGCAAGCCTAATTCTTGCAAGCTATTGTTGTCGACGAACCGCGTGGATGTTAGCCCTCGATGATGGAATTTTATGTACCTCTATTTTTGAAGTTCACCTGCTTCTCCTTGTCGGAGCACGAGATGTCGCATGTCGGGTTCAGGTTGGTTGGCCATGATTTTTGAACTTGATAGGAAAAAAAATGTATTTGTGGTAAAGAGATGGAAAGTGGGTGGTAGTGATGAAACTAAGGATGGAAGAGAGGTTTATATAGATGGTTTTGTTGAGTAAGAAATTTAATGGGGTTTATGGGAGAATTTTGAAATTGAGAGGTTATGGAAGTTATGGGTGAATGGAGTAAATGGGGTGATGGGGTTTTAAAAAAAAATTGCGTGCATCAATGTTGTTCAACGGTCACGGGAAGTGAAAAGCGTAGGGGACAAGCCTGCCGCTCGTCACGCACTCTCTGACGCTCGTCAGAGTCAAAGAGACAATCCTTGACGTTCGTCACATGCATCCTGACGTTCGTCAGGTGAAGTGATGCGTGCATGTCTCTTTGACCTCTTTGACCGCGTGCTCCACTAAATTAATTAATTCATTAATCTTGAGAAGTATATTGCAAGGGGTATAGTAGCACATTGTATAATTGGAAGAATGATATGGTAAATTAGAAACAAATGAAAATAATAATAGAAATTGCATAGTATAAAAATGAATACATAGTGTGTATGAAAATAAATAAATACTTTAAAATAAAAATAAATAAAATGGATATGAAATGAATAGATGAATAAATAATCAAAATTTTAGAACCGAAAGGTAACAAATTATTCGAAAATAATAAAACCATAATGAGTTTTGAGAATAATAATGAAAAACCCCCTAGACTAAGAACAAATAGCGTCACTGGGGCGGCACAGAAACAAAAACTATCAAGCATGAGGGCCTCCTGGAGGTGGTGCAGAAGTGTGTAGATGTTGATAAATGTGATCAAACTGCTCCGTGACGACGTCCATGAAATGAAAGAAGTCACGCCGAAGTGTGCTGACATTATCTTTAACAGTGGCGAGCTCGCCTCGGAGTGTGGTAACATCTGTCTGCAGTGTCTTGATCGCATGTGCATGATCCGGCATAGGGATGTCATCAGCTGTGGTAAAAAGGGGTAGTGTAGGGTAATCCAAGGGTGTATAATCATGGTAACCTGTGGGTGTGGATGGGTTGCTCTCCTCCCTCTCAGGGTCGTGTTCGTCTGTCTTCTCTAGGTGATATAGCCAATTTGTCTTGGTATAGACACTGGTATTCTTGGGGCTAGGCAATTTGAAGTAATAGACAGGGTTATTTTGGACAAGCAGTTGAAAGTGAGGTGAGATGAGGTTACCAATCAAAGATATGTTAAAGCAAAAAGGGATGTCCATGGTATAATATTTGGCGTACGGTGTAAGGCGCGACAGAGATGACCGTAGGGATAGGGCCTCGGCTATCATAGTGACTAGCCCGCCGACACAGATGGGGCCATGGGTACACTGAGCTATAACTGACATGTTGGCGATCATAAATGATGCACCAATGACTGGTCTGGACTGAAAAGCACAGTAAATTATGAACAACTCATCCCTAGAAACTGAGAGTCGATTAATAGGTTTTCCAAAAAAGGTGAAAGCTAAAATGTGATAGAAATACCTAATCGCAGGGTTATGAATCTTGGTGGCATCAAGGTGGTCTGGGTACTCAGGATATTAGCCCGCTATGTCCCTCCAAAAGTGATTAAGTTCAAAGTTGAGGTAGTCATCCGCCTGGGTTTCCATGTGGGCGTCTAGAGAACTAGGGAATCCTAGCAGCTCAGCTAGACTGCGAACTGTAAATTGGTGGGTGAAACCGAACAATCTAAAGGACATCTGAACCCTACTACGCCCTAAGCCTTGTGTGGGTTTATAGATGAGGGAGCTCAAGAACTCCAAGGTGAGGCGTTGGTGTGTAGGGTGTTTATGGGCTAGGAACCCCTCCCATCCTATCTGGTTAAACATGAAGTAAACACTTTCCCTGATTCCTAAAGCTGTCAAGGTGGGATCATGCACATACGTGGTCATACTCATCTGGCGCTGAGCCAGAATCTCATATCGCCTCTGCTGGGCCTCCGATGCAAAAATGATAGTATCCATGAATTTTAGCTTGTAGGTTCCTGTGAGTCGGTACTAAAATTTGTAAAACAAAAATAAGTAAAATATGTTGTGGGAGAAAGAAAGAAAAGGAAAAAAATCGGAAAGTAAAAATCAAAATGCAGAAATAAAAATAAAAGATAAAGAGATTTGAAAGATAATAAATAATAATAAAAAAACTTGTGGGTTTCCTCCCACACAGCGCTTGTTTAATGTCTTTAGCTTGACAATGTTGTTAGACGTGAATTAGTTTCCAAATTTGTGCGGTAGCTCTAATAGCGTTAAGCTCGCGGTGTAATCCTTATTTTCAACGATGTAATAATGTTTTAGGCGTTGGCCATTTACTAAGAATGGATTCATGGATTTTCCTTTAATCTCTATGGCACCACTGGGGGAAACTTTGGTTACTTCGAATGGTCCAGACCATCTTGAACAGAGTTTCCCAGGGAAAAGTTTTAGACGAGAGTTGAATAGGAGAACTACATCTCCTTCATTGAATTCTTTCCTTGAGATTCATTTGTCATGCCATTTTTTCGTCCTTTCTTTGTAGATCCTCGCATTTTCATATGCATCTAATCTTAGTTCTTCTAATTCATTTATGTCGAGGATCCTTTTCTCTCCTGCCGCAGTGTAGCTTAGGTTTAAAGTTTTAATTGCCCAGTAAGCTTTGTGTTCAATTTCCACTGGCAGGTGGCATGATTTTCCATATATGAGTTTAAAGGGTGTTGTACCTATTGGCGTCTTGAATGTCGTCCTGTAGGCCCATAATGCGTCAAGTAACTTAGCCGACCAATCCTTTCTTGACGTGGCAACTGTTTTTTCCAATATTTGTTTTATTTCTCGATTTGAGACTTCCACCTGTCCGCTTGTTTGGGGGTGGTATGGTGTTGCGACGCGGTGCTTCACCCCATATTTGGTTAGGAGTTTATCAAAGATTCTTGATATGAAGTGGGAGCCACCGTCGCTTATAACTTGTTTGGGTACACCAAACCTTGGGAATATAATGGTTTTGAAGAGTTTAATCACGACTCTAGTATCGTTTGTTGGAGAAGCTATTGCTTCAATCCATTTCGAAACGTAATCTACAGCCACGAGTATATATTTGTTGCCGAATGAGGATGGAAATGGTCCCATGAAGTCTATTCCCCATACATCGAAGACTTCAACTTGTAGAATTCCAGTCTGAGGCATCTCATCATGTCTGGATATATTTCTGGTGCGTTGGCATCGGTCGCAGTTTAGGATGGCTATGTGCACATCTTTCCACAAATTTGGCCAGTAGAAGCCAGACTGCAAAATTTTGGCACGTGTCTTTGATGTGTTTGCATGGCCTCCGTAAGGGGCATCATGACAATGAGAAATAATGCTTTCTATTTCGTTTTCTGGGACGCATCTTCGGAAAATACCGTTGGCACTTCTCTTGAATAGTAAAGGTTCACCCCAAAAGTAATGTTTCAAATCGTGAAAGAATTTCTTCTTCTGTTGATAAGTCATATCAGAGGGTAGGATTTTGGCAGCCAAGTAATTTTCTATGTCCGCATACCATGGTATGGTTTGGTTAGTTCAGACAGAGACCACGGCTTCTTTTATATCATTATTTATTTCGTCTTGGCTTTCTTGTGAATCACCGTTAGCAGCTTGTGTGTCAAGTCCTAAAAGCAGTTGATTTGGATTCGATTCAGGTGGTTCTTTGCTGGCATCTCCTAAGTCCATCTGAGCTAACAGACGTTCATATGGGAAGTCATCATTAATAGGTACTTCTTCTGGTGTCAGTTGTTCCATTCGAGATAAATGGTCGGCTATTACGTTCTCGGTACCTTTTTTGTCTTTAATTTCTAAATCAAACTCTTGTAGAAGTAGAATCCATCTCAAAAGTCTTGGCTTTGAGTCTTGCTTGGTTAAGAGATATCTAATAGCTACGTGGTCTGTATAGATGATTATTTTTGCGCCTACTAGGTAGGAGCGAAATTTGTCTAGTGCAAAAACTACGGCTAAAAGTTCTTTTTCCGTTGTTGCGTAATTCATCTGTGCAGGGTCCAAGGTTCTACTAGCATAGTATATCGCATGAAGCTTATTATCTCTTTGTTGTCCCAGGACTGCACCTACGGTGTAATCACTTGCGTCGCACATGATTTCAAATGGAAGTCTCCAATCAGGTGGTTACATGATTGGTGCGGATACAAGAGCTGTTTTTAGTTGGTTAAATGCTTTTAGGCATTTGTCATCAAAATCAAATTCAACGTCTTTCATAAGGAGGGTGGTTAGACGTTTTGATATTTGCGAGAAATCTTTTATGAATCGTCGGTAGAAACCGGCGTGTCCTAAGAAACTGCATATTTCTCTTACTGTTTTAGGGGGTTGCAAGTTTTCTATGACTTTGATCTTAGCTTTATCGACTTCAATCCCCTTTTCAGACACAACGTGTCCTAGTACGATTCCTTGTTTGACCATAAAGTGGCACTTTTCCCAATTCAGAACGAGGTTAACTTTTACGCATCTCTCCAAAACTTTCTCCAAATTTATAAGACAATCTTCGAAACTCTCTCCACATACAGAGAAGTCGTCCATAAAGACCTCCATGATGTTGTCTATGAAATAAGCAAATATTACCATCATGCACCTCTGAAACGTGGCGGGAGCATTGCATAATCCAAACGGCATTCGTCGGTAGGCGAAAGTTCCATAAGGACATGTGAATGTTATTTTCTCTTGGTCATCGGGGTGAATAGGGATTTGAAAGAATCCTGAGTAACCGTCTAGATAACAGTAATGTGAGTGCTTAGCTAATCGTTCAAGCATTTGATCAATGAATGGTAGAGTGAAATGGTCCTTGCGAGTGGCCTTATTTAGCTTCCTATAGTCAATACACATTCTAGCTCCGCTTATAGTTCGTTCCGCTACAGCTTCGCATGCTTTGTTTGTTGTTACTGTTATACCACCTTTCTTTGGTACACAGTGGACTGGGCTTACCCATTGACTATCAGAGATTGGGTATATGATTCCTGCATTCAGAAGTTTTTTTACTTCATATTTAACTACGGTGCTCCATATTGGGTTAATTCTTCGTTGATGTTCTCTAGAAGATTTGCAATCATTTTCCAGCATAATACGATGCATGCAAATGGAAGGACTTATTCCTTTGAGATCTGTAATGTTGTATCCTAAGGCGGATGGATATTTTCTTAAGACTTGTAATAATTTGTCTGTTTCATGTTGTCCTAAGTCCGCGTTGACAATTACAGGTCATTTTAACTCGGTGTCAAGGAATTCATATCTGAGGGTCTTAGGTAATGGCTTAAGATCCAATGCTGGTTTTCTTGGACAAGGCATGTGATCTGGTGTCAGAGCTAAGCATTCCCTCAGATTGTCGTCTCGGTATTCAGGACACCATTCGTTATCTTCGAATATAAGAGGTGTGGGAATCTTCATGGTTTCAGAACAAGGTATTGGTTCCCATTCAATTTCTCTTATGCATTCGTCCACGATGTCCACCAGATAACATGTGTCATCTATGGCAGGCACTTGTAAGAATTGTGTCAGAATAAATTTGACTTTCTTTTCACCTACTTCAAAGGTTAGTTTGCCCTTTTTTACATCAATGATAGCTCCAGCGGTAGCTAGGAATGGTCTTCCTAAGATGATAGGTGTGCTTCTGTCTTCTCTAATGTCCATGATTATGAAATCTGTATGGATGTAGAATTGGCCTATCCGTACAGGAACGTTTTCTAAGATTCCTACTGGGTATTTGACGGAGCGATCCGCTAATTGAACGGACATGTTTGTTGGTCTTAGTTCACCCATTTCCAGTTTGTTGCATATGGATAAAGGCATAACGCTAATACTGGCTCCTAAATCACATAGGGCTTTGTCTATGACAAACTTACCTATATGGCATGGTATAGAGAAACTTCCGGGGTCTTTCAGCTTAGGAGGCATCTTGTTTTGGATAATTGCGCTACATTCTGCTGTAAGCGTAACTGTTTCGTCATCTTCTAGATTTTTCTTGTTAGATAAGATTTCCTTGAGGAATTTGGCATAGGAGGGCATTTGAGTTATAGCTTCTGTGAAAGGAATTGTTATATTAAGTTGTTTCAGAAGTTCTACGAATTTTTTAAATTTCCCTACATTCTTAGGTTTGGCTAATCTACCAGGAAATGGGATCTGGGGTTTATAAGGCAGTGGAGGCACATAAGGTTTTTCTTTTTCTTTGGCCTCTCCTCCTTTATCTTCTTCGTCTACCTCTGGTTTCTCTGGTTGATTCTCCTGCTCAGTTGATGTTTCAGCCCTTTGATACATACTTTGATTTGACAGTCTGGGGTCGGGCGGTCCATCTAATTCTGTTCCACTTCTTAATATGATGGCATGAGCATGCCCCTTCGAGTTAGGTTGTGGTTGACCGGGAAATGTATCAGCCGGTGCAGCTGTAGGTGCTTGTTGTTGAGCCACTTGAGAGATTTGGGTTTCTAACATTTTATTGTGAGTGGCCAAAGCATCTATTTTGTTTGCTAATTGTTTTATCTGCTCATTAGTGTGTATGTTTTGATTTTGGACGTCTTTGTTTGTTTGCACTTGGGTAGCTATGAAGTTCTCCATCATCATTTCAAAGTTTGATTTTCTAGGTGCACTAGGAGCATTTGCAGGAGCTTTCTGATATCCAGGTGGTACGGCAGGTGCTTGGTTCGGAGCATACAATGCATTGGGGTTTTTATATGAGAGATTTGGGTGATTTTTCCATCTAGGGTTGTACGTGTTTGAGTAAGGGTTTCCTTGGGCATAATTCACTTGGTGTGTTGGAGTTCCTGCCAAGATCTTACATTCAGTAACTAGATGTCCAGGTACTCCGCATATTTTGCAATTAGGAGTTATAGCAGCCACGATGGCTGGAGGTATTGTGGTTAAATTATCTATCTTTAGGGTGAGGGCATCTACCTTAGCATGGACACTGTCTAGGTCACTTATCTCATACATTCCTCCTTTTGTTTGTGCTTTTTCTGGAGTACCTTTGTCTGCGCGTCCTCTTTCACTTCCCCACTGATAGTGATTTTGGGCCATACTTTCTATTAGAGCATAGGCAGCGATGTGGGATTTGTCCATAAGTGCACCACCTGCGGCAGTGTCTATTGTTAATCTTGTATTGTAGAGGAGACCATTATAGAAGGTGTGGATAATCAACCATTCTTCCAAGCCATGATGTGGGCATAGTCTCATCAGATCTTTGTATCTTTCCCAAGCATCAAAAAGGGATTCGTTCTCCTTTTGTCTAAAATCGCTTATCTGAGATCTTAGCATAGCCGTTTTTCTTGGTGGAAAATATCTTGCAAGAAAGACTTTCTTCAGCTCGTCCCATGTAGTGACTGAGATTGTGGGTAGAGATTGGAGCGAAGCTCTTGCTCTGTCTCTTAGAGAAAAAGGGAAGAGACGAAGTCTTATTGCCTCTTGACTGACCCCATTGTTCTTGATTGTATCTGTGTACTGTAGAAATATTGATAGATGAAGATTAGGGTCTTCCATTGACCCACCAGAGAACTGGTTCTGTTGCACAACAGATAACAAAGAGGGTTTCAGTTAAAAGTTGTTAGCCTCGATTGAAGGGGCAGCAATGCTATTGTGTGGTTTATCTTGTGAGGGAATGGCATAGGATTTGAGTGGGCGCGGAGCAGGATTGGCAGCCATTTCTTCGGTTGGACGAGAAATGGACGGTTCGAGTGATTGACGAGGTTGAGTGTTATGCAAGAGATAATACTCTTGAATGCGGCGTCTAAGTCTGAGATAACGCTCGATATCATTGATTTGTATGTATAACGGCTCGCCTTGCGAACGAGTGTTTGGAATACAAATAAGAAAAGAAAAGAAAATAAATAGAGAAGAAAGAGAGAAGTTTTTTCTCTAGTCTCTACTGCGTAACAAAAGAGTAGCGATATCGACTTAAATCAGTCCCCGGCAACGGCGCCAAAAACTTGATCATGAGATTTGTACTTATGTATCCAATGATTTGGACTGCAAGTGCACAGTCTTATCGTGTAGTTTTAAAAGATATCGAACCACAGAGACTGATGAATCGATCTACCGTCTTCTATTGTTACTTCGCAAATCTAAAGCTAATGAATATTTTATTGGGTTGTAGGGAAAACTAAATACTAAATTAAGTTGGATTTTAATAATCAATGAGCTTAATTACCAGTATGCAACAGTCGTACCTCAGGAACTAGCGACCTGTCGGGCGTCTTTATATTTTCAAAACAGCTTTCAGTAAAACTTATTTAGTTTAAAAACCCTCGTCTCACACTGTCGTTTTGTTGATCTAGGCTATGCAGTTAAGTCCTAACGTACGCTTCCGCCATCCCGCTGGAGTTAAAAACACTTTTTGAAAACTAAATAAAATCTTAATTAACTTTATAGTGCTTCCGCTGTATTTTAAGCCAATGCCTAATTACTACTGTCCAATTAAAAGATCTCAAACTTCCGCTTTGTTGACCCTAACCTCTATCTGTTTTTTACTTCCGTAACAAAACAATTTAATGATTGAAAAATAGTAACTTAGGCCAGAAAAGAAAGTTTCGTAGTAAAAATAATCCCGACTAAGTTACTCGTTCCCTCAGTTGAGTGACTTTACATACCGGTATAAGATTTCTAGCCTGACATAATATTAAACCAAATTGCAGAATATTTAAAGGACAAACACAAATAAACATAATTATATCGATTAAAAGGCAATGAGAATTTGTAAACATAAACCTGGTAATAACTCTGAAGACAGAAGCACTCCTACACAAATTGTAGGCTTTGCTTCGACCGGAGGATATATTTAACCGTACAGAAGAAAATAATACTGGAAAGGAATATAGAAATAACTGGGAAATAAAAATAATGCTGAAAAGAATAATGCTGAAAAGAATATTCGCTCAATAAAATCTCTAAAGTTTCTTGCCAAAAAAAGAAGAACTCTTTCTACTGTAGTCTAAGGCTCTATTTATAAGTCTTGCGTGATCAGTTGCTCTCGAAAATGTAGGAACAGTTTACTTCCATCTTTGAGAAATAATAGGGCCATTAATCTGTCACGTTCCTTGGTACTTTGACTGAGTGGGTGAGAAAATGTAGGTAGTCGCTGGATTAACCCTTGAACGCGTTTCTGTCCGTTGGATGAAAAGAAAGTGGAGTAAGTGGCTTGTGACGTTCGTCACATTCAAGTGACGATAGTCACTTGGTCTTCTTGGCGCGTGACGTTCGGCACGCCTCCTTGATGGTTGTCAAGGCCTTCTTCATTGTGGGCCACGTGCTCACATGTATATTGGGCTTTGGGCTCATTTCTTCTCCTTTGGCCTTTTTGCTAGTTTTGCACATCTTTTTTCCTCATTTCTTCCAAAGTGTTCAGCTTAATGAATATCTGCAAAAATAGAAAAATACCTGCATAATACTTATAACATGATTTAATTTAAACTAAAGTATGAGAAATATTTGGTGTATATCAAGCCAGAAATATCACATATTTGTGTGTCATCATTCAGAAAGATGCGTAGATCTCTTCCTAAGAGATTTGACATGAAGGTGATTACTATTGAAGAATCCCAAGATTTAAGCACGATGACAGTAGATGAACTTGTAAGTTCACTCAAGACTTTTGAGTCTACTTTCAATGAAAAATCTGGAGAGAAAAAAGAAGAGCTTAGCCTTTGCATCTAGTGCTGAAGATTCATAGGATAAAGGAAACATGAACTAAAAAGGAACATATGAGGAACTCGTGCTTCTGGGAAGACAGTTTAGTAGTGTGTTGAGGAAGTCTAGGTTGGTTGCTAAGAACATGTCTTACAACATCAACAAAAACTAGGACCTGGGAAGGAAGTCAAGATTTAAAGAAAAGCCAAACCAAGGGAAAGGTGTACAGTGCCATGAATGTGAGGGATATGGACACATAAGAACTGAATGTGCCATCTATCTCAAAAAGCAAGGAAAGAATTTATCTGTGTCATGGTATGATGGAGAATCTGAAAGTGATCATGAGGAAGATTCAGCCAAGCAGGTGACTGCCTTGACTGGAATTTATGGATATGATAAAGAATCATATGAATCAGATACATAATCATATGTTGGAGAACTCATTGTTAGTAAACTGGCTGCTGGGTACTCAGAGTTGTGCCTCAAGAATGAAAGACTGTGTCAGAAAGTATTGATACAAAAGTTTGTCATTACTCAACTGGAGGCTGATAAAGAAGAGCATATATCTATCATTGCTAAACTTAAAGAGGAGAATGTTGTGAATATGGAGAATCTTGGTTTTAATAACCAAATTATGAAGAAAAACAAGCAAGTAGTGGAGTTTTCTCCTCAAAAGATGAAGTATGGTCTGAAGATGTCAAGGCACATGATATAACATAAGTTAAGACATCAGAGAAGATAACATAGTCCCGTGTATCAGCCATGGAGGTGTCACTACTGTGGAGGGTTTGGACATTTAAAGTCCTCGTGCTATAAACTATATGGATATCCCATCCATAGACTTCCTTACAGAAGAAAATATGATAACTATAAGGTGAAGTCAAGAGGAGCCTTTCACCATGACTCATATGGACTCATAGCTTACACTTCTCTCAAAGCCTCAATTAGAGAAGATTTGTATTTTTGATAGTGGCTGCTCCAGACACAAAACTGGAGTTAAGAGATTCCTAGTGGACATTAAACCACGTGCCACTAGCTATGTCACTTTTGGAGATGGGTCAAAGAGTGAAATCAAAGGTGTGGGAAAGGTGGATTATGCTGGACAACCATGTCTAGATAATGTGTTGTTCGTGAAAGGCTAGCAGCAAATATGATAAGTATCAGTCAACTTTGTGATCAAGGTCCCAAAGTTAACTTTACTCAATCTGAATGCCTAATTACAAATAATAAGAATGAAGTGGTCATGTCAGAAACCAGGTCAAAGGACAACTTCTACCTATGGAATTCTCCAGAATGTCCCTCAACATGCCTATTGTCAAAAGATGATGAACTAAACATATGGCATCAAAAGCTCGGACATGTACATTTAAAGGGCATGAAGAAGATCTTGTAAAAGGAAGCTATTATAGATAATACCAAACTAAAGATTGATGAAGGGAGAATTTATGGAGAATGTCAAATTGGAAAGCAGATAAGGATGTCCCATAAGAAAATTCAATATCTTGCTACTTCAAGAGTTCTAGAACTTCTTCGTATGGACTTGATGGGACATGTGCAGGTGGAAAGTCTTGGAGGAAAAATATATGCATGTGTTGTTGTTGATGACTACTCAAGATTCACTTGAGTTAAGTTCATCAAAGAGAAATCAGGGGTGTTTGAAGTGTTCAAAAAATCATGCCGCAAGCTTCAATGAGAAAAGAACAGTGGTGTTGTCATAATCAGAAGTGATCACGAGAAGGAGTTTGAGAATAACAAGTTTGAAGAATTTTGTACTTCTGAAGGGATTAGTCATGAGTTTTACTCACCCATCACCCCTTAACAAAACAGTGTGGTTGAGTGAAAGAACAAGACTATTCAAGAGTGTGCCAGAGTTATGCTTCATGCCAAGAAGTTGCCCCCTCACTTTTGGGCTGAAGCCATGAACATTGCTTGCTATATTCACAATAGGGTAACAATTAGAACTTGAAATTTTGTTACTCTGTATTAATTGTGGAGAGGAAGAAAGCCAACTATTAAGTACTTCCATGTCTTTGGAAGTGAATGTTATATTATGGCTGACTGTGAGCCAAGAAGGAAGTTGGATGCCAAGAGAGATGAAGGAATTTTTTTGGGATACTCTACTAACAGAAAAGTATATAGAGTATTCAACTCCAGAACCAAGGTAATGAAGAAATCTTCAAATGTTATTGTTGATGACTCAACTGAAGAAGATGATGTCCTAGAAGAATTTGAGACAACTATTCTTACAGGAGGTGTGATTGCTGAAGAAAATGTCACAACATCTTCCACAAACGTTGCAAGTCTAAGTGTTGATTCTGAAATTGAAGAACCTCGGGTAAATGATAAATGACCCTCTCTCAGAATTCAAAAGGATCATCCTAAGGAGCTGATAATAGGAAATCCCAGACAAGGAGTAGTTACCAGATCAAGGGAAGTTATATCAAATGCTTCTTTTGTGTCAAAGGTTAAGCCTAAAAATATGATGGAAGCTTTGACTGATGAATTTTGGATCAATGCTATGCAAGATGAGCTTGGTCAGTTCAAAAGAAATGAAGTTTGGGACTTGGTACCAAGACGTGAAGGGATGAATATCATTGGTACAAAATGGGTGTACAAGAATAAGACAGATGAATAAGGAGGTGTCATCAGAAATAAAGCCAGACTGGTTGCTTAAGTGTACACTCAAATTGATGAAACGTTTGCTCTTGTGACACGGTTGGAGTCTATCAGATTTCTGCTTGGTGTAGCTTGTCATATAAGGTTTAAGGTATATCACATGGATGTAAAGAGAGCTTTTCTAAATGGGTACTTGAATGAAGAGGTTTATATTGAACAACCGAAGGGATTTATTGATCCTTCCTTTCCAGATCATGTGTTCAGACTGAAGAAGGCCTTGTACAGACTGAAACAAGCTCCAAGAGCTTGGTATGAAAGTTTGTTTAAATTTCCAGTCAGTCATGGATAGGGTGGAATTGGAAAGACACTCTTTGTCAAAGATGAAGCTGGAAAGTTGTTGATACCTCAGATTTATGTGGATGACATAGTTTTTGGGGGAATATCGTATGACATGGTCCAACATTTTTTCATACAAATGCAATCTGAATTTGATATGAGTTTGGTGGGTGACTTGACTTACTTCTTTGGATTTCAAGTCAAGCAGATGGTAGACTCTATTTTTCTCTGTCAAAGAAAATATGCAAGAAATGTTATGAAGAAGTTTGGGTTGGAAGATGCAAGCCATAAGAGGACTCCTTCTCCTACACACCTGAAGTTAACCAAAGATGAAAAAGGAGTCAGTGTTATCAAAGTTTGTATATAAGCATGATTTGCAGTCTTCTATATCTTACTGCTAGTAGACCAAACATCATGTTTGTTGTTGGAGTATGCATAATATATCAAGCAGAACCTAAGGTAAGTCACATAAACCATGTTAAAAGGATTATGAAGTATGTGAATGGAACATGTGACTATGGTATGTTGTACTCCCATGATACAAACCCCTCATTAGTGGGATTTTACGATGCTGATTGGGCGGGTATTGATGATAGAAAGAGTACATCTATAGGATGTTTCTTTATGGGAAACAACTTGATATCTTGGTTCAGTAAGAAACAAAATTGTGTTTCTCTATCTACTACTGAAGTTGAATACATAGCAGCAAGAAGCAGCTACTCTCAACTGGTAGGGATGAAGCAAATATTGTCTGAATACAATGTCACACAAGATGCTATGACATTATTTTGCAACAATTTGAATGCTATAAACATTTCCAAAAATCATATTTAGCATAGTAGGACCAAGCACATTAACATCAGACATCACTTCATCAGATAACTTGGGGAGGACAAAATCATTAAGCTTGAGCATGTCAATACTAAGAATCAGCTTGTTGATATCTTTACAAGAGCTCTTGATGCTGCTCAGTTTGAGAACCTAAGGAGGAGACTTGGGATCTGTATCTTTGAAGAGCTATAGCAATTAATGTTGTTTTTGCATCTTGTGTTAAGGATGTAAAGTATGGTGTTGTACCTAATGAATGTTATACCAGTGCTTTCGAGAAAAGAGAGTATGCTACTACATGATAGCTAGTCATGGGATTTTGCTTGGATCTATCTTATGATCCTGTTTATTTTGGTTTATGATTATGTAAGGGCTAAATGCCCATGATATTTTTGAATTTTTTCACCCTACCACTATAACTTTAAGTGCTTAAATTTTTGCTAATATTGTCTACTTGCCTTTGTGACATTATGGCTACAATGGGGGAGTAGTATGATATTGAGGGTGCTGGAGCTGGAACTTGTTGAGGGGGAGAATTATATGATTCTCTATTTGTGATAGTAGGTATTGACTTCAGGGGGATTTCCTGGTGGTTTTGAAGAGATGTCAGACATGATATTTTGACATCATGGTGTGAGAACTTAGGTGTTCTCTAGTTTTGTTGCAGTTGTGTTAGTAAATCAACAACTACTAACTATGTGTGTGCTGCTATTTTTTGTGTTGTTAACCTTGCATATGTTTTTTTCGATGTTGTACCTTTGATGTGTATGTTTGATTTATTTTCAAACATATTTTTGTGCAAGGGTTGTTTAAGTGTTTTAGCCAAAATGTGCCAAAGGGGGGATTGTTATTTCTCTGAAATTATGATTGGCTTATATTTTGGTAAAACCATTTTAGAAGCAACATGTTGAACAAAAGGTTCCAACTTTCTGTTTTCAACATGTCGAGAAGGATGTCCCAACAAGGAGTTAGAACATTGCGTCTGCAGCAAGCTAACGGTGTGGATCAACTGATTTTTAGCTATTGTATATTCAGAGAATATTCAGTTAGCTTATATGGTATCTAAGATTGACAAATCAAAATATTATTTGATTGGTTTTAGAAGATTTGGTTAGTTTCTAAATATGGAGATTTATTAGGAAACTAATTATTGAAGACCTATTTTCTTGGAGGATTTTTTGCATACTTTGTGCAGCCTCACTGCTGCAGTTTTAAAGCCCAACTCAGTCTAGAATGAAGTTATAAATAGACTGGTGTATACCTAGTATTAGGTGGAACTTACGAATGTATTTGTGTTATAGTTTTTAGAATCCTTATTTGTGGGTGTAAGTTCTCTGTGATATGTTCATGAGCTTTTAAGCATTGAACATATTGTATGTCAATTCTCATAAGCTTTTAAGCATTGAGTCTTATGTGTTTTGGAAGTATAGCTTCCGCTCGTTTTTGTTGTTTACTTGTGTTTAGAGTTTCTCCAATTGATGAGTGTAATTGAAGAGGTATTTGAGGAGGGTGTCATACCTAGGTGTGTCTTAGGTAGAAGTTAAGCAAAGGATAGTGATTAAGTGCGTAGATTGTAAACTAGAGGTTTGTTGTAAGGTCTGCAAATTGATACTATCTAGTTAATTTCGTCCCCATCTTGGTAGCCCCCATAGTAGGAAGGTTTTTCCGAACAAGGTAAACATATTATGTGTTATTTACTTTCAGCAGTGTTATTTTTGTTTATATATTTTGCTGTTGTGTGTGAAGTCGGATCCGGTGTCTCGACATCTCTTAGGACATCCGGGATCTGATAGCCAGAACTTCGTAGCTCATAACCAATATATTAACTTCCTATGGAAGGATTATTTACACAAGACAAAATACACTCTTGGTAAATTTACATATTTTCCCTAACCCACAACAAACATCATCACTTAGACTCGAAAACACTCTCGAAGCACTATGGATAAAATATGTGAGAAAATATGAGAGATTTATATAGATGGTGATATTACCGGTTGATCAGAACCTGTAAGTTAGCCGGAGGATGATCTTTGACAGGCTAGAAAGTTGAGGAGAAAGGGGGGTTGTACATGCAAGGTACTCTGATGATCAAGTAAGTGTGGAAGCAAAGATATACAAGCAAAGTATTAGGTTTTTAGAGATGAATCTTGGATACCGCGCCCTCACATGTGTGAGGGTTTATATAATGTTCCCTTGGCGCGTAGCCATTGTTTCCTATTTTTGGGCCTAGATGTGTGTGTCCATAAAAATAGGTAACTGCCAGGACTGGGTCAAAACGGGAAGGTATGCTCGTAAGTAGCCATTTGTTCCGAGGAGGATGATTACGGGAAGATGGTCGTTTTAGTCGTTTCCTGGGTGTCTTCCCGACTCGTGTCGGGCTGACGGGAGACATTCGATGATCTGGTCAAGCTTGTATGTCAGGCATAACTGGTCGGATGAAGTATATACAGAGCATGAAGTATAAGTGCGAAAAAGTAAAATTCTATGTTATTACAAGGCTTCGGGAATGGGGGGGGGTACAAGTAATAAAAATACAGGAAAAAAAAGTAAAAACTTAGTTATCTATTACAAACCATGAGCAGTTACATAACTATAAACAACGCGAAAAGAGTAAACTACGCGAAAATGTAAAGTAAAGAAAAGAGAAAGGAAATTGTTTTGGTGATTTTTTTATAAAAAAGAGGTTTGGATAATTAATCTAATAACCTAATTAATTTTAATTAATTAAAAAAATTGATTAGTTAAAACCTAAAAAACCCTAAATTGATTTTAATTTAAAAAAGGGTTTAGTGAAAAAACCTTTAAAAACTAAATTAATTGATAAAAAAACCAAAAATTAATTAGGGTTGATTAAATAAAAACCTAAAACTAATTAGGGTTGATTAAATAAAAACCTAAAACTAATTAGGGTTTATAACAAATTAAAGATTTTGAAAAAGTTTTTGTAAAAATAAAAGAAAATAAGAGAAAGAGTAAGAAGAAAAGAGAATTTATGGAAAAAAAACCAAAATGATAGGGATGGATGTTGAACCCACGCCCTCTGCACTTTCAATCAACAGGTTCACCACTAGGCCAGGTGCACCTTGGTGTCAAGGAAAGGATCCAGCACGCTTTATCATATGCAAAACAAATAAAACCATAAAACATCAAAATGCCAAAAGACTGGGATCGAACCCACGCCTTGGCATAGTAAGGTATTTAACGCGCGCGCTTCAACCGCTAGGGCGGTAATACATCCGTTCACTTTAATGAAACAAATAAAATAAATATTAAGCAAAATTCCTGGACCGGAGAGACGTCAGAACCCTAGCTTTGATCATCTTCTCCGGTGAGAAGGTTTCTTTTCCCTGTAAAATAAAAGATCCTAGCAAACCAAAAGTACCTTACCCCCCTAAATCGAGGGTTGCGAGTTCAATAGGATGGTTATTTTGGATTAGAAATCAACAGTTTGGGAGGTATAACAAAAATGGAGTGGATCGGTGCAAATATGGCATATCATGATTTGGCCAGCATGGGACCTCCACGGTGGTTCTATCCTGCACTATTAAACCTCACGAATATGTTAATAACATTAGTATGCGTAAAAACATCATGAAACAAAAAATATTAAAAACATGTAATGGTGAAACCGGCTAGGCATGTTCATGTGATTTTATCCCTTTTTGACCATGGAAATTGATCCATCCTTACCCTCTTGCATCCCAGAAAGTGAATGGATTGGCTAGCTTGGAGTGAAAGAGACTATGAATAGGGTTTCAAGTTGTTTTAGGGTTCTTGAAAGATTTGAGATTTTGGACAAGCTTCTTGATATAAGGGTTTCATGGCTTGCTTGCATGAAGAATGCAGAATATATAGCATGAATTAGGTCAACATAGCATGGGCTTGGACTTTGTGTAATAAGCCTTGTATTTTATCTCATTCATTTTTAATTAAGAAAGAATGAATCAAAATTAATTAAAATAAAATAGATCAAGGGGTACATGAATAAGATCTGAGGTGTATAAGGAGTTTAATACACGTTTGGACTTAAAAATAATGGCCCAATAGCCCACAATATCAAGTTTGCTCAATTTGAACTTCATGCATTTGCTCAAAATTTCCCAACTTTCACTCGTCATAACTCTCTCAATTTTCATCTTTGGAAGATGATCTAGTACTTTTTGGAAAGCTCAATATGTCCTATACAATCCCTATTTTAATCATTTTTGCATTTGGAGACTTTATATTGATGTAAGTTTCTTTGATAAAAAGTGTCTTTTGTTAACTTTTGAAATGACCTATAATGTATTGGCTCATATCTCTCAAATGAAGCATTTTTTGGACTTGATCTTAGAGTTACAAAGTTGTAGAGAATTGAATTTTCTTCAAAATAAGCTTTGGTTAGGGAAGATCTGATGAAGCATGTGAAAGTTATGCTTGGTCAAAGTTCAGTTGACTTCTCCTTAAGAAAACCTCAATTTGGCAACTTTTAACTTTTGATTATTTGAGAGTATTCTTGATGAATCATGATCAACCCTTGATCAAATGATGAATGTGACTTCAAAACCTTAATGTTGACCAAAAATATTGAAGTTTGACTATATGTTGACAACATTTGACTTTTTACCCAATACAGTTGATTTTCAGTCATCTGAGCAATTGACTGAGCAAACTTATGATGCAAGGCTTGAAACTTGATATGAGCATCCCTTGATACATATAAGTAACCATGAAATAAATTTGATACCTTAGGAACCCAAACTTCTTTGTGAAAGATGAAACCCTAATTGTGGACCCATTGCTTAAGAGGAGAATTTGTATGATCAATTCTTGAGCAACCTTGAGCATTTGATAACCTTAAGGGAATGATCTTGAAGAAAAGGGAGGGAAAATTTTGGGGTACAACACCCCCTAATTTAAATTGGAGTTCCATGCTTGTACCTAGTGTTGTACCCTAAAATTTGCCCTCCCATATTCTTCAAGATTTGTCAAGATCAATCTCCAAATGGTTCAAAATCTCTCAAGGGTGGCACAGTCCAATTGCCTCCTAACACAGTCAAAATTAGGGTTTTGGTTCTTGCAAGGAAGTTGAGGTTTTCAAGGGTCCAATCAAGTCCCATATGCCTATATACATTGTCAAGCATCTACATGTCAAATTTCAAGGCTCACAACATCAAATGGCATAGTCAAAAGCCCTAATTGCTTCACAGTCAACTATAGGGGCAAAATGGTCATTTGGCAGTCAAAAGTCAAAATTTTTGGTCAAAATCTTATTTTGAAGCCACAATCATCATTTTATCAAGTCTTGATCATGATTCCACAAGCATGGCTCAAAAAAGTCTCAAGATGCAAAAGTTTCTATTTTTGGACAGTTGAAAAGTCAACTGTAACTTGACCAAGGCATAACTTTTTCATGTTTCATCATAAAAATCCCATCCAATTCTCATTTTGAAGGGTATGACATTTCCTACAACTCATCTTCACATTCCAAGTCCAAGAAATGCTCTCACAAAAAGTTATCAATTTCTACAATATAGGTCAATTTCAAAAGTCAACAAAAAGGCACTTTAAGTCAAAGACCATAACTTGAGATTGGTGAATCAAAATGACATGGGACCAAAGGCATTGGTTAGAGGACTTCAAGAACTTTCCAAAAAGTCTAAGAACATGTTCATAGCTTCAAATTTGAGCAAGATATGCATTGGAGAAGTTGGGAAATTTTTGGGAACTTTCAAAAATCAACTTTGCCTAAAACACTCCATTTTTGCTAATGGGCCTCAAATTCCTTCTTGAATCTTTACCCAAAGCCTATGCACGACCCATTAAGATTAATTTGAATTATTTTCTTATTTTTATTAATCATTTGGATTTTTAATTGATTAATAATTCATTTAATTAATTTAATTATAGGAAAATTCAAAAGATATGATTTTTGAATCTTTTTGTGATACAAATACACTTAGGGCAAGCTGGCAATTCGTGTACACATCAAGGATATCAAAATCTCCATGATTGGAAAGGTTTTATCAAAGAAAAAGGTTGAAAAAGATTTGATTGGAAATCACATAATGAAACATGAATGCAATGGATTTTTGGGCCTAAAGTTGACCTAATTCCCTTCCCATATATGCAAGAAACCTAACCCTATTCATAAGAACGTGCAAGCTGCTGTGAAACAAGAGAACCAAATTCCAAAAGTTCAAGAAATATTTGAAAACTGAATTCTCACTTGCATGATAATTCACACCCTTTTCTTGGTTCCATCACGTTACTGACATTGCCAAGAACCTATTGCCATCAAGAACAAGCCCTAGCACTCAAGGAAACGGCCAAACAGAACCACGGTTTGAACAAACTTTTCCATAATCGAAATTCAATTTTTGTGCATCATTGACATGTTTTGATTATTGATTTGCATTACTAACATCATCCTGAAGCTATTAGTGTAATTCAATTTGATTATGGTGCTCTGAATCAAAAACCACCATTGAAGAACTTTAGGGTTTCGAAGCTTGAATTTTAGGGCTTTCCACATACAGAAAAATTGGACATTGAAACGTACATGGTTGAATTCGTCAAGGCCAGACGAATTCAACCCAACCCTCGCGCTTTTTTTATATTACCTGTAGCCCTAATCGTTATTTTTGACATTTGCATTTTGTGGGGGTTTAAAACCCCCGCTATTTGGTTGTTTTTATCACAGGCCAGATGAAGAAGATGATACGTGGAAGCATGTGACTGGGACATTCAAACTTAGCGCGCTTTTTTCTGATTTCCAGCATAGTTATCATTATTAATATATTATGTTTGTTGGTTATTATGTTAACAAAGACAACGCGATGGCTCGGTGGTTGGTGACGTGCTTGTTCATTACTGGGACCTGGGTTCGATCCCCAGGTCCACCCAAATCTCCAATATTATTTTTCATAACATCTTCCTGTGCAGGCTTTGCAAATGATGTCCATCATATACCCTCATCGCTCCACATGCCAAGTGGCCATGATCAATAATCTGAAGGCCAAAAAATGATGAACACTGTATTCCCCCAGTCAACCAGCAAGCGCCTGATTATGAAAGTCAACAAGGCTTAGAGTTTTCTTGGGCCAGAATTTCTCAAACATACCTCCATTCTGGGCCAACATACCCCCCTTGGTTTGCTATTTTTTTTATTTTTATTCTCTTCTCTTTTAATTCTTTTAATTATTATAATTGTTATTATTAATTCACCAACAAATTAATTTTCATAATAAATTCAGAAATCAAAATTGTAAATATATTTTATTATTTTTACTATTAACTATTATTTTTGTAAATAAATATTAACAATTAACTTAGTTTAATTTAGGCTTAATTTTCACCTTTTTTCATAAATAAATAAAAGTTATGTAGAATTAGGGTTTGACAAGTTTCAATCACATTTTCTCATTATCATTATTCTTATTTATTATTATTATATTTGTAAATAAAAATGTAAATTAATTAATTTAGTAAATTAGGTTAACTTTGACATTTTTTCTAAATAATTAAAATAAACTTAGAACTAGGGTTTTTCTTAACTTTTAATTTTAATTCCTCTTTATTTTCATTAAAACATTAAAAAACGTAAAAACATTTTTCTTTAATTAATTAGTAAACTAGGGTTAATTCTAATTATATGCAAAGGACCAAAAAACTCATATTTTCTCAAAAGGGTCCAAAACCCTAGGACGTTCCAATTTAAATTTCTTTCCGTATCATTTTTATTTTGATTATTTATGTATCTACTCAATGGATGTAATAGTAATTAGGACTTACCGCTTTCTTTTATTTCCGCACTTTATCAAAACGGGTCTTTGTTTTTTGGCGATGTATAGACCCGCGCCTTGTAATAGCGTAGCTTTACATTCCCGCACTTTAACTTTCCGCACTCCTAACTGTTAATAAGCATAAAAGACTGAATGACAAATTAAAAACAACTCGTAGCTCACAATTGCATGATCAAAGATAAACATAAACTGAATAGAACACACAAAGCACATGCCACTTCTAGGGTACGCCTCACTCGTTGCCTCGACGTGGTCGTCAAGTATAGGGTGTTTTAGAGGTCGCCCTCCTGTCTAAAGATCCAGTCGCCTCGAAACGGTTGCCTCAGATAAAAGGATCTAGGACATTAGGGTTACTTCTAAGGTGTCCTACTATTGCTTCGGTGACGACATTGTCCCTACAATCGAATTGACCCGAATAACTCCAACGGTGGTGCTACCTACCTTTCAATGGTGGGATGGCACTATCTTAAGGACTCTTACACAGCCTAATTCCTTAGGGTAGGTATATTCTCATAGGTACTTGCTCTCTTCAAAAACAAACAAAACATCTTTTCACACTGACACTTTCAAAAGTTTTCAAAACAAATTTTTCATACACTCTTGAGGACAGATACAAGAGTCACTTAGAAATCTTTCAAACGAAACTTTTTTCAAACCCACTCACATTTGAAAAGCAAACATCTTTTGAAAACATAAGAGCAAGTACCTAAGAGCCCATGGATAACCATGGATAGAAAGGGTGCTAACACCTTCCCTTTCTATAAATCTACCTCCTGAACCGAGAAACATTCTCAATAAGGAATTTTGCTGTGCTTTTGTCCTTTCCATGTTGGAGAACATAAAAGGCGGTGGCGACTCTTGCTTACCGCGACATTTCGCGAACCAGCTTAAAAAACAGTCAGTTCTATTTCCACCGATCACACCTAGGCATACACGTGTGGTCGGGCCTGGATAAGTCTGTTTCATCGATGAAGCTCGCTGATTGCTTAGTATTTTAATTGTAATTTTGTTTTAGCTTTTCAGTGTTCCATGGTCGAGCAAGTTGTTCCCCTTGTATACTTTCTAGGTAGTACGCCTCGGTCTCTGTTTTTGCATAGATGCGATAGAGACCTTCCCGATTCACTTCTAGCTTGCCTTCGCGAGATTCTTTGTGATTTCTCTTCAAAAAATGTTGTCGGCTTCAAACTCTTGTTGTATGACTTTGGTGTTGTAGCGCATGGATATTTTTTGATTGAGAGAGGTCTCTCGTAGGGCCTCTCCTGTTCGGATTTCTTAGACCAGATCTAGTTCTTCCTGTAGGGTGACATCGTTCATATCTTCGTCTATGGGAGCTTCAGCTCGCCTGGAGGGTTCCTCGGTCTCTATGGGGATGATGGCCTCCATTCTATAAGATAGTTGGAAAGGATTTTCCCCTGTGGATGAGTGGGTTATTGTTCGATAGCCCGAGAGTACGTTGTGCAGCTCCTCGATCCATCTTTTCTTGGTTTTGTCTAACATTCGTCTGAGACCCCTGAGTATCACCATGTTTGCAAACTCGGCCTGGTCATTCGTATGAGGATGCTCGACAGAGGCAAAGTGTTGGGTGGTTCCCAACTTGGCAATGAATTCCTAAAAGGCTTGGTCTATGAACTGAACAAGGGTGTTTCTTTTGCAAAAGGGCAGGACGTTTTGGGCGGTAATTTTTTCCAATGCTTTCGCCTATATCCATTTGGTGTAGTTGGCGGCCACTATCAAGTATTTTTTTATTTGTACCTACCACAAATGGCCCGAGGAGATCTAACCCCCACCAGGCGAAGGGCCAGGGGGAAGAGAGGGACCTGAGCTCGTTCGAGTAAGCTAAGTGCAAGTCCTTGTTCCATTGGCACTTGTCGCATTTTTTACGTGCTCGTTTGCATCGTGTTGCATGGTGAGCTAGTAATACCCTGCTCGCTGAGCTTTCCTGGTGAAGGATCTTCTGCCCAGGTGTTGGTCGTTTATCCCTTCGTGGACTTCGAGCAGGATGCGACTTGCGTCACTCCGGTTAACGCATTTGAGGAGGGGAATGGAAAACCCTATCTTGTAAAATTTGCCTTCGACCAAGACGTAGAAACAGGCTCTTCGTATCACCATGACCGCCTTCTTTGAGTTGGCAGGTAGCTCCCTTTTTGTGAGGTAGTTGTGTACAGGGGTCATCCAGCAGCCGTTGTCTCCTATGGTAAATACTTCCAAAGTCTAGGGGGGTCTCTGGGTGCTCGGTCGAGGAAGAATTTCTTGTATCACTAACGTATTCCCTCTTTTTCTCTTTGTGCTTGCTAGTTTGGACAGTATGTTTTCTCATGTGTTGTGTTTGCAGGAAACATGTTCTATGTCCATGGATTTGAATTTATTCTTTCTTTCTTGGACCAGGGCCAATACTTAGCGAGGTGATCGTTTTCACATAATATTCCCCTTGAACCTGGGATGCAACAAGTTGAGAGTCAATGAAGATCTTCACCTCCTCGGCTCCCAGATCTTCGGTCAGGCGTAACCCGACTAAGAATGCCTCGTATTCGGCCTAGTTATTGGAAGTTGGGAAGGACAGCGTGAGGGAGACGTTGATTAGGATCCTCTCCTTGTTCTCTAGGATGATGCCCACTCCGCTTTCGGTCGAACTAGAGGCACCATCGACGAAGATTATCTACCGGTGCATCCCGTTTGAGGGTGTGGGGGAAGTCATTTCAGCCACAAAGTTGGCCAGCGCCTGGGCTTTGAGGGCTTTCCTACCTTTGTGCATTTAAAGACAACTTCTTTGCGGAGAAGTTTGAAGAGGGGGAGCGCGTGTTGGGCGGATTTCGCCACAAAGCGGAAGAGTGAAGTGAGCATGTCACTCAGGATCTGAATGGGTTTTTTTGAAGTGGGTGTTGAATACTCAGAAAATGCTCGGAATTTGTCGAGGTTAGCTTCGATTCCTCGTTCCGTGAGGTAGAACCCGGGGAACTTGCCTGCCCGTATGCTGAAGGTACATTTTTCCGGGTTAAAGCGCATCTAGAATTTCCTGGCCTGCTCGAAGAGTTTCTTCAGGTGGAGGGTGTGGTCATCCTCTTCTGTTGATTTGAATATCATGTTGTCCATGTAGACTTTGAGTATATTGCCTATCTCATTGCGGAAAACTTTGTTCATCATGCGCTAATATGTAGCGCCCGAGTTATTTAGGCCTAAGGGCATTGTGTTGTAGTAATAGTTGCCCGACTCGGTCATAATAGCGGTATATTTTTTTGTCTGCTTTCACCATGGGAATCTGGTTGTACCCAGAATATGTGTCTATGAAAGATAATAATTTGAAACTGGTCGAGTTGTCAACCCGTTTGTCGATATTGGGGAGGGGGTAAGCATCTTTCAGGCAAGTCCGATTAAGATCGATATAATCAATGCACATACACCACTTTCCATTAGATTTTTCACAATGACTACATTTGAAATCCAGGTTGTGTACTGGGCTTCAGAAATAAAATGTACCTCTAGGAGGTCTTTGACAGCTTGCTCGGCAGCCTCCGTCTTTTCAGGAGACTGCTTCCACCTACGCCAAGCAACTGCCTTAAGGGTAGGATCTATGGTCAGATGGTGACATGCAATCTCTGGATCCAATTCGGGCATTTCAGCTGCACTCTAGGCGAACAGATCAGCATTCTCCCTCAAGCAAGCTTTAAGTTTCCTCTTCTCCAGGTCGGGGAGGTCGGCTCTGATCTTAACTCCTCTAGAAGGACCATTCCCAAGGGGATGGTTTCGAAATCCCTGTCTGGAATAGGCCGCATGGGATCTGAAGGCTCCTTGTTGTCTGTAGTCGGGGATGAGTTCTCCCCTTCGACCATGGGCTCCTTCCCCTTTCTCTTTTGCTCTGTGCAATCTTCCTTGGAGAAGCGGTTGTCGAGGTCGATGGCGTCGACCCTTTGTAGTGGCTTGGGATCCTTGGAGCTAGAGGGTAAGGCGAATCTGGTGGCTGTTTGGAGATGAGCGTTGATGGAACTCGGGCCCTTAGCCAAAGTTTCAAAATACCTCCTTGCTTCCTGGACGTCCCTGTGGAGGGTGGCGACCAAGCCTTCGACAGTGTAGTATTTCATCTTGAGGTGCACGATGGAGGGCGGCACAATCAGTTCAGCTAGGGTGGTCCTCCCGAGGATACATTGATAGAGAGATGGGAAGTCCACTACTAGAAACTGATTCTTGATGACTCTGGCAGTCACCCATCTCCTGAAGCCCGGTTTAATGCTAACCCCATTGAACCCATGGAGGTCCGAGCCCACGTACGGGGTCAGGTGGGTTTCGTTCAACTAGAGGGTGGTGAATAGCTGAGTGTACATGATGTCTACCGAGCTTACTTAATCGACCAGGATGCGCCAAACATCAAAGTTTTCCATGCGATCCCGTACAAGCAGTGGGATGGTCGATTTGGGAGCTCCGCCTGACAGTTTCTCTCAGTAGAATGCGAGGGGATGAGAGCCTCCCATGAACTTTTCAATGGTAGAATCCATATCGGAGTTGGCTTTGATGAGTTGGTCGAACCTTCTCTTTACGGATCCCACCGTGTGCTTATTAAATCCTCCACCGGAGATGACCATCGCAGTGGGGAAAGACTCCCAGGGACTATGTGAGGAGAAGTATAGGAGGACATCCTCCATGTATGGGAAGTAGAAATATTTTGGTCGTGTGATGATCATGGTGACCGGTATGATGTCATTGTCGGGGGAATCATTCCCCTCTTCGACGCTCTTAGTTTTTGGAGGCTCCTCGTAGGCACCCTCTTTCTCTTTCTTATATTGCTTGAGGTGTCTGTCTCAGATCAGCATCTTGGTCGCATCCTTGAGATGGATGCAATCGTCGGTGTTGTGACCATGGCTTTTATGGAACCTGCAGTACTTGCTCTTGTCAGTTTCGGGCTTGGTGAGCGTCTGGTGGGGAAAGCACACCCTAGCCTGTTTGAATTATGAGTTGGCGTATTCAGTCAGAATACGCTCCTTTGAGGTGTTCAAAGGGGTGTAGTCGTGAAACCAACCAGCAGGCCCCTTGTAATCTTTGGAGTCTCTGGATCTATCTTCTTGCTTCTTCTCTCCCCCTAGACTGGATGTCAAGGGCTCGTCGCTTTTCGAGGACTTGGAACTCTCTCGGTGCCTCGAATCCCTAGCATTGTTGGCTGTTTCTTTCTCCTCGTACTAAATGTACGCTTGAGTCTTGAGGAGGAGGGAGTCTAGTGTGACTGGAGTTTCAATGCCCATAGCCTTCGTGAAGTCGCTGTAGTGATGGAGCCCTCGTTCAAGAAGGTACTTCTTCATGGCATCGATCATTGAGACCTACACGACTTCTTTATTGAAGCGCTCGATATATGCTCGCAGAGACTCATCTCTGCCCTGGATAATCACTTATAGCGACGCCTCTAATTTCGTATGTCGGTGGGAGGCAGTGAAGTGCCTTGAAAATATTTTTCACAACTGTTTCCAAGAAGTGATAGATTCAGCGGGCAGACTCTTGTACCAAGCCATGGCACCTTTTCTTAGAATGGTCGGGAACAACCTGCATTTGATCGCGCCCTTCACGCCTTGCTAATCAAGTTGGGCATCAATGTCTTCTATGTGGCGATCTGGGTCGGTCGTACCATCGTAGGATCCCAATTGGAGCGTCTTCTCGAGCCCGACCAAGAGTCATGCCTCCATAATATCTTTCGATAACGGACCATGGGGCACATCATCATCGATCTCTTTTGGCGATGATGGTGGGGAGTGATGGTTTCTTCCTCGTTGGGCGTCATTATCTCATCAAGGGGAGGGGCTCCGCCCTCATCGCCTTGATTTGGGTGGTAGTGACCTATTGCGGTCGTTTTTTCACGTGCTCTTCGTCTTCTTGGAAAGCGGTGAGTCTTTGTTCTTATTGGGAGATGCTCAATCATGTTTCTTGCGGAAAAAAACATCGAGCCTTTCCTTTCTTGGAGGATGCCCACCTCGGGGAGGCGATATGCTGGAGAAGTTATGTCGTAGGTGTCTCTGAGGGGGAGACCTTGACCATTTCCGCTCCAGAGCCCCCTTCCTTTTGCTCTTCTAGAGGATGAAGGAGTTGGTTTGGCTAAGGTCAGCGATCAGTGGTGCTATTGTTGGGTCGGTGTTTTGTGGAATGGGGACCAATTGTAGAATCTCGGGCTAGTCTTCAACGGGGTTCTTGGGAAAATATTCGTCTAAGAATAGATTGTTGTCGCGATCAGCATTGACGGAATCTGGGGACGCAGTATGTTCGTCACGGGAACCGAAGTTATCCTCAAGGTGAGGATGTTCTTGGATTTTGTTGGTCTTGCATGCCGGGGAGAGCACAATATTTCCAGGTAATTGGTGATCATTATGGCCGGCCATGATTGATGAATGAGGAGGATCCTTAGTCTTCGAATTCCGAGGAACAGAAAATGGGGAAGATAGTTTCCCACAGTCGGCGCTACTGATCTTACCGGTTGATCAGAACCTGCAAGCTGACAGGAGGATGATCTTTGACGGGCTAGAAAAGTTGAGGAAAAAGGGGGGGGGGGGGGGGGGGGGGGGTTGTACCTGTAAGGCACTCGGACGATCAAGTAAGTACGGGAGAAAAGAGATACGAGTAAAGTATTAGGGTTTCAGAGATGAATCTTGGATACTTGACCCTCACATGTGTGAGGGTTTATATAATGTTCCCCCGGCGCATAGCCATTAGTTCCTATTTTTGGGCCTAGATATACGGGTCCACTAAAATAGGTAACTGCCAGGACTGGATCAAAACGGGCAGGTATGCTTGTAAGTAGTCGTTTGTTCTGAGGAGGAGGATTACGGGCAGATGGCCGTTTTGGTCGTTTCTTGAGTGTTTGTCTGACTCGTGTCGGGCTGACGGGAGACATTCACTGATCTGGTCAAGCGTGTATGTCGGGCATAACTGGTCGAATGACAAGTGTCATGGTCGACCAGAGTGTAGGGCCGTTGTCATCGAGTCGTGCCAAGGGCTATAGTGGATTGGGTCAATCCTAGTCATTGGGCCGGTCCATAACAGATGGTAAGAGAAATGAAAGGCGAGGCCTTTCACATTTTCTGGATGTAAAAAGTGATAGAGAAGCTCTCTATTTATAAGAGAAGGCGTGGTATAAATTCGGAAACAATCTATGGGCATATTCAATATGCTAATCGATCAGGCAACCTAAATAATTGATTTCTAAGGCCACAATCGAAAGTTTTTGATATAGAGTCGTTATCAATCCTTAAGAGACTATTTCAATAGATTATAGACATAACCAAGAATCATCCAATCAATTAGGAAAAATATCTAATCGATTACACTATTAGAAAAAGGTCGTTCAATTAATTAGATACTCCTCTAATCAACTGGGTAGACCTCAAAAATATTTTTTCTTTGGTGATTTAATTAAAAATGTGAAAGGCTTATTAATGTTTTGTGTGTGTGATTTAATCATTATGTTTTCAAAAATACCCCTGTGTCTTTACAAGACATTGGTCACTCATACGAACACAACCAGATGAGTTTTCACACTTCCTCTCTTTTACACCATGAAGCTTCAAGTCTAAGCATTATCTTTAACTACAGCATCATACAAGAACCTTTAGTCTTCTTGATGAGGCTTAAGATATCTTCGTGTTGATTACCATCATCTGAGAATTTGAAAGGTTAAACCATCAATGATCCTTAAAACCTAACTCTTCACTTGAAAGTCTTTGGACTACATTGTTGAATTTAAATAGATGTCTTTAGCTTGATTCAAGATAATATCTTGATCAATCAACTTGTGTATCTTTGACCCCTTAAACTATCTTCAGCAATTTCTTAACTTCGAGTGTTGTCATCATCAAAACTAAGCAGATATAGGTTGTCTTGCAGCTTTGTTATCCATAAGCTTGATTTGTTGAACTACAGTATCAAACTTAAATAGATGCCTTTAGCTAGATTTGGATGGATAGCTTGATCAACCATCTTGTGTATCTTTGACCCCTTGAGCTATCTTCAGCAGTTGCTTAACTTCGAGTATTGTCATCATCAAAATTAAGCATTTGCATATTGTCTTACAGCTTTGCTATCCATAAGCTCCACCATCTTGCATCACTTTGACTATATCTGCAAGTACATAGATCTATATTCTCCCTCCTTTTTATGATGAAAATGCATATATCATGAAGGTGATAAAAGAGAAAGCAGATAGAAAATTTTTAAAGTGGTTAAACTCTTCCTCCCATGAATAGAGAGTATACTATACTTTTCTTGAGAGTGAACTTTTCCCCTTTGAAATAATAAAAAGGCAGAAAAATATTCCAGAAAGTAATTGTAAATATACAAACACATAATTCTCATAGGTCAAACATATTTTATTAAAGAAGAGAAAATATTACTTTATTAGCTAAAATACTTGAATTCAAATATTGACAAAGGAAAATACTAGAAATTATGAAGATTCTAGAAAACATAAAAATGCATAAAATTAAACACATTTAATTTCTAAGACTAAAACACATTGGTGAGAGTACTCTTTAGTATCCTCATCATCATTAATGAACAATCCTGGAGGTGGTTTTCCTAAGTCTTGGGCAAAGTTATGGGGCATGAAGTTGATATTCTCAATAGTTCACTTTAGTTTCTTGATGATGTCCTTGAGAAGGTCTTCAACCGGGGGTGCTTTGAGAATATCGTAGTCAAAACCTTCTACACTCACAAGAGCTTCTGTTGAGAGGATTCTAATTGTTCCATGGCTATTTTCTTTTCTTTGGGAGGCTTCTGAAATATTTCTCCATCAATAATTTCGAATCACATTAGTCCTAGTGTTGCCACTCTTATTCTTTTTCACATTTTGCACTGATGTTTCTCCTTCAAAGTTATACCTAACATGTTCCAAGATCTTCATGACTAAGTCATTATATGGTAGGCATATTCCTTTCCTCTTGCTTCCCAGCATTTGTTAGATCATCACACTTGTCCATTTTGTCTCAATTTTGTTGGCAAGTAACCACCTTATGGCAACATTAGTCCTAGTTAAGTGACTAAAGTTGTTCTTTTTTAAAAAGAGTATATGATTTGCTACATAATGAATTAGACTAATATTCGGGTGCACGAATACTGTAATGAGTGGAGAAGACACGTGAGATTTTGGATCCAACAGAAAAGAGGAGACAATATTTTTATACATGTAATTGTCACATTTTTCAGGTTCATCTGGCTTGAAACGAGGTCCATCATGAGGTAGATCCAAATATCATCGGTGAAGTAGAGATTTGAGTAAAACACTTTGACTAAGGATGAATACACTTCTCTTGGAGGGTTGCAAATGAAAGCTTTTCAGCTTACTTCTTCGAAGGTATTGAAGAATTCACATTCTTGAAATATTTTAGCATCCAAGGTATGAACGCCTAAGATTGTCCTATTTGCATATTCGTGAAAGAATCTTCCTTCTTGTTCTTGAGATGAGAAATCATCATACAGAAGAACAAGATAGGGGAATCTTAATATCTTAGGTGTCATAATGATGATGATGGAAGACTAAAGTACTCTCTTCATTTCACAATAGGTGTCTTCTTTGACATTTTCACACTTTTTAAGATAATGATTAATTATATTGATTTCAATGATAAAATGGATCTCATTTACTAAAATAACCTTATTAATAATAGATAGTGCAATAGTTATATGAATTAAAATATAATAAATAAGGATAAGATAGTGGAAAGAAGTAATAAATATCATCTTGGTATTTTAAATTGACAAATAATTTGAGACAAATAAAAATTGTAAAGAGGACACAACAGGGATGGAGTAGTATTCTAACACACACAAAGAAAAAATAGGAACATAACCCCTCATTCCCCATGCTCTTGAGAGTTAGGGGTATTGTTACTTGGAGCCTAAGATCCAAGCCCAAGAGACTCCTATAAATATATCAATCTTAAAATTGTGGGAGACATTCAATTCACTCATAAAATACCACTATACATATATTCTTATCATTCCTAAGTGAGTTGCTCTAACACCACAACAATTCTAAAACTCTTAAACAACCTTACATAATTGAGGATTGTCACTTATTATACTTTTACCATTGTATTGTTGATGTATTTTGGTGTTATTGGTATATTACGTTGTTGAATTTGATTTAATGAAATGTTTATTTATTTATTAGATTCACCACGTTAGGATTCTAGAATCTAAGAGGTTAAAAATATGCTCCAAATTTGAAGAATATTTTTTAATCTTCAAAGAACTTCTAAGATAATATGTTAGGGAAGTTCACTTAAAACTTTGATTATCGATCGAAATACTGTCCGTTGTGAATGTGAGAACAACGCTATAACTTCAATCTTTAAAAAATGTGCTTCATTGGAAAAAAGAAAGTGACATTTAAATCAAATAAGTAATCAATTTTAAAAAAATAAAGTTTGTTTTTACAAAAATGAAAAAATCAGGTAAATAAACTGCAGATCAACAAATATTTAATAATCGATGACTGACAAAGTTGTCTTATATCGGTCCTATAATAATGAGCGGTGATTGTTGGTATAATGTCAAAAGACATAAATGTTCAATATACAATGTATTTGGTGCTTCTAATGGTTATTTTGATTTTGTATTACAAACAATTAATGTGGCATTGGAATAATCATTTGGTTTATTATTTTTCACAATTTCGTCGTCAAAAACAATAAGTGCACGGTTGAACTTGTAATGAACCTCATTGATGAAGCTAGAAAGTAGGTCTGTTTGGTACCTTATTTTTTACAGGCCTGTCTTGGTAACTTAGTAGTCTGTTTTGTACAATTTACTCATTCATTATGTAGCTGCATCTGTGTTTTTTTCACTGAGTTCTTTGTAATGGTTACTGAAGGAAATATCTAAAGTGATGAACCAGCATCTATTTTTTTTTTTTTATAAAAATGTACCACCCTTTTATTTCCACATATCCATAATACAACACCGTGGTTTTGTTTAAGTTTTATAGTTTAATTTTTACTTGTGATTCTGACAAACTACTGAAATCTTTTGGATCTAACATTACAAGTACTGATGATAATAATTTTCACATTGAATAGTTCCTTTTTAATAGGAAAAGAAACTATACGAATTTTAAAATATAATAAATGTTAGAGGAATTTTATTAAATAAAAAATGATAGTACATGTTTACAGTATTTGCAGAGAAATCACCATGAAAAGGGACTAGCTCCTAGCAAAAATATTTCATTTTCCACATCTTTTATCCATTGACAAACACGGTTGCATGTCTTTATTGCCAAGGCCTGCATGTAGTCGATGGTGTGTACATCAAACCAGAGTGTCACAAAAATATACATAGCCTCTAATCGACAACAATAGATTTGAAACATGCAAGAGATGCATAATGATAGATCCAAACTTGTAACGTGTTTTTCATAAAAGGTTTTCATTGACAGTTGATTATGAATCTATGCGTAGAGACTGATAGATAACAAATGGGGAGGGGTATTCATAGTTGTAATGGAAAATGATGATATAGAAAAATAAGAGAGGAATTGTACCTTGTCTGCAAGGGGATCAAAGGCTGCATAAAGCTCAAAATCCTGTGTCACCCAACATAAAAGAACTGCCACAAAAAATATCAAATGAGTTTTGTCTTCTATTGGTTTATCTTTTCTTGGCATAAATCTACACGTCTTTATGGTGATCAAGCTAATTCTCTCCGTAGAATTGTCTCTTTCTAAAATAACCATCAAAGCTTAAAACTAAGGACAAAGCCATAAATAAAAACATGAACTTATTATGCCTCGTCGCTCCTATTTACCTTACACAGTCAAAATGCACAGTGCAGAGATCCATTTTATTTTAGACAGAAATGCGAGCAATAAGAGGTTAGAGCCACAATATTTCTTACCATAGTTTTCATCTCTTCTAAATTGAGTTTTGTGCGGTCCGATTCCTTTATCATGCATTGATGTAAAAAGTTTCTGGTAAGCTCTACACAATCTGCAACAATTAAGAAAAGTTAGACTTCTGACAAGAAAACTTCATAGGACAATAAAAAATAAAAAAGGCCATGGCGACAAAAGGCATAAAATGCAAAAAGGTCGAGATAACAATTAATAATACCTTTTCTGCTGTTGACGAGTACTAATTGATGATGAAAATTCTGAAGACACGTATTGATCCAGGTATATACTGCGGTATATGAAATGCCACAAGCCAGCAGGACCCCCAATGACATGATTAACTTCCTTAAATCTTTCAGGAGAATCTGATGGAAGTGTGTGCTGGCCCAAATGAGAAGTTCCAGATTGAGGTATTGGTGGTAGATCCTCAACATGCATTCCTCCATCTAGCAAAGATCTCTGAACTTCACTAAGAACATTTGACTTCAAAAGGACCATTTCAATACGAAGCCTACAAATTTGCATAGAAAGATAATTGCTAAACAAATACATGTGGTCGCGTTGTAAAGTTAAAGTATGCACCGCCACCAACAATAGTAAGAGTTGATTATGACTCATCATTTACCGGCAATCTTTAAGATGATAAAATGCATCTGAATTAGTGGTTAGCAACATCAAGTATGTGTCATCCTGCCACAGATATACAAAGAACTTTCAGTTGTGTCCTGATGTTAAAATGATAAAAATGACTGATGCTAAATGTATTAAAATCTAACTCACATCAAAATAATGGATATAAGCATACAGAAAAGCTGAAGGATTATATCTTGGCAAGCAAACTGGAGAAAATGATTCTGACGTCCTGCATTATTTTATCCCATGAAATAGAGTAAGAACGTGCAGAAAGAATGTAAGAATGTTCAATAAGATATCCATATATTGCTGCAAATATTTAAGCTGTGTTGTTGTATGAATGCTTAATAACCAATAGCAATAGTAAATGAGCCAGGCTGAATATTTATACAATGTTAGAGCCAAATGAGAATGAAGCTGTAAATAAACAATTAGCTAAACCTTTAAGAAATGAGTAGGAAGTTATATCATCTGTCAGTGTGAGTACTATTTCAAACAAATCAATTCTACTTGCCTGAAAGATTCTGATGACATAACAAAGTTGGCCAGCAGCAGCATATCATCTGGATGAAGGGAAGCTTTCTGAGCACCAACAAGACTGATCACCTGAATTCAACCTTCAATAAGTTATTCTAAGTCAATACTCGGTATATGGATAGAAAAACTCAAGTAGAGTCAAACCTTGTGCCTGCACATCAGTGTTGCAAACAAAACACCAGAATCAGCAGTGTCTTGCAAGACAGCACCGGCAGCTTGCCTTGTTGCATAAGAAAGGGGAAGGCATGTATAGGCATGAAGAAATGTAGCCGGGTTCCTGAAATAGCCAGACAAATAACAGTATTACTATTTACTACCAAGACATAAAATAAAATGTTGGAAAGCTAAGCATCCTAAGAGCATAGAAACAAACCAACTGAAAGAGTGGATTAGTGAAGAGAAGACAGTGTCTGTTCCACCAAGTAAGGGCGTCATATCGAACTTCGAATTCCTCTCAAAACATTTGTTTATCGATTTTGTTAATATAACAAGCATCTGCAGATATATGGACAACAGCGAAGTGTCATATAACCACATAATACATCAATTTCAATGTCCTAATTAAGCAATAGCAATTTGAGAATTAATCAAATCCAGTAATTTTCACAATACAACTCAACAATACCTGGCCATAAATTAATTCCAACTGCCCTCTTAACGACTCGTAAGGTTCTTCCGTGGAGCTAATGCAGACCAAGTAAATTGGTCCTTTCACAAGAAAAACCACCTGCACAATAATTTCAAACTATAATAAAAAGCATATAATAATAATAATAGTAATAGTAATAATGATAATGAAGTATACAAAATTCAAGCATAGTAAAAACAATAAAAAATTAAAAAACCATATGATCCAAACCTGATGCTTTCCAGCTCTCACCAATTTGACAGAATCACCCCTAATAGACAGTGAAGTGCAAAATCATATCAAAATATGCACATACAGTAGTGTTGTTCAGTTAATTAGTTAATTAACAGTAAACATTAAGAGCCATTATATTAATATTTAATACCCGTTTTCAACAAAGGAAACGATTGCTTGCAAAGTTGCTGAAAACCCTGCAAGCTTGTGTTCATCACCGTACCTAAAAGGAAACAAAACAAAGCAAATAAACATGAATAAGTTCAACTGTTAAAGCGATTGTGAAGTGATTTTTGAATAAACAAATCCAAAAACTAACCTAGAATATATAGGTTTTCCAGAATTACTGAGAATAAAAAAATGCTTCTTCCTTTTTCTCCATGATATAGAACCATCATCCTGCACTTTATTCATCAATCAAACAGAAAATGATATTTATAGATAGATATATGGTTATAGTAATGCATCGGCGAAGATCGGTATAGAGAGAAAATCAATGTATGTACCTCATCCTGGTGTCGTTTTCCGGGAATCCAAGAGGAATTAGAATCGGAGATTGAGATTTCATCGATTTGATTTTGAATCCTCATTTGTTCTTGTTCAATTTCTTCTTCGTGTTCAATTTCGATTAAGGAGCCGGTGGTGGCGCTAGTGCTACCGCCACCTTCTCCGGCGTAACCGCTACTACTGGGGCTTGAAGGGAGATCCAGTTCTTGCTCTGAACCGGTTCTTACCCAGGTGATGTCTGAACCGGGTTCGATTGAAGTTGTTATATCTATCTCTCTATCTTCGGATTGTGATGATGCCATGGTGTTGATTGTGTAGAGAGAGAGAGAGAGAGAGAGAGAGAGAGTGGAGTGAAGTGTGAGGAGTTTTGGAGTTTTGAAATTCGTCTTGCTTGTTTGTTGTTTACGCTGCTGTCTGACAGTCGTTGGTTGATTGCCGTGGCTCAGTCTGTCTGACCGGTTGGTGCGTTCAGACGAGCCTACAGTCCTCACGTTTTTGGACCGGGCTAGTACATTCTTTTTCAATGCCCAAGCCCAACATTCTTTCTTATTCCACCCCTATAAGACGGAAAACAACTCTATACAAAATCGAAAATGCCCTTAAATTTTTGGAAATACATGTTTGTACGTATCTTTTGTATCTCCCGCTAACAAATAAATTTAGTTTCACTCTACAGTTAAATTTAAAGTTTTTTCAGAGATACTCTGAAACATAATGACAAATAAATTACGAATTGACTATTTCAAGGAGTTATACATAGATGTATCTCCTAGAAATACATTTCTGGAAACTGTCTGTGTTGATTCTCCAGCAATATATTTTCTGTTTTTAGATGTTTTTTAGTATTTTATGTTTTTGTTTTCATTAGGTATGGTTTATCTCGATGTTATCCCCCAAACCTATTATGTCTCATGATGTTTCACTTGTAGTAGTGAAGGAGGTAGATGTCGGAAACCATTTTAGAAATGAACAAGAGTTTGAATTTTGTGAATACATGCTTTAATAGATTCGTACAGAGGCATCTAAACTAGAGTTTGGTGTTGTAATCAGAAGGTCTGATAATGGTTCGGATGAAAGACGTGCATTTGTGACATTGACATGCAACACCTCTTGAAACTTCTAGATGATAACAATTATGTATCTAGGTGCCTAACGTGCATGGATGGAGTAACCACTAGAGATATATATCGGACTCATCCTGATTCCATAAAGTTGTTCAACAAGTTTCCCTTTGTATTCATCATTGATTCAACGTATAAGACTAACAACTACATGCTTCTTTTAGTGGAAATTGTTAGTGTTACCTCTACTGAGAAGACTTATTTTGTCGGTTTGCATTTCTAGAGTGCGAAAAAAAAGATAATTTTACTTGGACTTTAGAGTTGTGTCGGGCAATGTTTAAGGACCAAGAAGAAATGTCAAAAATAATTATTACCGACTGTGATATTGTTTTAATGAATTCGGTTGCAAAGGTATTTCCTACTTCTTATGCATTATTTTGTAGGTATCACATTATAAAGAATGTGAGAAATCGGTTAAGGCATGCGTCATAGTGGGAAAATTGTTAAGGCAATCGCCATAGTGGAAAAAAATAATGGATGCGTGGAATGTTATAATAAATTCTTCTATAAAAGAGATATATGATGATGATGTTATACATTTCAGGAAGGTGATCGAGAAATATCTCAATTTATTGAAATATGTTAAAGTACAATTTTGGACCAAGTTAAGGAGAAGATTGTCTGTGCTCTGACCGATCAGTCAGATACCTTAGAAATACAACAAAAAATTGAGTTAAGTCTGCTCATTCAGAAGAATTGTTTGGGAAACAATATGGGTGATTTATGTACAAATTGGGATTCTATGAACCAAACGATACAAAACCATCATAATAAGATACAAACATCATTTGGTTATAACATCACAGTATTGGAACACGGGTTCAGAGACAATACTCTTTATTATCAGTTGGTCGGTAACATGTCTCGATCAACTCTAAATCACATTTTCATGAAGCCAAAAGAACTGATAATGTAGGTTTAGATAGCTCTAAGTTTGGTTGCACACTTGTAAAAACCTATGGTCTCCTATGTGCTTGTGTTATATATAAAATGGTGAAACTTGATAACCCGATATGAACGGACAAGTTTGCACTCATTGGAAAAGGCTATGTTTTTATGATGATGGTGTTATGAAAGACGGTAAATCGAATGTCTCTATCTTGACCGAAAGGGAAGCGATACAAGAAAGATTTTTGAAAGTCGGCGACAACATGAAACCCCACATCAAAGAGTAATTAAGGAAGATTGCATATTCAAAGACCACGGACTTAAAACCACCCACTCATTCGATAAAAACAAAAGGAGCACCTAAGAAGGCCAAACCTACACCAAATGACAATTCAACGATACGAAGTCCTTCATATTTTGAACACGTTGACAAATTTTTTCCCGATTCACTAACTCCTAAATCTCATAAAAGTGTTTTCAAAGGAGATCGCATTAACAAACCACCTCTCTCACCTCCTCCACCAAAAATGCCATTCATTGAGGAGATGTTAGTTTTTATGCACAAATACATTGAACGAATCGTCAATGTCAAGGGTGACGGTAACAACGGTTTTCGAGTTGTTTCTGTTTTATTCAGTAAAGGAGAAGAGGATCACACACTTGCCAGTCATACTCTTATCTAAGAGTTGATGGGAAATAAAGAATCATACACATGACTATACGGGAATAAAGAAAATCTTAAATCAATTTATCATTCTCTTGTTCCTTGCATTAGTAGACCTGCACCGGAGGATAAATGGATGTGCTTCCCTAAAATGGGTCATCTCATAGTAAGTGTGTATAATAAAGTGTGTATTGATCTTACAAGATACAATTTCTTGAAAACTTTTTCCATTGCGCACTGCTCCACCTCCAAATACAAATGATTGTATTATCCGTGTTAGGTGGTTTCAAATTTGCGTTCAAGTTTATTTGAAACTGGGATTCTCTATACCACTTATATCACCAGAGTGGGCAGTTCATTATACAACTAAAGTCGAGACTTGGTCGGACCAGTTTGTTGAAAGGATGTAAGAGTTCACCAAATTGAACAAGAATGAAAGAGAAATAAATGAACAAAAATCAAAGGGGGTACCACCAATAGTTGTAGAGTTGGCTGGCGACAACTCATTCGGTTCATTTTAGTATTTATTTATTAATTTATTGTAAGCGGCATTATATTAATGTGTTATTATGTCTAATATATACATTTTGAAGTTTGTCAAAAAAATTCTGCATTGAATACATGTTCTATTTTTTTGTTCTGCTCTGCCAGGGAAAGTTCCGAAAATACATCTCTAAAATAAAGGGTTGTTCTGAAGATACATTTCTGGAACATGCCCTGGTACAAGATAGATTTTGTAAGGTCTATATTAGTCTACCACTATTATAAATATAGAGCACTTGCCATTTTTTATACCAAAACACAATACACCAAAATGAACATCATTCGGCAGATCGGGAATATTCACTTTGATGACGTGACACCCTCAAGAGAATTTAAGATCACTGAATACACTCATCTTGAAGATCTGCAATAGACATTACAGGAACTTCTACCATATGATGACAATTAAAAAATCGTGAAGATCAAGTACCACTCTTTATCTGTTGGCAAAGAAAGGAAGATTGAGTTCAACAACTATGAGCTGAAGACGACCGCTTATTTAAGGAATGTATGGAGAATTTTTTCCGTTTAGAATCAAAAGTTCTAATCGAGTTGGATGCGACTATTTCGAGATTGGTAGATGATATTATCAAAATATTGCAGTGTCTACCTAGATATTGAAATGTAATGTTTGATATATGTTAAAATCCCTTATGTATTGATGATTTCAGGATATCAATGATATTTTCATTTTGTCAACATGTTATCTTTCCATTCTGTTTTCTGTTTCTACTTCGTAATTGTCCAGAAACACATCTTTAAAGGTCATACAGATATACATCTCCAGAATAAATGTCTCATCAATAAACGTTTACTGCGTTCGGATATACATCTTCGAAACTTAGGGGCGTAAATATATTTTCACGCAGTGCACTAGAGAAGTATATGGTGCATTAAGAAATCCCCAAATTAAAAATATGTGTTATATATGATTATAACTAGGCACATTTTCAATTATACCTTACACCCCATTTTTTTATATTGACTAAAATGTCTCTCTTATTTTTTTTGCTAACACGATGTTGAAAAAAAATTTCTCTCGCGCAAAAAATCATGTAGACCAATCAAAATCGTAATTTTTAAAAACTCTGATAAAACCATGTTAATTTCTAATTTTAAAATGTATGATAGTTCATATCGAGTGATGTTTATATAAAAATGAAATTAACACTATCAGATTTTTTGATAAATTCGGTCTATTTTGTAATTTTCTTGATTTTTCAAAAATCTAGTAATTAATATATGGCAATCATCTTTCCAAATAGAAACTTAGAGTGGTTAGTCTTCAAGCTTCAAACCAAGATTTTACATGGACTAATCTTGAACCTGTGGAAGCTTTTAACACTCGTTTTGCTTGCAAACTGATTCGTGGTTTTATACCGGACTAATCAGGAACCTTTGGGGTTTTAACACCAAGCATATCTCTAACCTAACCAAGATTTTAACATGGGTTTAGCTTGAACCTTGTGAATACTTTTACACGGGTTGAGCCTTTGAATCGAAACGACCAATTTAACCATTAAATCCCCCAAAACCAAGCTTTTTACTAGTTTAGCTTTGAACCAAAAAATAATCTCTAAATAGATAATATTCAACCAAGGTATAAACAAAATCCACTTGGTGAACTTACTATTATATCCTTCCCTAATTACAAGTTACTCATTTGCAAAAGAACTTTCTTGAAAAAGAGATACGGTTAAACTTTAGTGTGAGAAAGTAAACAAAAAGATTTTAGAGAGAGGTAATGAGGTGTGAGGTATAAATAACTCATGTTTCTGGATGTGAAAAAGTGAAAAAAGAGACCTCTATTTATAGGCTAGAGGTTGACACAAAAAAAAAAAGAATAGTTTTTAAAGCTTTTTATGACTTATTAATTAATTGGAAATATGCACCAATTGATTGGTATGTCTAAATTAATTGATTAACAAGATAAAAAAGGAAAGGAAAGATATTTAGTTGTGGTTCATCATTAAGATGTTGTCCTAATCATTTAGGGCTCGTATTTTAACTTTCCAAATCGATTGAGATAAGGTTCCAATCAATTGGTAAAAGCAAAACTTGCTCATAGATTTTATAACAGTTCCCAACTTATCTAGCACGACTTCAGGACATTTTTCAAAATGTTTTTCTTGAGAAAAATAAGTTTGAAAACTTGTTTATGTGCATGTGTGTGTGTGATTAGCCATGTACTTTTAGGAGAAAACTCGTATGGTTTTACATATGTTCACTCGGACGTGTCAAGGTAGTCTTTCACATACTGTTAAGTCTTGTTAGATGTTTCTATCTTGTAGACACTTGCTTGAGTTCACATGAGATGAGACCGTAGTTAGGTTCCACATGGTTTCCATGATCAGAGAGTCAAATCTATCAAACCCTAATAACTTGGTTTGCATCTTTAACTACTTTTTGCTTGACTTTAGCTATTGTCATTAAGGACTGGTTGTCATCGTTAGATATTAGTTTTCATCATCAAAAGTTGTTGTCATTATTAAAAGCATATCCCCTAAATGTAACCTGCAAAACAAGATTCCACGTTCTCCCCCTTTTTGATGATGAAAAGACACATCTCAAGGGAGGTGGTAAAAGAAATAATAAAAATATGTTTGAAGTAATTAAAATCCCCCGAGTTAAATAGAGAGTATACTCTACTCCCCCTGAGAGTGTACTTCTCCCATTGTTTCAAAATTAAAAAAGGCGAGTAAAGATGTATTACGATAATTAAATATGCAAACATAGGCAAATAAATGTTTAGAAAGGGAAACTAAAACTATTTTTAATAATTGAAATTACTAGGAATTTAAAGTGCAAAAGCAAAATTTCAAGAAAGGAAAAATAAGCAACGTGAGAATTTTATGAAACAACTAGTTCATCTCATCATCATCATCATCGTCATCATCATCATCATCCTCGCTTGAAGTTATTAGAGAGATGGGGTTTCTTCTATCCATTATTTCAATGAGCTTATTAATCTTTGAATTTATTACCCTTTCTCATTGCAGATGTCATTGAGGGTGTTAGAGGAGGATGGAGAAAGGTCACTGCATCTTCTTTGTATTACTTTTCCTGGAGGTTGTGGAACAATTTCTCTTCCTTGAATGGTGTAGCCCATTTTTCTTAAGACATGTTTTCCTATTTTTGTATGCATGAATTATGGTTCCTCTTCTCCGAAATCATATCCAGTGTAGGCCAAGATTTTTGTTATTAATTTAGCATAGGGTAGAGTGATATTTTCCTTTTTTCTATCCAACATGTGATTGAGTACGACATCTGCCCAATTTTTCTCAACTTTGATTCCCAAAAATCAAACTGCAAGAACATCTGATTGTATGATGGTGTTATAATTACTTTTCCTAGGGAAGAGCACATGATTCATTGAGGTGACATGATTCCAGAAGAGGGATCGACGAGAAGAGTGTGAGCATGAGTGTCAAAGTTAAAAATATTACCTTCAAGATCAATTTGATCATAGTCTTGCTCAATGAAGGGTAGATTAGAAACTCAAGCAAAGTCTTCATGGGATAGAGTAATAGGGTATTTCTTGAGTTCTGAGTTTATGGCACCATATTTGTAAGTGAGGTTTGCATAAAACATTTTTACCAATTCGGGGAACCTTTCTTGAGGTTTCTCAAAGACAAAATTTCTTAGGACGAAGAAGTGGAATACTTCCATGAAAGCATAGTTTTTGAAGATTTCTTTAACTAAGTAGTGAGAGACATGTAAATCTCTATCGACATAGACCTATTGAAGTTGTTTTCTTGAGTTTGAGTAAAAAAATATTCAGAAAATTAGGAAGGTGATGATTGATATGATTATGTTCTTTTGGAGGCCATTTGGAGGTGATGATGGATGATTGAGAGAGATAAAATATTTCTAATGCAATTTGTAACACCTAACTTTCCCATAATAATAATTATAATAAAATATACAGAATAATACATCAGAGTCCACAATTGGGATGTCACATCATTCAAATAAACTCATAAAGTCTCAAATCATTTTATTACTTCATTTATTCATGGTAATAAACTAAGCAGCAGGACAAATCAAATCCATTCTCTTCCATGGTGCTAAGGCCTCAACAATAATACAAAACTCCACAAAATGTGTGGCTCAACATAATCATGGATTAAGATACATAACAATTAAAAACAATGCAAAAAAATAGTGAATTCCCAAATCCTGTGTTACGTATCAGAGCGGCTGATCCGCTATCACGCATGGATCAAAAACGAGTTATTTTGAAAAATATAGTTTAGCGACAGTGACTCGAGTATCGTATCACGGGGATTCTTGTATTGTTATTAACTAACATAAACTATTATGGGGGATTTAATTCAGGATCAACTTTAAAGAGATGAGAAAATAAGCAATTAAAATAAGTGATTATAAAAATAAGTCGATCTATTGTTTTCAGGTTCCTGCTAATCATTGGTTTTTACCTTACCAATTCCCTAAGCAACTTCGACCTCTATTCGATTTCAATACCAAATGACAAGTGCAATAGATATAAAATAGATTGAATTCTCATTCCAAATTAAGCAAACACATTAATACAATCATGAATTAAGTAAACACAATATAGAACGTGATTTAACGACTAAACAACGTAAACAACGATTAAAGATTAGGAATACAATCATACAGTTTTAATCAATACATTCCATGAAATAACAGATTAAGCAAATGCAATTTCATAAAATATAATTGAAAGAGAAACGAAATTGAATTGATAAATTAAAAACCTAAAAGCGTCAGAACACGATTACAGTAAATCAACTCTGGATGATTAGTTCTTCATTCAAGGTACAAACAAAAGTAATTTTTTATCGTGAATAGAAGGTGAAAAAAACCATAGAGGATGAAAGCCTTATAAAATAAAATAAGGGTTTCCATTTACAAAACGAACCGGGTCAAAAACATAACCCAAACCCACTAAAGAGACCTAAAAACAAATTATTATAATGTTGCAACTTCAACGAATTATTCAAGTCTGCTTCAATCTGAATTAGCTTCTGGCTACAAAATAAAAGTTGTATCTCTTTATCTTAGCTTTCCAACGTATATTAGAATGTCTCGATCTGATTCCTGTAGCTCCAGTTATGAATTTTTCAATGAAAGCTGCCAATATTGAAAGTTAAATACAAAAATCAAATTAAACCAAAAATAAACTAAATTAGAAAAACATTATAAAACATAAAAATAAACAAAGTAAAACATAGAAATGCTTAAGTATAAACATGGAAGAATGTGCATCAAAATGCACTGATCAAATTCCCCCATACTTGAACTTTTGCACTCCGAGCAAAATAAAATCAAAAACTCAAGAAACACAACAGCATCATCAGCTACTCATTCCAGGCTATAAACTCTTATTCGGTTAAGATTGCATCGATAGGTATTAATCTTGCACACTAAGGATATCGTAAGAACACTACTCTAAAATTATGCAGTCATAAGCCTCCTGAATATACAACCCAATTTGAATGATGTTATTATGCCAAATCCTAACTTACTCATCCTCCTTTTTGCTCTCTTTCATTTTGGCGCAATCACTTTAAGCATGTTATCTCCACACACTCATAGTAAGGCGACCATATAGTGACTCTGATCCTTTTGCATGGGATTCTGGTACATGAGTGTTATAACCCTTTGCTTACCCAATTGTAGTTGCGGGGATTGGACCGTAATCCGCCCTACCAAGTTCAGCACCAGAAATCTCTGAACCAACCAACAACAGGTCTGATAATCAAATTTTGTTGGTTCCACAATCATTGACTTAAGTGACCGAGTGAGGGTTACCAAACTTAAAAGGTGAATTCTCTTTTTTTTTTAAAATAAAAACCTAGATCATTCACTTATATTCACCGGCTTCCCTATGTAGAGCATGTGTGAGATGGTGTTGACTGCTAAGATAAACTACTCAAGAGCTGTTAGAGAATGAGAACTCAAGGCTATGTCATAATAAGTATTCAAATTAATTTCCATGTTCGAGGGACTATGATCTTTTATCGAGGGTCTTTTCTAAAACGCCCATGTTCGAGGGACATGACTATTTTTCTGATAGGCAACAAGTGGGATTACCCTAAGGGGTGCATGTGTGCAAAGTGTATTTGATTGCATGCATTTAGTCTTTGATTTTTTGGGTTGTCTATTTGTTGTTTTTTATCTTTTCATACACATCTATTTACCAGCAATATATGAAAGCAATAAAAACGCGGAAAAGTAAAGTCCTACACTATTACATCATTAAGGGGATGGGGTGTATAAATTTACAATGGGGATTGCGAGAAATTAAAGTCCTAGTTATCTATTACAACCATATTGAAATAATGTACAAGAAATGTAAAATGGAATAGTTTTGTTTTTTTTGTTAAAAAAAGAAATAAGTTTGCTTAAGAAAACATTTTTTATCTTTGAGTTTTAAAAAGGGATAAAATAAAGTATGTAAATATGAAATGTTTTTGGTGTTTTTGGTTATTAAATCTAAAATAAGATAAATAAGAGAAAATGGAGTCAGAATCAGCGCGTTGCTAAAACGAGAAGGAACAGAAGTTCTGACTCTGATACGCTGCAAGAGAGAAAATGTTAGTAGGAAAGTAAAAGGTCAGAAGTTCTGGGTCTGGGTACACCAAGTTCTGAGGTTGCTGGGAACAAAGGAAAACCAAGAAGTTCTGATTGCTGAGGGAGTCTAGGAACTCTGGTACAACTGGGAATCTAGAAGTTTTAATGTCACTGGCAGATAAGTAGTTATGGCTATTTGAGAGAGTGAGGTGATAATGTTGTTGGGTAAGGCTGACTAGAAGTTATGATTTAGGAATATTGTTTGACAGATAAATGGGTGAAAATGTCACTAAATAAACCTTAAAAAGATGCTTCTAGGGCTAGAACCCAGGACCATTAGCACTAATGTCTTATGCGCACACACTGTCTACCACTGGGGTGGCTGCACATCCGGTATTAGAAGCAAAAGCATAAACATGTATTACAAAGTAAACTATGATGATACATTCCATCTCTTTCTTCATGCTAATCATAACATCTGTGTGATACGGTGGGAGAACTGACTTGAGGTTTGCCTTTGTATTCGCAAATGTTGCGGTTAGCAAGAGTCGCCACCGACTTTTTATTTTATCCTAAGGAAAGGTTAAAAAGCACAGCAAAAACCTTTTGAGATGTTTTCTTGGGTTCGGGGAGTAGATTATAGAAAGGGAAGGTATTAGCACCCTTTCTATCCATGGTTATCCATGGGCTCTTAGTTACTTGCTTAGATCACTTGCCTTTTGTTTTCAATTGTTTTAAATGGTGCTTGAGTGTGTGGGTTTTGAAAATGTTTTTGAAAAGAGGCCAATGTGGTGGCAACCTTTGTAATGGTCCATGTGGGGATGTATACAAAGATGTATGTCTTTTGAAAAAAGTTTTCATTTTGTTTTGAAAGTTTTGTTTTGAAAGTGTTGTGAGGTGTGATTTTGAAATTAGGCAAGTGTTTTGTTTTTGCAAGTTGATTCAAGTAACTAAGAGGTTATCTACTCCTAAATTTCTCAAAAGATCATTGCTATACTTTTAACCCTTTTAACAAGTTTGCTCCACCATTGTATTTGGTGGGCAACCTTGTGTTAGGATGTGAAAGGGACGGGCGCGGGTCATCGTTTAGACCATGATTGCAATGGTGCCAAGTGTCTTTGGGCATTTTTTTTCTTTAAGGGACTTGATCATTTTTTAGGCAACTTTCGAAAGCGTCATCGAGGGACTATGATCATTTGATATTGTTTTGTTTTGCCAAAGACACCTAACATGCAATATAGCCCATTATTGAAGGCAACAAGTGGAATACCCTAGGGGGTGCAAGTGTGATTTGTGTGTCCATTTTCATGCTTGTTTATCTTGTATTAGGTCAAACTATTTTTTATCGTTTTTTGCATACAAACCCTAATTCTAACATGTTATCATTAGAAAGCGATAAAGTGCGAAATTAAAATTACTAAGCTATTACAAAACCAAATATGGGAAGGGGGGTACAAATGTTCAAATGGGGGATATTGACAAGAATTTAAATCTAAATTATTACATCAATTGAATATTTGCAATTTAAATAATACATAATTAAATGGAAATTAAATAAATATGTGAAATGCAAAAAGAAAGTTTTTTTTTATGTGTATGAGAAAATATTATTTATGTAAAAGGAAAAAAGAAAATAAAAATATATTATTTTTTTTGAATATTTTGAATTTAGGGCAAAAACCCTAATTTTAAAGAAAAGGTATTATTTTCTAATTTAATTCAACTATTTATTTATTATGTACAAAAATAAAATAAAATGAAGTGTATTGTGAAAAAAGGTATTTTTATATCAAATATTAATAAAATGAAAAAAATCAAGTATTTTTATATTTTTGTCTTAAATATATTAATAATCACATATATATATATATATATAACCCTAAATATGTATTATTCTAAAAATAAATATTTATTTAATATTTTAATAAAATAAATAAAAGAGTATTTTTTGTGTGAAATATTTTCAGAGAGTAAATAAAAATAAAAATTGTATTTACATTATTTCTTATTTATTCTAATAATAATACATATATATATATATTTATGTATAAACAAAGAAATAAATCAAATAAATATGCAATAAATGCAAAAAATAATGAAAAAAATATTTTTAATTTTTTAATGGCATGAGAAAAAATAAACAAAGTCAGCAAAAAAGGAAAAAGTCAAAAATGTTAAAAAATGAGTAAATGGGCTCAGGGGGGTGTGAGCCAAAAAAGATGGTGTGAAAAGAAAGAACACAAAAGCCCAGCCCAATGCAACACTGTCTTCAACCTCCAGCACAAAATATTTGAAAAAACGCGCGCCATGTTCAGCTTCTTCTAACTCTTGATTCCTTGATTTTTTGAACAAACTTCCAACACAAAAGATGTTAAGCATGAAGAGACGGTTCTAACCATATAAAGAACATGAACTATCTCTCTAAGATGAGGGAGAATTTCTCTCCCCCTCTTTTCTGACCTAATTTTTCTACCATTTTCAAAGCTTAAATTCTCTCTACTCAGGCAAAAGAAATGAAATGTAAAGATATGTACATGTTCAGGGTTATGAGTAGGACCTTGTTTCTTCACAAACTTAAGACTAAAGATGCCTAATAAGAGAGATACGAATTCAAACTTTTACCTGTGCAGTTGAACTTCAATCTGGAGAATGAGGAACTTTCAGTGCAAGGTGATGATTGGAAAAGCTTCCTTGAGGTCCAGGGATGCTGTTTCAATGCTTACTTTGTCTTGAGAACTTCTGAATCAAGCTATGGAACTTCAACTGCAAAAGGAAAAAATGAAAATGGTGGAAACTGTTAGAGTGATTACAGGTCAGGTTTTAGGCCATGGTTAGCTTGCATATGTTGTAGGGAAGGTAGAGGAACAGGTCTTGATCAAAATGCTCGAAGGGATTGGGAGTTTGCACTCAAACTGCAGGGGCACCCCTGTTTGTGCAGTTTGAGGATGATTCTGAGATGGAGGGTGTATTGGAGGTCAAAAGCTCGTGTGTTAGCTTGGATATGTTATGTGTAATGTGTTTGACAACTTTGTTCTTGTGTTTCTAAGCTGAAGAGAGAGTTGGCATGAGTTATGGATGTTTCTTCTATGTGAAGCAAAGAAATGCAAGTTGATGTTCTAGGCATGTAGGGGACCTCCTAATGGGCTGCATAATCTTCTCTTGATCAGAGCAATTTGTCCATAATCTTGTGCCATTCAGATTTAGCTTGTACTTGTTTGATTTTCAAATTGACATAAAGTGAACTTTTGCAAAAATGGATAGTTTACTTTATCTAATTTAGGATTAAACCATTAGACAAAGCTTGAACTCAAAGAACTTGGTCTTAGCACAAAGAATATGCATTAAATTATTGAGTATGGATTGGTTCAAGGACCTGTAATTAAGCATAAAGCAAACTGAATTCAAATTTGCAAGTTTGTGAACATGTCTTGATGAAGAACAAAAGTGAATTTTTGCCAACTTGTGAAATTCGAATCTCTCAAGTTATGAGGTTGTTTGATGAGTTCTTGGACATTTTGGAAAGCTTGGAATGTGTACTACAATCCATCTTTGAAATGCAAATCAAAATTCCAAGTGGAAGGGTATGAAAAGTGGCCTTGAAGTAGGGTAGAAAACCTTGTCAAAATAGGTCAAATTTCACTAAGTTAAAAGATGGTTTAGTGCCCTTATTCAAAAAATCATAACTTGAGATACAAGCTTAAAATGAGAAAACTTTGTGAATCAAAGTTGTAGATTATGCAACAAGCTACAACTTTCATGTTTTGACTTTGGTTTGAATCCAAATGGATCATGGTGAAAAGATGGGGCAAAGTTGGGAAAAAATTAGGGTTTTTTATAACTTAGAAAAATTCTAAGTTATGAAAAATTCCATTTTCAAACCCTAATTTGCATTTTGAGATTTCTTGGTGAACAAGTTTCATGATTTGGCATGTTTTGATGAAAAATGAATCTTGACTCTTGATTTTGACCAAAAAGTCAAAGTTTGACTTTTCAGTATACAGTCAAAATTGATCAATTGACTGGGAAATTCAACTGTCAATCTTGTGTACTTGGGATCTTTTGAGCTTGATGAACATGTCAAGATAATTCCATGGGGTCCTTGAGTCCATATGTGAGCTTGGTTTGCCATTGGCTAGGTCAAACAGTCAAAAATTGCCTTTGTGCAGTCAAAACCCTAGAAATGACCATTTTGCCCTTTTGATGATCTGATCAAATTTCTTGTGGAATTGTGATCCAAACTTGATCAAATGGTCCATGTGAGTTCATAATGTTGATGTGGATCAAATTTCATGAGGTTTGACTGTCAATTGGCCACAGTTGACTTTTTCCCCAATACAGCTGATTTCTAGGTCAACTGTCCAATTGACTGGGTAAAACTTGGAATCAAGACTTGAAACTTGGTATAGGTAAACCTGGGAGTCCAACATGAAGCATGAAAGTCATCTTAGGCATTTTAGGTCAAAACATCTTTGTGCAAACACAAACCCTAATTTGAGTCCACAGTGCAAGGAGAAGTCTTGAGCAGAGGAAACCCTAATTGTATCTTGATCTTCAAATGTCTTGTGATGAGAAAATGTTGAGGAAATGGGAGGGCAAATTTTGGGGTACAACAGTTGCCCCTGTTCAATCTTCTTGGACCTGATGAGTTAGATTGGCAAGTTTGCCTTTCGTGACTCGAGGGTAAAAGGAGATTGGACACTAGAGTGCCCGGAAATTTGCACTCGCATGTTGAAGTATCAATAATGTGATGTCAGGAATGGGCTTACAGATGCCATTTGGAGAGATGGTGGATAGGGTGATGGGCTTACAGATGCCATCTGGAGCAGTGACAGAACTTTGACGGGAATGGGCTTATCGATGCCATTTGGAAGTGTTGATCGCATAAGAGATTCCTTAGCGAGAACTTGTGTATTTGAGAAGGACGGATGTTTTCCTGGCTTGTTACAGGTGTTTGATCTTCAGTCTCCTTATGCAGATATGCCCTGGCTAGATACAGGAGTCGAATCTTTGAACTCTGCAGACGTGCCCTGGCTAGATACAGGAATCGAGTCTGGAAATGTGGTCAACAGATATGCCCTGGCTGGATACAGGAATTGAATCTGGAGCTGTTGTAGTTGATAGATGTGCCCTGGCTGGATACAGGAATCGAATCTTCGAACTCTTCATACGTGCCCTGGCCAGATACAGGAATCGAGTCTGGAAATGTGGTCAACAGATATGCCCTGGCTGGATACAGGAATCGAATCTGGAGCTGTTGTAGTTGATAGATGTGCCCTGGCTGGATACAGGAATCGAATCTTCGAACTCTTCAGACGTGCCCTGGCTAGATACAGGAATCGAGTCTGGAAATGTGGTCAACAGATATGCCCTGGCTGGATACATGAATCGAATCTGGAGCTGTTGTAGTTGATAGATGTGCCCTGGCTGGATACAGGAATCGAATCTTCGAACTCTTCAGACGTGCCCTGGCTAGATACAGGAATCGAGTCTGGAAATGTGGTCAACAGATATGCCCTGGCTGGATACAGGAATCGAATCCGGAAATGCTGTCACTCTCAGATGTGCCCTGGCTAGATACAGGTATCGAATCCGGAATTGCGACAGTTGACGGTAATTGTTTTTGGGATTGTCTTTTTCCTGAAAAGGCAAAAATGTAAGTTGTATGCGATGTCATGATGTATGATATGCATGATGTCATGATGTTCAACATTTATATGCATTTCATCATGTATGTAAGCAAGATGTATGAAAATGTGAAATGTTTATGAGTGTAATTTCATCTTAGGAAAATAAATCCTTGACGAACGGCCGGGAAGCTGCTCTGCGGAAGAGATACTTGGCCGAAGTTTTGATGAGAGGCCTGCTGAGGACTTTAATGATGGATTCCGCTGAGGATAATGATGATAAACTCCGCTGGGGAACTCCAAAGATAAACTCTGCTTGGGAATACCAAAGATAGACTCCGCTGGGGATTGAAGGAACTTTGCCGAGAGCGGTCTTCCGTGGCCTTTAGCTGAGGATAACCCAGTTATAAGTCCTTGTGAGGAAATAACTCTAAATAAAACTTGGGCGAGACGTCCGTTCTTCGCAGGGGATAAGCTTCCAGAATCTACTGGGGATGAGCTTTAAGACCTGCCGGGGAATGTTGGGCTTCTTCAGGATCGACGGGGGATCAACTTCTCTTGGGGAAAGTATTGCTGAACCTTGTTTTTACTCTGCGGGGAGTTAAGATGATTTGGCCACATTCTTCAGTTGAACCTACCTTGGTGCCTTGGCGAACAAAACAACCAGACGGCAATAGACAAACCCACATTGCCCCTGTCTTTGATGTCACCTGTAATCAATCTCTTGTTTCATATGCGAATATTTATGAATCAGCAATTTTAATGTCAAATGCATATATCAAAAAATGAACATTGGACGTTCTTCGCAAGACAAAACAAAAAGAGGAAAACAATGGCAATTTGTATGGACAAGTGAATTTGTATTGATTTAAATTTTGCCTGTGAATAGGCGTTTTTTGTACAAGAGGCTGACATCCTAGTAAGAGGACATCGCCAAAAAGTATAGAGTTTACAATTTGAAAAAGAAAACAAAACAGCTATGTGAACAATCCCACTGGGTTCCAACTCTGCTATTGCCTTTATGTCTTCGAACGTCTCATCGCTTTGCTGCCTAATTTGAAGATGAAGCTGATTGGTCAATGTCGAAATCTGGAGCCAGATAGTTGATGCCGAATTCCGGATGCGAAGTGATCCAATGAGACATAGTGTTACGCTTTTATCCCTAACTTTTGCCTGGACCGCCCTTTCGGGTTTTCAGTCCACCGGGATACCCATTTTTGCCCAAGCCGCCCTTTCAGGTTTTCGACTTGCCGGGTGTACAGATTTTTTCATTTCATCCCTTATTTTTGCCCGAACCCTTTTGGTTCGCCGGGAAGCCCTTATTTTGCCTAGGTATGTCAACCTAGCGGGTCTTTTATTTATGCGTAGTATTTTTTCACTATGTCTGCATTGGCGGGGTGAGGAAGGTCGTCACCATCCATGGTGGTTAGGATCATGGCTCATCCTGAGAACACACGCTTAACCACAAATGGCCCTTCGTAAGTAGGGGTCCATTTGCCCCGGGGATCACTTTGAGGAAGGATGATGCGTTTGATTACCAGGTCCCCAACTTGATACTCTTGCGGTCTGACTTTCTTGTTAAATGCCCTGATCATCCGTTTCTGATACGTTTGACCATGACAGATAGTAGTGAGCCTCTTTTCGTCAATCAGATTTAGTTGATCAAGTCGAGTTTGGATCCAATCATCTTCATTCAAGTCTGCATCCTTCATTATTCGGAGAGAGGGTATCTGGATCTCGATTGGCAAGACTGCCTCCATGCCATAGACCAAGGAGAAAGGAGTTGCCCCGGTCGATGTCCTTGCTGAGGTGCGGTACCCATGAAGAGCGAACGGTAACATCTCGTGCCAATCTTTATAGGTCACTGTCATCTTCTGCACAATTTTCTTGATATTTTTATTGGCTGCCTCTACAGCCCCATTCATCTTCGGCCGGTAGGGGGAAGAATTATGGTGCTGTATCTTGAATTGTTCACAGAGTTCAGTGATCATTTTGTTATTGAGATTGGTACCATTATCCATAATGATTCTTTCTGGGACGCCGTACCGACAGATCAAATTATGCCGGATGAAACGCGCCACGACGCTCTTGGTTACTGTGGCATAGGAAGCTGCCTCAACCCATTTCGTGAAGTAATCGATCGCCACCAAGATGAAGCGATGCCCATTGGATGCCGTTGGTCGGATCTCACCGATCATATCGATGCCCCACATTGCGAAAGGCCAAGGTGCCGTTAGGACATTCAAAGGAACTGGAGGGATATGCACCTTGTCAGCATAGATCTGGCACTTATGACAAGTTCGGGAGTGTTGGTAACAATCGGCTTCCATCGTGGACCAGAAATATCCTGCCCGAAGGATTTTCTTAGCCATGGTGTGTCCACTGGAATGGGTCCCAAATGTTCCTTCATGCAGTTCCATCATAATTTTCTCTGCTTCAGCCTTATCCACACAACGTAACAGAGTTGAATCATGATTCCGTTTGTAGAGAATGCCGTTGCTGAGGAAGAATTTTGCGGCAAACCTCCTCATGAACTTCTTATCATTGACAGATGCACCTTCAGGGTATTCCTGGGCTTCCAAGTACCTCTTCACCTCGTGATACCAGGGTTTTTCAGTCACCTTCTCAGCCTCGAGCTCGCAGCAGTATGCCGGTTCATCCAACTTCCAGATTATGATTCGGGGAGCCTCATTGTCCCATTTAACTTTGAACATTGAAGACATCGTGGCTAGTGCGTCTGCTAGCTGATTCTCCTCTCTGGGGAAATGCTCAAAAGTTATCTCTTCAAAGTGAGGGAGCAAGGTCGACACATATTCCTTGTAAGGAATGAGATTCGGGTGTTTCGTATCCCACTCGCCTTTGATCTGATTGATCACGAGAGCGGAATCTCCGAAGACACTTAGAAACTTGATCCTCAAATCGATTGCAGCTTGTAAACCCATGATACATGCCTCATATTCTGCCATATTGTTGGTACAGCTGAAACATAATTGGGCGGTGAGGGGAGTATGAGTTCCCTTGGGAGATATGATTACAGCGCCGACGCCGTTACCCAAAGCATTGGAGGCTCCATCAAAATGCATAGACCATCGGGATCCTTCCTCAGGTCCTTCATCCGGTCCAGGTACTCCACAGTCAGTTACCACCATGATGTCTTCGTCCGGAAAATCAAAGTTCAATGATTGATAATCGTCCACAGGTTGGTGTGCCAAATGATCAGCCAGTACACTTCCCTTTATTGCTTTCTGAGTTGTATACTGGATGTCATATTCTGTTAAGATCATTTGCCATCTCGCTATTCTCCCAGACAGAGCGGGCTTTTCAAATATGTACTTAATGGGATCCATCTTTGAAATCAATAAGGTAGTGTGAGTCAGCATATACTGTCTCAGCCGGCGAGCAGCCCATACAAGAGCGCAGCAAGTTTTCTCAAGCAGTGAGTAACGAGACTCACAGTCGGTAAACTTTTTGCTCAAGTAATAAATAGCGTGCTCTTTTCGGCCAGACTCGTCATGCTGCCCCAGCACACACCCCATTGAATTATCAAGCACTGTCAAGTAAAGTATCAGAGGTCTTCCTTCCACCGGTGGCATAAGAATGGGTGGCTCTTGGAGATATTCCTTTATTCTTTCAAAGGCGGCCTGACATTCATCATTCCAGCGTACCACTTGATCTTTCTTCAGTAATTTGAAGATTGGCTCACAAGTAGCAGTCAGATGTGAGATAAATCGGGCAATGTAATTCAGTCGTCCTAGGAAACCTCTGACTTCTTTCTCTGTTTTTGGAGTCGGCATCTCTTGTATGGCTTTTACCTTGGCAGGATCCACCTGAATACCTTTATCACTTACGATGAAACCTAACAATTTTCCGGATCTTACCCCAAAGGTGCATTTGTTGGGATTCAACCTCAGCTTGTATAACTTGAGTCGATCAAACAACTTCTTCAGATGGTCAAGGTGCTCCTCCTCAGTTTGAGACCTTGCAATCATGTCATCTACGTATACCTCAATTTCATGATGGATCATATCATGAAATAAAGCAACCATGGCACGTTGATAGGTTGCCCCAGCATTCTTCAATCCGAATGGCATGACCTTATAACAGAAGGTACCCCACTGAGTCACGAAGGTAGTCTTCTCCATATCCTCTGGAGCCATCTTGATCTGATTATACCCTGAAAAACCATCCATGAAGGAGAACACCTTGTGTTGAGCTGTATTGTCAACAAGGACATCAATGTGAGGTAGGGGGAAGTCATCCTTGGGGCTGGCCCTGTTCAGATCCCTGTAGTCGACACACATTCTGACTTTACCGTCCTTCTTCGGCACTGGCACAACATTGGCAACCCACTGAGGGTAAGAAGTTACTGCAAGGAAACCCGCATCAAACTGTTTCATCACCTCGGCTTTAATCTTCTCAGACATCTCTGGGCGCATCCGTCGAACTTTTTGCTTTACTGGAGGGCAATCTTCCTTGGTTGGCAGGTGGTGAACTACAATGTCGGCATCCAAACCAGGCATATCTTCATAGGACCAAGCAAAAATCTCCATGTAGTCTTGTAGCATCTGGATCAATCGTTGCTTCACGCTGAGCTCTAGATTGGCACCAATCTTGACCTCTTTCCTATCTGTCTCAGTACCCAGGTTAATGGTCTCCACAGGCTCTTCATGTGGTTGAATAGCTCTCTCTTCCTGGAGTAGCAGTCTCGCAAGTTCACCAGGAACTTCGCAATCATCTTCACCTTCGTCTTCGGCCAAGTTGATCGGATTTTCGAAGTCATAACTGGCGGTAGCAGAGCTGTTACCAGTGAGATCCAGAGTGGATTGAAACCTGTATAAGTGAGTGTGTGTAAATATAGCTGTTTTGCAATATATATAACACAGAAAGAAAAAGAGCACAAGATTTGAAATGCAACAAACGTCCAATGTTTTGATTGATGATATATGAAAATGTCATACAAAAAGCCCTCACAAATGGAGCTACGATGTCCCGGGCAGGACACCGAGCCAACAAAGTTTTAACATATTGTTTGTTACAAATTTGGAAATCAAAAGAAATCAATTACTGCGTGACAAATGTGATAGGGGTAAAATCCCTTGCTGTCCAGTTGCTCGGTCCGTCGCTGGCAGTCGGGTAGATCCAACTGTCAAACTCAGCTTCCTCCACATCCTCCTCGATAGCATTCACCCTTGAGCTGGAAATAAACACCGGAGCCTTTCCGATCTTCTCTTTGCGCACCGCCTTCTGAGCCTCTGCAGTAAAGCCTAGCCCAAACTTGTCGTTCTTCTGAGTGAAGTCAGGAAGCTGACCCCAGTGTGCACAATTGCCTTTCTGAACTACAGCCCGGGCATCCCTTAGGGAAGCCATTTTCAAGGAATCAATCTCTTCGGCCGTTGTCTCTGCAGCTGCTGAAATTGGATGCACCTCCTCGAAATGCTGGAAGGGGGTTTCAATGAACTCTCCGTCCATCTCGATGTACCTGAAGGAATTCAAATGGCTCACCATATACTCCTCTTCTCCTTGTACAATGACGATCTTCCCCCTGACGGGATACTTCAGCTTTTGGTGCAAGGTGGAGGTCACTGCCCCAGCTTTATGGATCCAAGGTCGACCCAACAGACAAGAGTATGATGGACGTATATCCATCACGTAAAAGGTAGAGTCAAACACTTGAGAGCCCACACGAATAGGGATGTTAACCTCTCCATGAACCATCCTTTTGGAACCGTCAAAGGCCCTGACGATGATATTGCTGGGTTTCAACTCCAGGCCCTCATAATCCAGACGATCTAAAGCCTTTTTCGGAAGAACATTCAAGGAAGAACCAGTGTCCACCAATACATGTGCCAGAGTAGTGCCCCTGCATTCAATAGAGACATGCAGGGCATCATTGTGGTCTCTCCCTTTTGCGGTCAGGTCAGCATCTGAAAAGCCCAAGCCGTTGTCCGCCGTCAGATTTGCTATGCAGTCAGTGAACTGAACTGCAGACGTCTCCTGCGGCACGTGGGCCGTCTTGAGAAATGAGATTAAGGCCTTAGCATGAGCCTCGGAGCATAGCAATAGGGAGAGCAGGGAGATCTTGGAGGGTGTATGCCCCAACTGCTCGACAACATTAAAATCACTTTTCTTTATTATTTTCAGAATCTCCTCCATTTCTTGTCGGGAGGCCTCAGCATTTACGGGTATTGGTGCCTCCATCCGGGCAGGCTCTTCTTCAATCCCTTTGCCCCGAGCCTTTGATGACTCGGCAGCAGGGGACACAATTTGATCAGCAACAGGACTTGGTAAACTTGCAGGTTTTATGAGGAGGGGTTTTCGAATAGCGGGCGGCGCAATGTCAGGCGAGAAGAGCCTGCCACTGCGGGTGACTTTAGCTGGACCGGTGATATCGCAGATACTGGCACTAGCATCAAATTCTTGCTTGATTCCATTTACATATACGTCTGCCCCATAATGCCAGGGGACAGCTTTATCAGACACGTAGGAGAAGGGTCCTGGAACAGTAATGATCACAGGCGCAACTGTCAAGATTTGAATAGGCTTCTTTGGGGGAGCCTTGATTGGATTTTTGAAGATGGTAATCACGGAAACTTCTTTCATCGGAACCAATTGAACAACAGTCTTTTTGAATAGAATCTCCTTGCTATCCATTAGGCCTTGGATGCCTAACCTTAGCAAGGGACAATCAGATAGGGAAATAGCACAGAATGGGCAACCTTCGCCGCAACCCGGAAATAAACCGGCCCGCAGTAGGTTCTTCTTAACAGTCTTCAAAGGGGTAACAACTTCATCTACCGAAACAGCGTACACTTCTTCCTCAATGGCATTTACCCTATGTTGGGGCATAGGAGCCGTTACAACATTCGGTCTTTCCGGCGCTTCAAACTGAATTTCTTTTGCGTCAATTAGATCTTGCACTTTGTTTCTCAAGGCCCAGCAATCATCAGTAGTGTGCCCGGGACTATCAGAATGATAAGCACACCGGGCATTTGGGTTGTATTTAGGAGACGCAGTGTTGACGACTTTAGGAGCTTCTTTGAGGGTCACCAGGTTGGTGGATAACAGTTGGGGTAAAATTTGAGATAATGTCATACTCAATCGGGTATACTGCCTCTTGGGCCTTTCACTTCTTTGTTGATTGTACTGCTGAGGAGCAGCAACAGGTTTAGAGATGACCAAAGCATTGACGGCTTGGCGACTTTCGGGCTTGACTTGTCTTCTAGGACCATAGACGGCACTTGCTTCTTTCTTAAACGGCCTCTTCTCAGCACTTGTAGAGGCAGCCTTTTGTATCTTGCCTGACCTGATGCCAGCTTCAATTCTTTCTCCCGTTAATATCAAATCTGTGAACCCAGCGGAGGAGTTACCAACCAAATGATTGAAAAACGGACCAGACAACGTTCCCAGAAACATATCAACCAGCTCTCGATCAGTTAATGGAGGCTGCACCCTGCCAGCCAAATCTCTCCATTTTTGAGCGTACTCTTTGAACCCTTCACCCGTTCCTAGAGACATACCCTGAAGTTGGGTACGCGTAGGAGCGAGATCAGAATTGTATTGGTATTGTCTGTAGAATGCGGTTGCCAAATCTTCCCAGTGTCGGATGCTAGTTCCATCTAATTGGTAGAACCATTCAAGCTGAGACCCCGAGAGGCTGTCTTGGAAGAAGTGAATCCAGAGGTTCTTATCCGCCGTGTAAGGTTGGATTTTCCTTACATACGACCTCAGATGCAGCTTTGGGCAGGAGACCCCATCATACTTGGCGAAGGCAGGCGCCTTAAACTTGTGTGGAATGACTACCCCAGAAGATAACCCCAAATCTCCGAAATCCAGTCCCGGCACATTCTGAATCTCCATGGCGCTCAAGCGGTCCTCCAATTGTTTGTATCTGTCAGCAGCAGGTGGGTATTGTTCGTCGTTATAGTCCGTCTCGTTGTCGGAGACTGCGGGGCTAGGAGCTCCTCCCCCTTGGGGACTATTTTTCTCAGCAGAAGAAGTGGTTGGATCAGCTTCATTGTGGAGTGTGTTCCCAAATCTGCGTCCGGTGTTGAACAATGCAGTCCTCTTTTTCTTCTTCTTCTTCATGAGTAGAGTCTTCAACTCTTGCTGACCTTGGGCTAGGCTTAGGACCATCTCTTGAAACTGTGCACTTTGGGCCTGAAGGGCCTTGATTGCTTGCTCACTGGAGGACTCTGGATTCATGATGACTGTGCACACAAACAGCGAAAAATCAAGCAACCTGTGAAATAGGGTACCTGCTATGCATATGGTGCAATGGAATGCGTATGTATGCAATGCATTCAAGGATTTAGAACATTCAAAATTTGTTGTAGACAAAAAGGAACGCACATCATATTAATAAGGAGGAATTCGTTAGTACATAAATGCCTCATGGGCCAAATATTACAAAATAACTCCTTAAGGTAAAAAGACATTGCGCATCCTCTTTGGCGCGATGTAGGTGTTGAGATTCCTTTCCTCGTGCAGCAGGCGGGTGAGTTCCAGGACCTTCTTTTCACTAGCATGTAGACTGGTCTCAAGAGAATTCCGTTCTTCCTTAAGTTGGATCCAGCTCTTCTGCATCTCTTCCCAGGAGGTGGGCATGTCGGGATGTTGAATGGTGTAGGATGCTTCTCCTTCCAAGACTGGCTCTTTGATTACAGGTAGCATGTGAGGGTAAGGCATTACTAACTTCTGGGAGCGGGCTCGTACCCACTTGAGGTAAGGTTCCAACGGGATGGAGTTCCGGTGCCCCAATGTCTTGCTGTCTATCCTACTTGGCATCCTCCAAGCTCTGATAAATCTCTGACGAAGTCCTTGAGTATCGTTGTCGAAATCGAAAACTATGTCAGGAATTAACATGTCATGAGGGCCATCCTTCCGAGCATAACCAAACTATCTCCAAGCCAGGAATGGGTTGTAGGTGATACCTCCTTTGATTCCAAATAAAGGAACATTAGGGTATTCCCCACAACGATCAATGATAGTGATGTCTTCCCTAGACCTAGGGCACCAATGTATATCTGCATGCGTGAGAGTCATTAACCGTTGTGACCATCTCAAACCCCGCTCGTTCTTCAAAACTGATTGTGGAAGATGCGAAATAAACCACCTTCCCAAGAGAGGAGTGCAACACATAAGGACACCCCTTCTCCTCATGGTTCGAGTGTAACATGAGTGAAGGATGTCCCCCAACAGTGTAGGTATAGGATTCCTGGTCATAAAGATCTGGACAGTACTGATATCAATAAGCTGATCTGGGTTAGGGAACAACACCAAACCATAGACAAGGAGGGCCATGACTTCTTCAAAAGCTCGTAGGTCAAGAGAGTTCCAACATTCTTGAGCCTTTTCAAACAGAAATCTAGCTAAGAATCCTTTGATACCACTTCTAACTTCCCAATGTCCCTTGAGGTCAGATGTCTGTAGGTGCAAGGCTTTAGCAATCTCTTCAAGCTTGGGTTCCTCTTCCATACCGTTGTAGGGTAGTTGATCAAGGATAGGGACCTTCAGAAGTCGGGAGAACTCTTCCAATGTAGGCACCAACTGATAATCCGGGAAGGTGAAGCAGTGATGCAGAGGGTCAAAGAATTGGAACAGGACCTTTATCAAGTCCTCCTCAATGTTGGTGTTAACCAAGTTGATGAGTCTCCCATGTCTCTCACTGAATGAAGAACCCTCGGGAATCCTGGACAGAAGCTCCTTAAGCTGAGGAGGGATCTTTACAAGGCTAATCTGAATTGTCTTTCTGCGAGCAGTTTCCATGTCCTATAAAACAAGAACAAAGATGAAGATTCGAAACCCTTGAAATGGTTAGTCAATGCTCATGATGTTTGTATGATGTAATGATGTGATGAGTAAATGCACTATAAACATTCACAGAGGCAAAACATGGTAAGGCACACAAGTCACACCAACCCTTAGAGTTTAGGCTTGCATGGGGTCTGGGTATTACCCTCTTGAAGCTTGGTGGGTTCAACCTGTCCTATCAAAAGTAACCGGGTTCTAAAGGTCCCAATATCACTGGATTGCTTTCATTGTTCATCGTTTCGATTTAGCCACTGAACTGGCGACCGAAATATTCCAGGAAAGCAAACCTCAATTGAGTGTAGTATCGAGTATCAACCAACCTCGGACTGCACCAAAGTCAGTTATCTCACTACCCCTAAAAGGCCAAGATGGTTCAATTAAGGTTCCTAAGGTCAGTTGATGCTTCATGACACCACGCGGCGGCCCCGTACTCTCCTTGACTGAACTCAAGGGTTACCGGTACACACCAAAGTGCCACATCAACGTAGCAGACTGCTTCAACCATGTCGGTATACCCCGCACAGTTCCCTCACAGCCTTGTTGCTACCTAAAAGGGTTTCCCCAGATCCGGGTTAGGATCTATAAAACTCCGATACAAAGCCCACAATATGTAAAAGCAAACAAAGCAAGCAATTGAAAACAAAGGTGATCTAAACCCTAAGGTTACTCCACTTTAAAAGTTCTCCCCAGCAGAGTCGCCAGTTCTGTGATACGGTGGGAGAACTGACTTGAGGTTTGCCTTTGTATTCGCAAATGTTGCGGTTAGCAAGAGTCGCCCCCGACTTTTTATTTTATCCTAAGGAAAGGTTAAAAAGCACAGCAAAAATCTTTTGAGATGTTTTCTTGGGTTCGGGGAGTAGATTATAGAAAGGGAAGGTATTAGCACCCTTTCTATCCATGGTTATCCATGGGCTCTTAGTTACTTGCTTAGATCACTTGCCTTTTGTTTTCAATTGTTTTAAATGGTGCTTGAGTGTGTGGGTTTTGAAAATGTTTTTGAAAAGAGGCCAATGTGGTGGCAACCTTTGTAATGGTCCATGTGGGGATGTATACAAAGATGTATGTCTTTTGAAAAAAGTTTTCATTTTGTTTTGAAAGTTTTGTTTTGAAAGTGTTGTGAGGTGTGATTTTGAAATTAGGCAAGTGTTTTGTTTTTGCAAGTTGATTCAAGTAACTAAGAGGTTATCTACTCCTAAATTTCTTAAAAGATCATTGCTATACTTTTAACCCTTTTAACAAGTTTGCTCCACCATTGTATTTGGTGGGCAACCTTGTGTTAGGATGTGAAAGGGACGGGCGCGGGTCATCGTTTAGACCATGATTGCAATGGTGCCAAGTGTCTTTGGGCATTTTTTTTCTTTAAGGGACTTGATCATTTTTTAGGCAACTTTCGAAAGCGTCATCGAGGGACTATGATCATTTGATATTGTTTTGTTTTGCCAAAGACACCTAACATGCAATATAGCCCATTATTGAAGGCAACAAGTGGAATACCCTAGGGGGTGCAAGTGTGATTTGTGTGTCCATTTTCATGCTTGTTTATCTTGTATTAGGTCAAACTATTTTTTATCGTTTTTTGCATACAAACCCTAATTCTAACATGTTATCATTAGAAAGCGATAAAGTGCGAAATTAAAATTACTAAGCTATTACAAAACCAAATATGGGAAGGGGGGTACAAATGTTCAAATGGGGGATATTGACAAGAATTTAAATCTAAATTATTACATCAATTGAATATTTGCAATTTAAATAATACATAATTAAATGGAAATTAAATAAATATGTGAAATGCAAAAAGAAAGTTTTTTTTTATGTGTATGAGAAAATATTATTTATGTAAAAGGAAAAAAGAAAATAAAAATATATTATTTTTTTTGAATATTTTGAATTTAGGGCAAAAACCCTAATTTTAAAGAAAAGGTATTATTTTCTAATTTAATTCAACTATTTATTTATTATGTACAAAAATAAAATAAAATGAAGTGTATTGTGAAAAAAGGTATTTTTATATCAAATATTAATAAAATGAAAAAAATCAAGTATTTTTATATTTTTGTCTTAAATATATTAATAATCACATATATATATATATATAACCCTAAATATGTATTATTCTAAAAATAAATATTTATTTAATATTTTAATAAAATAAATAAAAGAGTATTTTTTGTGTGAAATATTTTCAGAGAGTAAATAAAAATAAAAATTGTATTTACATTATTTCTTATTTATTCTAATAATAATACATATATATATATTTATGTATAAACAAAGAAATAAATCAAATAAATATGCAATAAATGCAAAAAATAATGAAAAAAATATTTTTAATTTTTTAATGGCATGAGAAAAAATAAACAAAGTCAGCAAAAAAGGAAAAAGTCAAAAATGTTAAAAATGAGTAAATGGGCTCAGGGGGGTGTGAGTCAAAAAAGATGGTGTGAAAAGAAAGAACACAAAAGCCCAGCCCAATGCAACACTGTCTTCAACCTCCAGCACAAAATATTTGAAAAAACGCGCGCCATGTTCAGCTTCTTCTAACTCTTGATTCCTTGATTTTTTGAACAAACTTCCAACACAAAAGATGTTAAGCATGAAGAGACGGTTCTAACCATATAAAGAACATGAACTATCTCTCTAAGATGAGGGAGAATTTCTCTCCCCCTCTTTTCTGACCTAATTTTTCTACCATTTTCAAAGCTTAAATTCTCTCTACCCAGGCAAAAGAAATGAAATGTAAAGATATGTACATGTTCAGGGTTATGAGTAGGACCTTGTTTCTTCACAAACTTAAGACTAAAGATGCCTAATAAGAGAGATACGAATTCAAACTTTTACCTGTGCAGTTGAACTTCAATCTGGAGAATGAGGAACTTTCAGTGCAAGGTGATGATTGGAAAAGCTTCCTTGAGGTCCAGGGATGCTGTTTCAATGCTTACTTTGTCTTGAGAACTTCTGAATCAAGCTATGGAACTTCAACTGCAAAAGGAAAAAATGAAAATGGTGGAAACTGTTAGAGTGATTACAGGTCAGGTTTTAGGCCATGGTTAGCTTGCATATGTTGTAGGGAAGGTAGAGGAACAGGTCTTGATCAAAATGCTCGAAGGGATTGGGAGTTTGCACTCAAACTGCAGGGGCACCCCTGTTTGTGCAGTTTGAGGATGATTCTGAGATGGAGGGTGTATTGGAGGTCAAAAGCTCGTGTGTTAGCTTGGATATGTTATGTGTAATGTGTTTGACAACTTTGTTCTTGTGTTTCTAAGCTGAAGAGAGAGTTAGCATGAGTTATGGATGTTTCTTCTATGTGAAGCAAAGAAATGCAAGTTGATGTTCTAGGCATGTAGGGGACCTCCTAATGGGCTGCATAATCTTCTCTTGATCAGAGCAATTTGTCCATAATCTTGTGCCATTCAGATTTAGCTTGTACTTGTTTGATTTTCAAATTGACATAAAGTGAACTTTTGCAAAAATGGATAGTTTACTTTATCTAATTTAGGATTAAACCATTAGACAAAGCTTGAACTCAAAGAACTTGGTCTTAGCACAAAGAATATGCATTAAATTATTGAGTATGGATTGGTTCAAGGACCTGTAATTAAGCATAAAGCAAACTGAATTCAAATTTGCAAGTTTGTGAACATGTCTTGATGAAGAACAAAAGTGAATTTTTGCCAACTTGTGAAATTCGAATCTCTCAAGTTATGAGGTTGTTTGATGAGTTCTTGGACATTTTGGAAAGCTTGGAATGTGTACTACAATCCATCTTTGAAATGAAAATCAAAATTCCAAGTGGAAGGGTATGAAAAGTGGCCTTGAAGTAGGGTAGAAAACCTTGTCAAAATAGGTCAAATTTCACTAAGTTAAAAGATGGTTTAGTGCCCTTATTCAAAAAATCATAACTTGAGATACAAGCTTAAAATGAGAAAACTTTGTGAATCAAAGTTGTAGATTATGCAACAAGCTACAACTTTCATGTTTTGACTTTGGTTTGAATCCAAATGGATCATGGTGAAAAGATGGGGCAAAGTTGGGAAAAAATTAGGGTTTTTTATAACTTAGAAAAATTCTAAGTTATGAAAAATTCCATTTTCAAACCCTAATTTGCATTTTGAGATTTCTTGGTGAACAAGTTTCATGATTTGGCATGTTTTGATGAAAAATGAATCTTGACTCTTGATTTTGACCAAAAAGTCAAAGTTTGACTTTTCAGTATACAGTCAAAATTGATCAATTGACTGGGAAATTCAACTGTCAATCTTGTGTACTTGGGATCTTTTGAGCTTGATGAACATGTCAAGATAATTCCATGGGGTCCTTAAGTCCATATGTGAGCTTGGTTTGCCATTGGCTAGGTCAAACAGTCAAAAATTGCCTTTGTGCAGTCAAAACCCTAGAAATGACCATTTTGCCCTTTTGATGATCTGATCAAATTTCTTGTGGAATTGTGATCCAAACTTGATCAAATGGTCCATGTGAGTTCATAATGTTGATGTGGATCAAATTTCATGAGGTTTGACTGTCAATTGGCCACAGTTGACTTTTTCCCCAATACAGCTGATTTCTAGGTCAACTGTCCAATTGACTGGGTAAAACTTGGAATCAAGACTTGAAACTTGGTATAGGTAAACCTGGGAGTCCAACATGAAGCATGAAAGTCATCTTAGGCATTTTAGGTCAAAACATCTTTGTGCAAACACAAACCCTAATTTGAGTCCACAGTGCAAGGAGAAGTCTTGAGCAGAGGAAACCCTAATTGTATCTTGATCTTCAAATGTCTTGTGATGAGAAAATGTTGAGGAAATGGGAGGGCAAATTTTGGGGTACAACAATCTGCAACTTAGTCATTTCTCAACAGAATAGAAAAAACAAACATAGCAATTATGGCAGGTTTCCATCATGGTTTCAGAAACATAAAAAATGTCAAGACTGTAAATCAGAAACAAGCATGTATCTGCTAATCCTAGTTTCCTTAAGAAGTTCTGAACTGATATTCTCCCTACTTAGGCAGAAAATACATGAGATCTATGAATATGTACAACATCATAATCAAGATGTCTACATTGTATTTTGAACATGCAAGTCTAATAATGCTTAAGTGATATGATGAGAGTCAACAGAAACTTACCTTACAGCTGGAAAATGTTCTGACTGCTTGTAATATTCTGATCAGCCTCCTCACGTGCTCAGCAAGTTGAAACAATCTTTAACTTGGGCTATGAGTGGCTGGAAAATTCTGGAACAACCAAGAAGTAAATTCTGACTTTTTGAGGTGGAGACTGATGGAGAATATGTTACAGTGTTTGTAGTTTCGGATTCCTGGAATTTTTAGCAAGGTTTCAAATCTTTTATTTTTTCAATATTTTCGACCCCTTTCACAGTTGCAAATGAAGTTCAATTTATAGGCAAGAATTTTGTAGCTTGGAGAAGTCAAGAGTACCACTATCATGCTAGGGTGTTGACTTGTTCTTGAAGCAAGTTAAACAAGTATAGTGGTTAGCAGCTTTTAGCCATGCCTAAGCTGGATTTCTAAGCATGAATTAAGGAAAAGTAACCTTAGAAGCAAAAGCAAAGTGTGGGCTCAACATACTCTTGTACAAAAGTTTACTTTTTCAAGGACAACAATGTACTTCTATGCCACGCGTGGGGAAATCCTTTGGATAAAAACTCGAAAGTGGTTGTGAACATTAAATGATGATGAGATTTATCAAACCAGAAATCCTACAATATGAGATTATGCATCATAGCTTAATTCTGAGTCAGAAGTTCAGCATTAACGCAACATAGAACAAACATCCAACTTCTGATCCTTGAATCTGTTTGCTCTAGCATGTTCTGAGTGAGTTCTCAGACTTTCCAGAAAGCTTATAACATACTTTGTAAGCCATCTTTGAATTACTCTTGCAAATTCTGACTGAACCTACATGAAAACTAGCCCAGAAATTGTAACCAAATTCTGATTTGAAAATGCTCAGAATTTACTAAGTGTTTAAGTTTCACGGACGTGTCTTTGAAGACGTATAACTTAAAATCCCATCATTTCTAGAAGAAGTCCTGTTCTACAATGTTTTAGGTCTCATTGAGATCTAAAACTCTTGTGTTATAAGTTCTTCCAGAATCAACTTGCATCATGGTGATAATCTGGCCGGAAGTTCTAAATTTATCATATTTCCTAAACACTTGGAAAAAATTTCTAAGTATTTAGAATTTTGACTTTTTTCAACATAAATCTTGACTTCTGATTTTCTTGATGAAAAAAACTTCATGCATTGATGAAATATGATTCTTGAAACTTGATTTTGATCCAAAAGTCAAAGTTTGACTTTTCAGTATGCAAATGACCATTTTGCCCTTGTGAATGACTTTCTTGGAAAATTTGTAATTCCAGGCTTGAAATTGGATGGAAGCAAACCTGAGGGTCCAGGATGATCCTTTGAGAAATGAGAGGGAAAATTTTAGGGTACAACAACGACTCTATATTATTTGCTGGTTATTACAGTGAGCATCAAGTAATTCACATGGGTTTTGTTTGTTGGAAACAGGTTAGGCCAATAATGAAATTATAACAAAAAAACACTAGTGATAACTACAAACAGACATTACACACTCTTATGTTGCTATTCCCCTACTTTTCTCTGTTTCACACTATAAATTTCTCTCTGTTTTTTCTAACGACAACAAACTTGTCTCTCTTCGTCCGCTCATTCATCCCTTTCTCTCAATCTCAATTGTTCCAACTCTCACAACCTTTTGATCTATTCTGCAACTCTCAAAAACTGGTTCCTCACACAACAACAACGATTCACGTCTCTCGATTTCCCTTACTCTCAACTATTCTCTAAACTGAAAACAATAACTTTCAGGAACAACACCTAATCTGTTTTGGCTCTCTCATCTCATTCAGTTCAGGGAACAACGATAAACTCACAGTATGATCTCAGTTTCTCACAACTTTACTGCTCTCTTAACAATAATAATGAAATGCTCATAGTTCACACGATTCATAAGAAATCAATAATAAAATCTCTTGTTTTCACTGTAGATATAAGAACGACTCATTTTGAATGTTTTTCCCATGGTTTCTTCAACTCTCGAGGTAAATAAACAACAACAATAACCTTTTTTTTTAATTTCAAAACCAAACAACAATACCAACATTGAACATCGAGGGAAAGAAACTACAGATATAAACACGTATTCAAAAATTAAGAATGGAAACTAAGGAATACCTCGACGACAAAACCTATTTTCCTTCTAATGTTGTGCCTTTCTAATTTTGCAAATAGCTTATGTCGGTGTTTGTGTTGCTAGTTGTTGCATTTCTAGATCCGCATATGAAGTGGAGTCGGTTTAAAATTTATGAGTATGAATATGTTTGCAGCTTGTAAACAAGGCTATTGAATGGAAGAATTTTTGAAGGAAATTTGGAAGTTGATTGTTTTTGTAAAAGCAACGTGAATGGTTTGTGGAGGATTGTGTGTTTCTGAGAGTTTCTTCAGGGTGAGTTTTGGAAAGAGATTTTGAGAGTGATTTATGAGTATATTTTCCTCTCGCTTTTTTCTGTTGAGTGAGTCCCCTTTTATAGGAAAGATAGATGAAATTTGATGGGGGAAATTGATGAATTTGAACGGTTTTAGGCATCATTTCATTGACTTTCTAATGTAAGTTTTGTTTTGTTATACTTGTGCAAATTTTGGACTGATATGGTACAAGTTTTTTTGGACTGATACAAGGTTAGACAACAGTAAATAAGGATTGTTTTTTATAAGGATTTGGCAAGGTTTTATGCAAAGTTTAGAAAGCATTTAGACAGTATTGTAGTGTGTAGGTTGATGGCAATGTAACAACATTAAAATTTGAAGTTGTTTTTGGAATGAAATTTGGAAAAAAATTGACATTGTAAATCGTGGCATGGTATGAGGTTGGATGTTGTGGTCCCAATTTTGCTTTTTTTTTTCTTTTTCTGTTTTTTGGACATGAGACAAAGATATAATCATACTACCAATAATAATAATACTGCCAATAATAATAATAGTACTAATACTAATAATGATAAAAATAAGAAAAGAATAAAAAGGTTAGTAAAATAATAATAACAATAAAGAAGAAAACTAAAAGAAATAACATTGAATTAAACTTAAATATCTATAACCTTTTTTGAATTAGAATAAATAAAAGTTCAATTTTAAAAAAAGATGAAAATGACTTATATACTCAAAAATGCAAAAATGACTTATATATATTTCTGAGATTTTGAATTAACAATGAAATATAAATTTAAATTTAAATGAATTTTTTTTTTGATATTTTGAATAAAGAAATAAAAATTGCAAGTAAAATAGAATGATGCTAAATGTTTTTTTTTTGAAATTCTTTTAAATAAAATGAAATGCTAAAATAAGAGATAAAAAATGTGCAATATGCATGATTTGGTAAAAGTCGGGCAAAACACAATTGAAATTAAGTCCAATTTCACTAAATTCACAAAGCGACCCATAATGTCTCCATTTCTTGTGGCTTTCAACACATAATAAACTCTTTAATTGTAAAGAAAAGTTGTAGATCATGTCAAGAAGAACCATATTAAAAAATAACCGCTAAAAATGTCGAAAATCAAAGAAGTTATGGACTTTTGAAATTGACTCGAAAATTGGTAAAAATAGGTCAAACCCTCGGGAACTTTTGCTATGCAATGATGCAAATGGAAGGTAGGATCTTAGGTCAAAAATTAGGGTATGACAATATCGGTAGCATGATCAAAAGTTTAACAATTTACAAGTAATGATAAAAGAGAGAGACACACACAAGGATTTGTTTAGGCAGCTCTTCAATCACCCTCGCTATGGGTACGTCTGCCCCAGTTCTGTCGGAATTGAGATAATGAAAATTAACCTTTGCAAAATGATTATTACAAGAGAATAAGTAGCCATCCCATAATCCAAACCCTAAGTATATTGTTGATCATATTTTCTTCTCTTCCCTTGATCTTGAGCTCGATCAAGTGAACCTGATACTTTCAATTTGATCCTCCGTCTAATGTTACTCCTTTGTAAGAACCCCCATTCTTCAAAGACTTCACTCGACTAAATCTAAATTACAAACGTATCATGACCCAAGATTTACCAAAGTGATCCTCTAGTTATCATTACTCCTTCGACTGAACCCACCGTTCTTCGAAGCTTTCACTCGGCTTAATCCCAATTGCATAATCTTATCAAAAACGATCAAATCACTAATGATCTTTAAGGGAAACCTCAAATTGGTTTTCTTATTTTAAATACCCTAAGAGTTATCAACCTAATCGATTACAATGAATCCTAATTAGACGTCATCACGCTATCTCTAGATTGAATCCAACAAAGAATGATTATGTATAATTTGTTGTGTGTGTGATCAGAGAGAGGATGAAGATGATGAGCAATACTTTGTATATTTTTTCTTTCATGTCTTGAAATGATTCATGAAGATATATATATATATGTGTGTGTGTGTGTGTGTGTGTGTGTGTGTGTGTGTGTGTGTGTGTGTGTGTGTGTGTGTGTGTGTGTGTGTGTGTGTGTGTGTGTGTGTGTGTGTGTGTGTGTGGTGTGTGTGTGTGTGTGTGTGTGTGTGTGTGTGTGTGTGTGTGTGTGTGTGTGTGTGTGTGTTTTGACATATGGATCAGTGGGATTCGACCCATACAAAGAGGGAGTCTACCCATAAATCCCTAGGAGTCGAATCCTTTTGGACAGAGAATAATTTTTGAAAAAAAAAGCTTCAGTATATATATATATATATATATATATATATATATATATATATAGATAAATATTTGTGTGTATGTGTGTGTGAGTGTACATGAGAAAATAGAAAAAAAAATAGGTTGCAAAATTACAAAACTTTGACATATGGATCAGTGGGATTCGACCCATACAAAGAGGGAGTCAGCCCATAAATCCTTGGAGTCGACTCCTTTTGGACAGAGAATAATTTTTGAAAAAAAGCTTCAATAGGAGTCGATACACACATGTGGGAGTCGACTCATTCGTGTAATGTATCGACCCCAAATGTGACGGAGCCGGCCTATCTAGACCAGAGAATTCATTTTCAAAATACTTTCAGTAGGAGTCAATACCTAACACGTGGGAGTCGACCCCCTAACACGAGTGAGTCGACTCCAAACATGATTTTTCATGAAAATTCATATTTTTGAAGTTTTTAAACATGTCCAAAAGCCTTTGACTCGATCCTTAAGTGTCCCAGTGTGAGAATGAAACGTACAGAGAGAGAGAGAGAGAGAGAGAGAGAGAGAGAGAGAGAGAGGAGAGATGAGAGAGAGAGAGAGAGAGGAGAGAGAGAGAGAGAGAGAGAGAGAGAGAGAGAGAGAGAGAGAGAGAGAGAGAGAGAGAGAGATCATCCAATATATAAATACTTCATATTTCTTAGTTTTGATATCATTCAAAATATCTAATAGGGGATATTGCACTCATATACTCCCTCTTTTTTATGATGGCAAAACATGTGATGTATTTGTAGTCTCCGATCATATCTCCCCTTGATTATGTGCATATTTCTTTTTCAATATTTACAAAACAACTTTGTTCTTTAATTTACAATAACTTTTCCCCCTTTGACAACATTAAAAAGAGAAAAATGCCATAAAGCGTAAGTATCATCAAGTAAAAAATACGCAATCATATATAAACCACTCAAATATGTTGCAAAGATAATTTGATCACAAAAAACAACAATCACATAGAATGATGTTAAAGTGACAATGCCTAAACAGAAATAGCCAGCAATGCATGAAAAATTCAAGAGAGATAAATAACATGTTCAACAATGCTATCATAAGGTATTTCAAATGAAAAGTTTATGCCATGGAATACAAATGATAATGAAATGCAAAAGATTAAAATATGAAGTCACTATAAGCCTATAGATTAAGGTTAACAATGAAATTTTGGAAGTGATTCTTCATAGGATTGCATTACACATTAAGTATATCGCATACATTTGGAACATAAACACGCAATCAAAATTACAAGAGACATAGACAAGCAATGGAAGAAATAAAGCTTATGAACAAAGATATAATTGAAACGATATTACCTTATAGGATGATAAACAAAGGATGCACTCATACGAACTAGAACTTTTGAATGAAGGTTAAAACAATTATAGAGAGTGCATGCATCGAACTATTTAGGCAAAATTTGAGATATCGAGAATGCTCAATTCCTAACGAATATTGAAAAATGGTTCGGTCGCAAGAGGTTTTTTGAAAATATCGGCAAGTTGACTTTTTCTATCAACATGTTCAAACACGACATGCCCTTTTTCAACATGATCGCGTAGGAAATGGTGAACAAAATCTCAATATTTTCAGTACATGAGTGTAGCACATGATTTTTAGTTAGGTTAATAACACTAGTATTGTCGCACATTATAGGAATACATTTAAGTTTTATGTCAAAAACAAGAAATTGTTGTTTATAAGCCAGAAGATTTAAGTACAATAACTACCCGTAACAACATATTCTGAATCGGTGCTCCTGATGTCACTTGTTAGACGATAGGCTACGATCTAGAAGGGGGGTTGAATAGATTGTAAATGAAATTTTATATTTAAAATTATGTTTTCAAAATGTTTAAACTATGGCGCGTGAAAACAAATTTGGATCGACAATCGTCTATACGGACTATTATCGAAAAGACCGGATATGCGTTAAACCTATAGAACGAGTTTGTGTATGTTGAGAAAAACAATAAACATATTTCTAGAAAATCTAGTTTGAATAAACCACACTATAAAAATCAATTTCTAATAAAATAGTTTAC